>CM073772.1:120243057-120366316 GCA_037158775.1 Hetaerina titia
AAACTCCGCAGAATGGAGAGTTCTAAAGTAAAATGAGCAAGTTGGTTAGGGATAAGGGAGAGGAAGGGAAAAGATAAGGAGGAGACCGGTTGTGAAAATAAATAGAAATGTCTATGAAGGGAGGATTCGTAGTGATTTTTCAGTGTTTGACAGTGGCCAGGGAAGAAGTGAAGGGAAAATGGGATTGCCTGCTTCCGACATGGAATCACTGGCTCCAAAATTAGATAATTAGCTCCGACAAGACATAATTCAGTAGCATAATGGTTTACATCGTTTGAAAACTAATGATGTCGTAATTATATTTATCTACCTCAGATTTAACCCTCCAGACCACTGACAGGAGCGGGTGGAGGGGGCGACTGCTCCCTGTGCTCTCTTTGCCCTGGGGCGGAATGTGTTCTCCCATAATAGAGTTCCTAGAACTTATGAAAAAAATAATTGACCCTATCAGGTTGTCTTGAATCCACAAACAACTTCTTCAAACTTTAAGAACCATCGCGAAAATATTGAGTCAAAGCAGATGCGTCCACGAGTACAATGTAAAGAGTATCCTTCATTTAGAAATTTCATCGAAATCCGATATTCGTTACTTTGAGCTTGCTATTTTGTCCTTTTGCTATTTTGCTTTTTTTAATGGGATTAGAAACTGTTCTTCTCTCCCAAGTTGAGCTAGCTCAACTTGCTTCTCAACTGAATTCAAATACAAGTTGTGTAAAAAGCGAATTTAACAAGTTGTTAAATACATTAACGCAAAAAATAGAGGAGCTAACCTGTTTAGTTCGGTCATAAACCGCCGAGAGACTTACACGGGAGCTGTGGCAAATAATATCTCTTAAAGCGTGATAGCCGTGTAATCAAGTACCTGATGATATTCTTCGAATGGTGCCAAATGACCACAGCACAGACGCCACGCAACAGGTGCTCCGTGAATCGGAGTATAAAATCCTTTAATTAAGTTCCTTTTGAAGGAAACTTGTGTTTCTGAGGAGGGCTGAGTTGAGGTTCAAAATTAAAAGAAAACTATCAGCAAAAATTGAAGTGAACCCTCACCAATGACGCCGAATGGAGATAAACCCTGGAATTTTCGTGACGATGGGAATGAATGCACGTCATCAATTAAATTAGAACTCGGCACCGCCGAAAGAGTGGGTCTCCATTGGGGAAGTGAGGCATGCATTGACACTTCATTCACGAAAAGCAAAATCAAAAGGGAAACGAAACATTTCACAGAAGAGGGTCTTCTCAGGTGGTAGGAGAGACGCCGCAGTCTCAATCTCGCACCAAAATAAATAAGACTATCCATCTCATCTTGTAAACTCTTCCAAACCGCTGAAAACACGAACGCTCTAAATTAGCAAAAGAATTTGTGCCTTCGCCGCACCAGCCGAAAATGGAAATTCTTAGAGGATTCACCCGAGTGAAAGGGAGGAGATGGTAGGAGAGAGAGAGAGAGAGGGGGGGGGGGAGAGAGAGAGAGGGGGGGGGAGAGAGAGAGAGAGGGGGGGAGGAGAGAGAGAGGGGGGGGGAGAGAGAGAGAGAGATAGGAGGGGGAGAGAGAGAGGGGGGAGAGAGAGAGGGGGGGGGGGAGAGAGGGGGGGGAGAGAGAGAGAGGGGGGGGAGAGAGGGGGGGGAAGGAGAGAGTGAGAGAGAGGGAGAGAGAGGGAGAGAGAGGGAGAGAGGGGGGAGAGAGGGAGAGAGAGAGGGGGGAGAGAGGGAGAGAGAGAGGGGGGAGAGAGGGAGAGAGAGAGGGAGAGAGGGGGGAAAGAGAGGGAGAGAGGGGGGGAAAGAGAGGGAGAGAAAGAGAGGGAGAGAGAGAGGGAGGGAGGGGGAGAGAGAGGGAGAGAGAGGGAGAGAGAGGGGGGAGAGAGAGGGGAGAGAGAGAGGGAGGGGGGAGAGAGAGGGAGGGGGGAGAGAGAGGGGAGAGAGAGAGGGAGGGGGAGAGAGAGGGAGAGAGAGGGAGGGGGAGAGAGAGGGAGAGAGAGATGGAGAGAGAGGGGGAGAGAGAGGGAGAGAGAGGGAGAGAGAGATGGAGGGGGGAGAGAGAGGGAGAGAGGGGGGAGAGAGAGGGAGGGGGAGAGAGAGGGAGAGGAGGGGGAGAGAGAGGGAGGGGGGAGAGAGAGGGAGAGAGGGGGGGAGAGAGGGAGGGTGGGAGAGAGAGGGAGAGAGGGGGAGAGAGGGAGGGGGGGAGAGAAAGGGAGAGAGGGGGAGAGAGAGGGAGAGAGGGGGGAGAGAGGGAGAGAGGGGGGAGAGAGAGGGAGAGAGGGAGAGAGGGGGGGAGAGAGGGAGAGAGGGAGGAGGAGAGGGAGAGATGGGGGAGCGCGAGGGAGAGCGGGGGGGGGAGAGAGAGGGAGAGAGGGAGAGGGGGGAGAGCGGGAGAGGGGGAGAGAGGGAGAGAGAGGGAGAGGGGGGATAGAGGGAGAGGGAGAGAGAGAGGGGGGGAGAGGGGGAGAGGGAGAGAGAGGGAGAGAGGGGAGAGAGAGAGGGAGAAAGGGAGAGAGGGGGAGAGAGAGGGAGAGAGGGGGGGAGAGAGGGGGGAGAGAGGGGGGAGAGAGGGGGGAGAGAGGGGGAGAGGGAGAGAGGGGGGAGAGAGAGGGAGAGAGGGAGAAAGAGGGAGAGAGGGAGAGGGGGGAGAGGGAGAGAGGGAGAGGGGGGAGAAGGGGGAGGGGGAGAGGGAGAGAGGGGGGAGGGGGAGAGGGGGGAGAGAGAGGGAGAGAGGGAGAGAGAGGGAGAGAGGGGGGGAGAGAGGGGGAAGAGAGGGAGAGAGGGGGGAGAGAGGGGAGAGAGAGGGAGAGAGGGAGAGAGGGGGAGAGAGAGAGGGAGAGAGGGGGGGAGAGAGAGGGAGAGAGGGGGGAGAGAGAGGGAGAGAGGGAGAGAGAGGGAGAGAGGGGGGGAGAGAGGGGGGAGAGAGGGGGAGAGAGGGAGAGAGGGAGAGAGTGGAGAGGGGGAGAGAGGGAGAGAAAGGGGGAGAGAGAGGGGGAGAGAGAGGGGGAGAGAGAGGGGGAGAAAGGGAGAGAGGGGGAGAGAGAGGGAGAGAGGGGGGGAGAGAGGGGGGGAGAGAGGGAGAGAGAGGGAGAGAGGGGGGGAGAGAGGGGGGGAAGAGAGGGAGAGATGGGGGAGAGAGGGGAGAGAGAGGGAGAGAGGGAGAGAGGGGGAGAGAGAGGGAGAGAGGGGGGAGAGAGAGGGAGAGAGGGGGGGAGAGAGAGGGAGAGAGGGGGGGAGAGGAGGGGAGAGAGGGGGAGAGAGGGGGGGGGAGAGAGGGAGAGAGGGGGGAGAGAGGGGGGAGAGAGGGGGGAGAGAGGGAGAGAGGGAGAGAGTGGAGAGGGGGGAGAGAGGGAGAGAAAGGGGGAGAGAGAGGGGGGGAGAGGGAGAGAGGAAAGGTGCGGGAAGTGAGAGTGGGTGTTGGGGGTGATAAGGGGCGAAAGTGAGAGGCAGGCGACATGGGATATGCCGGAAACTGACACCTACCGCCCCTTGGGTGGACCTCATGTTCTAAAGGACCCATTCGAGAGGCATCCTCGTCCCTGAACTGCGTGAGGCGATAGAATTCATCCTCAACCTTGGGGCATACCCGCGGCGAGCATTCACTGCGATTGACGGTGAAATGACGCGAGTCCATGACTGCCCTCGGATGTCAAAAACACATTTTAATGTTTTCCATTTGCAACAAGGCGCCCGAGAGAGATACCCGGCCAGGGTGAGTTAGATCGGGTTTCAACTGATGATAGGAAACGTGCCAATGACATCCTGAGCTTTGATTATAATAGATATTATAGCATAATATCGATTAATCATAGATAATTATCTATGGTTTACAATTTCCCGAGGTTGTGATTTTGCTTTTAATGAACACCAATTGCTGTTTAAGAAAGCAGGCATTTTCTGGTTGCGTTTCCCGTTATAGAAATCTCATCATTATTCTTTCAATCCGAATATTGGTTCCCTGCTGCCATCCATTATTCACTATTCACCGCTAAAGATCATAGGGCCTGAAATCGCTTCTCTCTTACTTTGGAACACGCATGACCTTCGACATCGTACCTCTTTTCTCTCCAATTTCATTTATAAAATGGTCAAAGGTGGTTTAAGATAACACAGGACTACAAAAAAATTTTTTTTTGGTGCCGGGAATCTTTGTGCTGATTTTAACTATATTTGTAGAGCTGAATCCAAATATGAAATCCGTTTTTATTTAACAGATCTACTTTTTTAGATATGGCACATCTTACGATTTAGTTGTTTTAATATTTGATATATTCCGGAAAATAATTTTCAAAGTTAAATAAATCTATAAGTATACTAATTTATAACCACTCTGCGGTGTTCCTTTTTATTTTCAATAAACTGTCAATAAGTTTTATGTATATTTCTATATTGTAGGCCAATGAGATAATTATTAATATAATATTCCCATATCATCATGTAGAAGATTTTTTTACGTAAGTAACAACATATCTATATCTTGAAAACTATAGCTGATAGGAAAAAACTAGTATCATAATTGGATTCAGGACCCCAATTGTTCTTTCAATCAGCATTAAAAGCTCCGGCACCAAAACCACTGTTGGCCTGTGTAATCAATCTCATTCTTCTTTAAGGCATAGTACTTTAAGGGAGTCGTAGCCACCACATTCGTAATTGAACTTCAGAGTACAACTACAGCTCCGCGTTTCGACGGCTCGAATGAGAATAGAAGAGGAATATCCAGATTTACCTCTGTCCCTGATTTACAGAATGTCACACTTCGCACAAATGCTTTCGCGGAGTGCTTCGCCCGCAGCCTTAGCAAGATTCCCACCTCTTCACAGCGCCGTTTTAGCTCAAACTTTTTCGCGTTCGATGTGCGTAGGTATTTTTCACCTATGCCCCTTACCCTTCACCTACATCCTTAAAGGCTGCTTCTAAGATATGGCCCACTCAACTCGCTTTATTTCCCCCCCCTTATCCAGCGTCTCTATTCCCGATAACAGCATCTCTATTGTCTTCCTACCGCTTCTCATGTTGCTCCCTTGAAGTATCAGATGGATTAATTAAAATTGGCAATTTTCCACAAAATATTTTATGGAAAATTGCTATTTTTAATTAATCATGATATTCCTCCATGTCACGCCTGAAACGTTTCTTTTTATCTGATGGATTGTTTTCAAGGATGTCTCTAAAGTTTTCCCTAGTCTCTTATAGAATTGCAATGTCAATCGGAATACGAGTATGATAAACACATTTATCCTCCATTCCCCGTTATTTGTTTGACACCCATTTCATCCCCCTCTTTTATGAAGATTCAGCTCTGGGTCAAGGTTGAATTTTGAACAGCTTCATTTCTCATTTTCGCTTTCTTTCTTTCACTTCTAGTTCCATGTGTAAGGACTTTGCTCTAGTTGCGTTGAAACGATGTTCCTCTATTGTCGGCTAGCAATATTAGAAATCATCTCAGTTATTGTGTGTGTATCCAATAAAACAGCCGACAGTAATACGCAAACATTTCCGTGGAAGTAGGCAAGAATATGATACAACATTTAATTTAAGGAAACTGATTCTACCAATTCAAAAAGAAGGAATCAAACGGATAGATTATGAGAGCTATATTTTGCATTTCGGCAAGATATTTTTTGGAGTGTTTCGTCTCTAAAGAGAGCGAGACAAAGCAATCAATGACCACGGAGGGCGCTGGTAACCATTCGGACGGCTCCATTTTCACGACGATTAATGTTAAACTACTAACGATGACGCTCCAGCCGTATCCATGGGAGTAATGCAAAAATGAATGCCGTAAAATCTTAGAGAAGTAGATGTCAAATGGAGAACGACGACGGCAGGGATGGAGGAGGAATGGGACCGATGGAGGAAGCGTGGATGAAAGGAGAGCCAATGCGTCGAGGGAAGTCGCTTTTTGAGCTCGTTAAGTTCCGCCAAGGTCAGTGTGCGGAGTCGGACGCCCCCTCGATCTTGTGCCCCACAAGGACGTCGCCCTCCCGCCCCCAGGATATGTGAGGACAGAACGGGAGGAGAAAAAATGAACGGTGGCTGTGGATTTATGTATTTCATCTCCGCCTGTCCTCGTTGGCTCGTAAGAAATAAGGCAGGGGTTGAAATCGCAATCGAGAGGTGACTTCGGTAGTCGAAGAGCATCCGAAAAACAGGTAATAAAGCGAAAAGAAAGTGAGTCTGGAGCATCGGCGCGGCTCGTGTGAATGATGTGGAAGATCTTCAAGACATGTCAGAGGGCGGGGGGGTGGGGCTTCGCGTGGAAACGATGTTGGGGGGTTTAGTAGTGGCGTCTATTTACCACGCCCTCGATCCCTCCGCAAACCTCCCCCGTCATTCACGCGAGAGATGTCTCTCCCTTTTCGTCGTCTCAGGAGAGGCTACACTCCGATTTTATAGACCTGGCAACGAGGTCGCGGTCTCTAAAGAGGCTGAAATCATGCGACGGGATGTGGGTATCGACTTACTGCATCAATCAACGTAAGGCATCAGTAAGGGTTATGGGAATGAAGGTATGGAGAAACAGTGGGACTTGTCATCAAAAGCGACGTGCCCATTAAAATAAAAGAGGTGTACATACCCCACAAAGCAGTTTGCGTGTCGCAGTACGACCGTAAAAAACAAGAGGCTCTGACACTGAAAAAGCCTATTTATAAAAATTATGACATTATAAATTACTTTTTAAACTGCAATTAGTTGTTGCATTGAATGGCGGCATAAAGTTTAATAAAAATAAAAAATATGCATGTAATCACATGACACTATGTGCCACTGTTAAAATTTTACATGAATATGAATCGCAAAAAGTTAGGAGGAAATGTTAAAATAAACAGAGAATTTGTCAATTTTTATTTATCAACACTCAATAGTACCCCTAAACAAAGCTACTCCACTTTAAAAATTAAAACAACTCAAATTCCGAAATCCCTAATTTTATAATTTATTAATAATATATATGCGTTTCTAAAACTTAGATCTCGACTTTAGAGTTCGATCATGAGCGTTTAAAAATAGTTTTCCACTCAGTCGATTGATTTTAATAAAAAAACAAATTCCTATCACGAAGGGAAGAGACAGACTAAATATTACATCTAGTTTTGAAGTAATGAGTAAACGACGGTCACCTTCAAAACGGGATGTGCATATTCACGAAGTTAAGAAGGGATCTCTGATCTTGGAGCCAGCCGTCTGGAGACATTGGCGGTTTCAGAAGGAAGTTCTCTTAAGGGGTTTGCGTAGAGTGGAAGGGATGGAGGGTATCTTGCTGGCAACTCCAGCACTAAGGGTCGAGAAACCGCCACGGGTCCTTAGCTTAACCCCAACAGCCAGGGAGTAGTTGGTCAACTAGATTTTCGGAAGGGTTGGAGAGAGATCTGCTCAGTCGCCTCGTCTTTAAAACTCACTGCGAAACTTCGGAAATTAAAATATGTGATTTATGTTTAAAATTCCCGACCTTAACAAATTTTAGTCTATTTGCAGAATAACTTTAAACCGATGCTTTTAATGACAGCTTAAGGTAAAAACCAACTAATTAAGCCTATTATATCCAGAAAGTCATCCGGGTTTCTACAGTAGATTTTATCCTTCCTTTAGTGAGGACAGAAAAACGTTAACACCGTCGCGCATTCTACGTTTCTCTCATAATTCAACATCTACAGAAGCATATATAAGGTCACGAAAACGGGTTTCCATATGAACTACTTACGACAGATCGAACTTCATTATAAAAAGAGTATACGAGTATTATTGTACACGGTTATTAACTGTACACGGGAGAATAGTATAATTATTTGTGTTTGGCTTTTAAATAATATCGCGTGCTCTCTGATTAAATCTCACTTTACTGAAGACAACTTTTGTTTCCGAGTGTTACTTTAGCATTCAGAAACCAGGTTAACAAACAAAAACCTTTTTTCAAATTTTTTGGAACTAGATTTCCTGCCTTAACACTATATCATAAAGAAAGTTTTCTCTTTCAATGTGCAGTAACTCTAAAGTGCACTATGCATAAAAGCAGCATTTACTAACATATTATAGAAAATTAAGAAACTTTTGCCTCCATAGAGACGAAAATGCCTCATGTTCTTCTCACAGAAGTAATTATTTTTTAGATATTACAATTAATTTACTGACCTAAGAAGAATCTAAAACTGAATTAGGATGAAACGGTTTTAATCCCAGAAACGTTTTCATGCGATGCAATTGACAAACATGCGAGTGTATTGAAATATTATGGTATTATTAATTTTCTCTGCTCATTTAAATAAAATAATGGAGCTAAACGCTACTGGTAATATAGATGTGATGCGATATATACAATTCTTTTATGCTCACCAGGTCACCTTGTAAATATTATTTATGTTATATTAAACTACTGTTCAACCGTGTATTTGAGGCATTAATCATTTATGCCAGGAAGCGTCTTTATTTCACACTTATGTAGTCTTCTTTCGGTTTGGAATGGGCAAGAATAGATTTTAAATCGACAACGTGGTTATTAATGGACATTTTTGATGCTTCATTAACTTTCAGTTCGATTGAAATTAAAACTACAATAATACCTCTTTCAAATTCATAGAAATTACTCTAAATGGAAAAGAGCACTAAAATAAATGTCTCGCTGGGGAAATATTGGACGGTATCCATTGCCCATTCACGTTTTGAGTAGAAGACATTCTTAAGTTTAATTCTATATAAACTTCCTATTAGAATAAAAAGAGACGTTTCAGGCATCATATGGTGGAATATCATGATTAATTAAAATTGGCAATTTTCCACAAAACAAAATTTTACCTTAAAATCCCCTTACTTGCTTTTCAGCATATATAGTAGACAATGAGAAATGACATCCCAGAAGATGATTTGGTGACATCGAAACTGTTCGTATTAATAAAAAAAATTATTTTGTGGAAAATTGCCAATTTTAATTCATTCCTATTAGAAGTTGATTTTTTTTACTTGTCCTCGCTTTGCTTGATCTCGGGTAGTCTCACTTGGTCATTAAATGTTGGAACAGGATAAAATCACCTCCGCAAATTGACTCATAGATTTCGAAATCTACGAAACAGGCAAATACGTCCTTATTGTATTCTATATTCCTCTCGATTAGTGATCTCATTACTGCAATGGCACCACGCGTACCTCTTCCCTTCCTAAACCCAAACTGATCATCCCCTAAGTAATCATTAGTCTTACTCTCTATCCTTTTGTTGATGATCTTGAGAATAACTTTAGCTGCGAGGGATATCAAACTTATGGTTCTGTAATCCTCACATGATGTAGCCTTTGCCTTTTTCAGAATAGGAACTAACACTGATCTCACAAAATCTTCGGGCCAGATTCCTTCTTTATAGGTACTACGAATCAGTCCATATAGGGCCTTCTTCCCACATTTTCCTAAACATTTCAACAGTTCTACAGGTATGTTGTCCACCCCCACGGCCTTATTTGCTTTCATATACTTTAGTGCCCTTTCTATTTCATCGTCGAGTATGCCTGGACCTAAGCTATCTTCTTCTACGTCATGTTCCTTTTCTATGTCTAACCTTGTCGGCCTAAGTTCTTTACCATACAGTGTTTCTATATATTCCTTCCATCTCTCTTGGAATTTCCCTGGTTCAACAATTATCTTACCCCACTTATCTTTAACTGTTAGCACAGATCTTGCCTCCTTACTTCCCGATAATAACTTAACCCTGCTGTATAGAGCACCAATTTCACCCTTCTTCTGTAAACTTTCCATATCCTCGCATTGCGTTTTCCACCATTCTTCTTTTGCTTTATTTGTGGCCCTTCTCAATTTATTGTTTAACTCTTTTTGCTTCCTTTTGCCTAACTCTGTGCTTACATTCTTCCACCTTCTTCTCTCATCCATCTTTCCAATCATCTCATCCGAGACCCATGGTTTCCTGATCTTTTTCCCTTTAACGGTTCCTATAGTGTCTTTTGCTGCTTCCGATATCCCTTGCTTGATACATTCCCATTTACTTCGATAGTACTCAGTTCTTTACCGTCATCCATGATTTTCTCTACAGCCTGTTGATACTCCTTCCTCGTTAATCCATTTAATGCTTCTACATTCCATTTCCTAACCCGCCGTCCTTGCCTTATCTTATTGAAAGGGATGTTACATTTCATAACAACTTAATTGTGGTCAGAGTTCGCATCCGCTCCTGGGAAACTGTGTGAATATATCACACTTTTTCTAAACCTGTGCCTAACCATAAAATAATCTAACTGATACCTTTCTGAGTCATCTGGCATTTTCCATGTATACCTACGCCTTTTGTGATGTCTAAACCATGTGTTGGTGATGACTAAAACCCTGTCCTCCTGCAGATTCAATCGCTTTCCCTCCCCGCGTTCATTCCTCGTGTCTAACCCATAGTCCCCCACCTCACCACCATTTCTATCCTTCGCCTACCGTCGCATTCCAATCCCCCATCACTATCAAATGTTTTCCTGCAGGAACACACGCGATTATATCCTCTAACTCATCCTACATCGTGTCGACTTCTTCCTCCTTGTGGTTGCTCGGTGGCAACTGCAAGTGACTTGTCCACACGAAAATATAGCACTTGGAAATCTTCCTGATTGACGAATGCACAACCATAAACACAGCATAAACCCGATGTCGGTTTGGTGAGTGATGGTAGAATTCACCCAGTACTATGCCCGCCGGCGTGTAAAATTCACACATCAGGGCAGGGAGGCCAGTTCTTTTCCCTGTGCCGTTTATATTTTTACCGGAAGATCTGGTACCCGAAAAAATACATAACTTTGGTGGAGCTGTAGATGCCCAGATATGCTTTCCCGGGAATCGAACTCCGGCCCTTCGGTCAATAGTCCCAACGCTCTACCCCCCTGGGCTGCCGCGACCCTTTATACTATATACGAACATCTCGTATCAAATTATACAAAAGTAGTATACAGCATACAATTTCAACAGCAATTTCCCCTGTTATGGTTTTTCCTTCCGTGGGGTTAGAATAATACACAAATATCAGTGAAAGAGTTTCTCCTCACATGAAACATGCATCATCCTACGTTCTCCATGCATTTGGTACCGTCTCCTTTGCTTTAATTTTACTAAGTTCAGGAATTTTTTTTATGTCTTTAAGTACTAAATATATTTAATATTTGTACCCCTTTTTTTCTTATGATTTACAACGCTAAGCTTATATCAACGTTTCCATATTATGAAGGACCCTAACGTTTACCTACTGACACAGAGGAACTCTAAAGAATGAATTAAGAAACATTTACTTCATACCACTTTCATCGCTGGAACTTTATTCATGGCAGCTGATGAAACACTTCCTTAAAAACTTAGTATTTTTTACTAGACTATGAAATAATTTAGAACCTTTATGTTTCAAATGCCCTGAAAAGCACCGATGCTATTTTCCAAAGTTAAACCTATTGCACTAAAATATGCCTTGTAAACCTATTCAGAGTAGTGAAATATCAGAAACCTACTAAAAATTCCCTTTTTTTGCTCAATGCACCTGTTACCTACGTTCGTATATCACCTAGCTTTTTCGTTAGCTTTACCACGGAGCAAGATCGTAAAACAGGCGCTACCCAATCAAAAATGTCTCGCAGAAATTAGGCTACCAGATGTTCTTAATCGGATTTGCGGTCAAGCTTTAGAACAGTCCCTTCTCCGCAATATTTCCACACTGAATCCCGAACTTCTGCAGTCTTACCGGGATTTGTTCACGTTGAATTTGCGAAGCACCGAGCCGCCTCATCCGCAGATCTCTAGACGATTAATGAAAGCAATTTATCGAATGATAAATTGGAGGAATTTATGAAATTGGTAGCACGGACTTGGAAAGGCAAGGGCCAAGAGAGTCGATAAATCGAGCTTCGGAGGTTCCAAGGTTAGTGCTCTGCAAATTCCATTATTAATGAAAACAACACCAAGCTAAAATTTTGTAAAAATAGTTTTTAGAAACTACTAAACAGTAAAAAAGTGATTTCAAAATGTAACTCCAAGTGTAGAGGTAACATAATAAATTTGAAAACAGGATTGGGCGGTGCAAAGAGTGGGACAAATGTAAATATCAGATATTACAATCAACCACAGCCATTAGATCAATGTTAATAATCTGGATGGTATTCAGATCGTGATGATATTTCAGTGTTCATTACGCTCTAAGACACAGAGAGGGGCCATTTTAAACGTATGCTAATAAATACAAGGATTCCGGACTATATGCGACATTAAAGCCCACGTAAATAAAGAAGCAATTAGGGAGTATTCTAGAAAACCAAAAAAATAAATTCATAACTTTTTTAGAAAAGATACGATATTCTGGTGCGTCAACTCTTGGTCAGCTTAAACAAATTTGGAGATTTTAAAAAAACCCGAAAAAAAAATGAAAAAATGAGCTAATTACCTGAAAATCACGAGTTATATTACGTGGGATCCAAACCATGCAGTTTTTAAATTCCGAATTTAATTATTCCGAACGCAATGGCTACCCGCGTTCCACCTTGCTGCCGTAGGTAACAAGCCATGTATATGGTTAAAAAGATGATTAAGACGTCTTCAGTAGCAAAAAAATTGACGTATTCTTAATTTCTCTTGTCCAGCCCACTCTCACCTTAAAAGCTAGCTATTGTAGCCACAAACTGAAACCAAACGTGTATGGAATGGCGGCCGCAACGGGCGGCAATCTTTATGCGTCCACCCATCTCTTTAATATATCTCTCGGCGATCCAACGAAAGTGACTTAACTAGAAAAATCCTCCATTTATCCCTTTTTACTACCGCACATGGGGAGCTTTTCTCCACAATTGTGTCATCAAGCAGGTTTTTTCTATGAAAAATCTAGACTCTTTCGGTAGTTACGTATGTCTAATGTAGAGCCGTCACAATTTTTCCCGAAGAAGGAATTGCAGGAAATGAGTATTTTTTGGTGAATGAACAACAATACATTTGTTAAAAGTCATACAGACAGAATTTCTCGATATTAATGGGTTTCCATATTTTTATAATTTACTTTTGGATAATCATAATCCAACCATATTAACATACCAAGATGAAAATCTCTGGATAACCGTTTCATACGACTACATACGATTTAGACTGTGAAATCCAATTCAAACATTATGGTAGCTGTAATAATCGCAATGACGGTACTTCTATAAAATAAAATACAGTGTTAAATATTTTATTTGAAAACATACTGTATTCTAGGAAAAGAAGTACCGGAAGACTGTAATTGCAAAACGTTATGCAGGTTAGGCAAATGGTTTTCGATCACAACAAATAATAGAATTCTTAAAAATTTGATAAAAATAACCTCTAGAAGGACCAGCAGAGATTAATACAACCCTCTTGAAATATGCATCAGTGTAATCAACTTATCTTCTGGACATAGAACATATATTTCAACATTACATTATCCCCGATCGTCTGTTAATCAGGTCAAGCCGTATCGAGCGCAAAGGAAGTGTACACATTAATTTTGTGTTCACCCCATCCAAGCATGAACCAATAAGTATCTCGGAAGTAAGGGAGATGAAGATGAACGGATAAGCGATTATTTTTTGAGGAAGGAGCCGTCTCTGGTATGGCATGAGCCTTGAACTCATTAAACTGATGGAGGCCCTTGATTAATGACCGCTTCCTCGTGTCGCTCCCGACTCCCCCGCCACGACCCCCCCCACATCTCTTCCTGTCCCTCGCGGACACGCAGCCGACGCTACGGACACTTCTGGGTTTGAATGAGTTTGAAATCGCGTTTCCAGAGCTTCGACTAGGAATGATATTTTTGAAGTCTTAACATTTTGGGACTTTCCTTTCTCCAGCTGCCGATTAAAATTTTGAGCCGACGCACGCCATCACATTCTTTTCACTCTCTAACTTAATTTCCTGTCAAAATTTTTCATTATCTGCCCAATCAATTCTTACAAATACAATTCCTTTGCTATGGAGACTTGAAAATGGGATTCCACATTCGAGTCATTGTCATTACTCCAACATAACACCGATATAACATTTCTCCGGGAATGATTGCATCCGATTCACAAAGCATTCAATCCCCACGACATCTCCAGGTCACTTTCGTCGCAGAATTTTCAGTCAGACAGCGGTGTTACCCAAAATGTAAACAGTTGAAGAGAGAGAGAGAGTCATAATTATGTGAAATTAATAAAAATTTCGAAAGAAAGACTTGGTATTTTAAAGTAAAATAATAATCGGTACAGAGCGAATTCGCTCACCGGCAGAACGAAAACCAAAAATGAACGGTGATCGAAAATTGCAGAGGAGAAATGCGCTCTTTGGGGGAAGTTAGTTTCTTCAGGAAGAATTTAGTCTCCATGCATTATTAATTAGCTTTATCATCAATTAATGAAGTATGTTAAACCTTCTTCTGGGTGGGCTAGGGTTTTATAAAAGGCATTTAAATTAATTGCAACTGACTATGATGATAAAGGTTTTGGGAGTTGATGAAATGCTACAAACTATCATCATTTAATCAATCAGTAATGAACACAAAGAATAAATAAAATCCTCAGATATTTTATGCATTTTAGCGGTGTGACTGAATATTAAAAGGCAAATCACAATAAAGACGAAGATGCGATTATGGAGGAGGAGAAAAAAGTTCCTATTAAAAAATAATCACGTTGAACTAGCCGAAGCACTAAGCGCCTCTAAGCCCTCGCAAACTCTCGCGAAAATTAAGGATGCATTTCCGGAGAGATAATGATTCGTGCAGCTGTGGTGAGGGCGGCCATCCCCAGGACTCCGTTCTCAACGCAATGCCACCGCATTAAGCTTTAAAAGTCTACGCGTGGACATTTTTACTCCTCAATCCGGGGAAAACTGAAGCACTGCGATTGGTTCACCAAGGCGTTCGTCAATTAGATTATTAAATGGCCCCTTTTGGCCCAATGCTTTTATTATTCGTGTTTGTCAAAACTCTCCACCTGAGTGATCCATGAGATATTTGTCAAGTAGTTATGTTTCATTGCCAGGCTGAATGAGGCACGTATCTCCCTTAAAGAATAAAGCAACAGCACAGTAAATTATAAAAAGAAAAATGAAATATATTGGTGGATGAGTGTAAACACATTCACATACCACCGAAAATATTAACTGAGGGCTTGAAGAAAATTCTCATTGAAACAATAGTTTATACAAGCATAGGTATCCCAAATATCGTATTTTATTATTCTAAATTTTCGATACATAATTTGGATAGACAAATTAAAACTAGTAATCATTTCCCCCAATTTAATTAAACTCACCTATTTCATCAATAAACCCATTATTTTAGAAATATGAGGGCAATGGTATTAAAGCTACTCGGCGATTTTACTTCCATAATAGCGTACATTTTATCTTTTGCGATTGAAAATACGTCCGATTCACGAAACAGTAATAAATCGTAATACTTCTGAGGAATGGAAAATGAATTCAATAAAAATCTGGCCTGAACCCTGGAACGTTAATCATTCTTCGCATCTGATGACGCAAATATTTTTCCCACACTCAACCGTAAGAAATAGATGTAATTGATTAATTAACTGATTTTGAAAGATGATTTTTTAAATTATGATTTAATAAGGCTAATTTTTTACTGACGAGCACTCAATACTAGATATTTTCGAATTTAAATGTTTTGTGGCTCATATGGAGTCATATAGTATATAAATGACAGGACTAACTTATAGTCATTGGTAAGTCTTAATTGAAGATATTTTCCAAACAAGAATAATTTTAAATATTGCACATGGAACGCCCTATATTTCGATAAAAAAACTCCTCGATATCTATAAAGGAAGTTGAACTGCCCTTGGCCCCTCCAAGTCAAACAACAGCAGTTGAGTTAATATTAAATATTTGGACATTTATGTTTCCTCTAAACGAAACGTTTCCAAACGTTCGGTCGATATTATTTGTGAATGAGGGCTCGAAATTATATTATTATAAGAAGAAATTATATGATTAAATTTAATAAATTAACAATATATTAGAATAAAATTTGAAATAAACATTTTTACTCGCAAACTCACGGCCCTGAGGCATTGGGATGGTGCTGCGCGCCCTTGAAATTGAACTTCTACCCCGCCGATGAGAAACAATTAGGCGGCCGATTAACAATTGCTATCATTAACTTGAATAAAAATTTGCATGCAACGCTTCAAGTTTCCATGTGGCCTATGGCGGGCTAGTTATTGCATTAATCTTTCATGGAAACATCATTTGATGACGTAACTTAGAAATTAGTTAGGTTTCGTTACAGTTATCGAAAATTCGAGTCTTTGTGCCAACTGTTTTCCGAATTTTCTAAAGTGAATTGTGCCTGGGATTGTAATCCTTTAGTAACGACCGATTCGATAGAAAATTTCTCCTCTTCTGATTGTAGCCTAAACAACCAACTTGAGTTGGAATTAGGATTTTTCCCCGGGAGCCATCATGAAATTCGCTAATTAGGCATTTTTACGATGGGTTGGGAGTTTTTTCGAATGAGGTTTTCTGTGGCATGGATGGGGTTTTACCTTCAATTTAAATGGCCCCACAATCGATCCCATTGACTCGATGAAAATGTTTTCGACCAGAACAAAGAGTCATGAAAGATAATATTACGTTTTATGTTTGTCCATAAAATCGAAACATTGGTTCCGCCACCCCTGAGCTAACTGAGGGTGAGCTAACTCAAATTGAATTTGGCACGCTCACTGAAAAAATAATGCGTGTTTGGATAATGAATTGCCACTCATCCAAAACTTTAAACGTTTTTGCTTATTAATGCAAGCACTCGCGTGGGTTTGTTTATCTCTCGGTGATTGGTGGCAATGGAAACCCCATCAAATAAAACAAATTGTCATGTTTTTTTCTTCTTCTCTCAAGTTTACAAATAATAAGATACTTCCATTTCCTCTTCTACGCTAGATTGTTCCAAAGTATTTTCATTTGACACGGGACCGTGCTTTAGTTACAAATTAATTAATTAATTTGCAGAAGACCAACCACTTCAAGTGATTAGCTTGTCATTTATCTTTTTAATACTATCCTGATATAATTTTTTTAATGCATCTCTCCGGGACGCACTACGCGTCCCATAAGGGGTTTTCATTTTTACCTATTCTTAATAGATTACCGTAAATACATTTGAAATTATTTACTAGGATGGAATCTATGCTTTTTTTCTAGACTCATCATGATAAAGATTAATTATAAATTTGGAATACGAGCTTACAATTCTTGTAAGCTGGTCTGTTTTCAGTGACAGTTAGCCCGTCCGGTAACAGTTTACCGTAATTCGGATTTTCATGTTAGGAAATCTGAATTACGGTAACAATACATTTGTAAGACTATTTTCAAGAATGGATTACTAACGGCTGAATTTTCCACCGCAACGGTGGAAAAATCAGGATTCTTGAAGAGTACACGGTTCAAGAATTCTGAATTGTAAAATGAAGAAATGAATAAAAATCGCTCGATACAGTGCTGAGAGGGAGATCGTTTTCTTACAGCATTTCGCTAATGTGCTATCAATATGATGACGTGTGCATGCACCATTAATTCGACCACTACCTGCGCGGTGGTACTTCGGCATCCATCTACTTTCCGCGTTATATGATTTTATGGAATCTCTAACGAGACCTATGGCGGTATGCGTAGCACATAATTACACCATTGGTATGTGCTGAAAATGTATCGAAAGGCACTTGGTCTCAAACTGTTTCTCCACACACGATCAGTCTCCACTCCTGGAAAATTCTTGGGAACGTATTGTCCACATTAAGGAGGTGACATCCGGGTGTTTTTATGCCTGCACAAACGAGGTAATTTCTAAATCTCGTTTCTCGTCATCAGAACGTAGCCCTTGGCGAAAATTTGAAACAACGGAGTTATTCCCCTCGGCTCTTATGTCTCACGCTAAGAAAAATTATTTAAAATATATGCTACCGATATTTTCAGTTATAGAGAATAATTTGTAATATTATTATTAGGTAATCTACCGGTTAAGGTAGGTTTTGGATGGACACAGCTATCAAATAAATATTTTGTAACTCCAAACATAACCTAATCCAGCAACCTAAACTACATCAGGTCCCTCTTCATCTTTGTGTACTTCATTCCTCCCTTCATCCCATCCAACATCCCTATCCTGTTCCTACCCATTCCTCGCTTGCCCAGATTCTCCCCTCTATTACCTTCTTCAAAATTCCACTACCGCTCAATATGACTTTCATCTATTTTTCCTGCCTCCATAAGATTTATCTCAACAAACCCCTCTCCTCAACCACCATCTACAGTACTTCCTCATTTTTTTTTTTCGGTCCATTTCACCTTCTCCACTCTTCTCCACACCCACATTTCAAAATCCTCCAATCTACATCTATCTTCTACTTCGGTGACCACGTCTCCGCACCGTACGCTACGCTCCATATCAGAGTTTTTACGAGTCTTGTCTTAACATCCCTACCCAACGTCCCCGTCATCAAATCCCTCCTCCTCGAGAAAGCCTCCTTGCTTAGCGCAATTCTTCTCCTTACGTCCCTACCACTTTGACCGTATTGGTCCAAAACACTTCCGAGATATGTAAACTGTTCTACCTGCTCTATTTTTTCCCCGCCTAATTTAATATTTAGCTTAGCCTTTTTCTTTCTGGAAAATCGCATAAACTTTGTTTTATTAATATTGATTCTCATCCCATATTTATCGCCCTGAACCTCCAATTCACTCAACAATGCTTGCAACCCCTTGGCTGACTGAGCAACTAATGCTTGGTCATCAGCAAATCTAACCGATTTTACGAGTTCCCCTCCGACTTTCATTTCAACCTCCAGTCCTTCCCAAGTCTCTTTAATCATTTCCTCTACATATACGTTGAACAGTACCGGTGACAATGGGCAACCCTGCCTTACACGTCTTCCTAACACTGCCCATCCGGACTCTCCGTTCCCCACTCGCACCTAAGCAGTCTGAGACATGTACAGGTTGCGGATCAGCCTCCTGTCCCCCCAATCCATTCCTATTTTCTGCAATACACGCATTAATTTTTCCTAATTCACTCTATAAAAACGCTTTTTCGAAATCTACAAAACAGGCAAAAACGTCCTGACTGTATTCTATATTCCTCTCGATTAGTGATCTCATTACTGCAATGGCATCACGCGTACCTGTTCCTTTCCTAAATCCAAGTTGATCATCCCCTAAGTAATCATTTGCCTAGCTCTCTATCTTTTGTTGATGATCCTGAGAATAACTTTAGCTCCTTGGGATATCAAACTTATTGTTCTGTAATCCTCACATGACGTAGCCTTTGCCTTTTTTGGAATAAGAACTAACACCGATCTCACAAAATCTTCCGGCCGGATTCCTTCCTCATAGATACTACGAATCATTCCATATATGGCCTTTTCCCCACCTTTTCTTACCATTTCAACATTTCTACAGGAATGTTGTCCACCCCCAGAGCCTTATTTGCTTTCATCTCCTTTAATGCCCTTTCTTTTTCATCGTCGAGTATGCCTGGACCTAAGCTATCTTCTTCTACGTCATGTTCCTTTTCTATGTCTAACCTTGTCGGCCTAAGTTCTTTACCATACAGTGTTTCTATATATTCCTTCCACCTCTCTTGGATTTTTCCTGGTTCAATTATTATCTTACCCCACTTATCTTTAACTGTTAGCACAGATCTTGCCTTCTGATAGAATTTATCTCTTAGAGATTAAAGCAGAGCCGACGAACTTGGTCATTGTTCAGGTATACATGCCACCGAAAAACCACAAGGAGGAAGAAGTCCATAGGATGTACGATGAGTTAGAGGATATCATCGCGAGTGTTCCTGCAGGAAAACATTTGATAGTGATTGGGAATGCGACGGTAGGCGAAGGAAGAGATGGTGGTGAGGTGGGGGGCTATGGGTTAGGCACGAGGAATTAACGCGGGGAGAAAGCGATTGAATTCTGCAGGAGACACGGGTAAGTCATCACCAACACATGGTTTAGACACCACAAAAGGCGTAGGTAT
The DNA here is from genome assembly GCA_037158775.1 of Hetaerina titia. Classification (NCBI taxonomy): domain Eukaryota; kingdom Metazoa; phylum Arthropoda; class Insecta; order Odonata; family Calopterygidae; genus Hetaerina; species Hetaerina titia. The sequence goes on from CM073772.1 coordinate 120,263,045, forward strand.
ACATGGAAAATTCCAGGTCACTCAGAAAGGTAACGTTAGATTATATTATGTTTAGGCACAGGTTTAGGAACAGTGTGATGAATTCGCACAGTTTCCCAGGAGCGGATGCGGACTCTGACCACAATTTACTTGCTATGATATGTTACGTTCGTTTCAAGAAGATAAGGCAAGGGCGGCGGGTTAGGAAATGGAATTTAGAAGCATTAAAACTAACTAATTAACTAGGAAGGAGTGTCAGCAGGCTGTATAGAAAATTTGTAATATAGAATTGTAAAATCAAAATGAATTGCTCCATCGGTGAGATCTGACAAATGGCATCAAAGAATGTGGTTTTAAAATAGCTCCATCCAAGTTCTTACTGCGTGATTAATTCTTGTTTGAGATTCGTGTATTGGAGATTGGTGTTTCCCTAGCTGAAATTCGGAAAATGTCCGCTCTAAACACGCCACCTCCTTATGAGGGAAAGCCGCGAGTTTGAATTCCAATATTTCTCAAGAATATTTTATCCCCATTTTCTAATGAAAGAAATTGTCAGCTTGCATCTGTAGAATGCTCCTTTTGTGGATTTGGCAGGTCATTAATTCCCATCAATTTAGTTTGAAAGGTGATTAGGGAGTTCCTTTGACTTCGTAACAGGAATTTAAATTTAAATTCACCACTAAGTCTGGAGAAAAATATTTGATTTCCACCTCAAAGGATCGTGGGGTTTCCCCAAGGGGTTTCCCGAGAAACGAAGGCCGCTCGAACTGGGGAAAAGAGACGTGTCGGGAGGAGGTGATGGGGGTGATCTGTGGGTTTACTTAGGGCAACTGGTTTGCGGGGGGAGGCTCTGCGACCGCGCCGGGGGAGCCAGGGGTGAGAACCCGGAATTTCATAACGCGTTATCGCTGTCGTCATTGACGCGATGGATAACGTGATCACCGCCATTCACATTTCGTGCCACGAAACCCTGGCGCTGCAAAGGAATCACTGGATTTGGGTCTCAAGAACCGTCGATCGTAAAGTGTGCCGTGGAGAAAAATCACGCCACGTGTAGCGATGGCGGGCAAAATAAGATCCCCGATAGAGTCCACTCTGTCGCCGGCGTAGCTTTTGCTCCCAAATCCACCCCACTCTCCTAAAAATCATAAAATCCAAGCCTTCATCAACCGTTCACCAAACCCCACACCTTCACCCATACTTCAGCAAGGGTGGGGCAACTCCCTCGCGAAAATAAAACAAGTACATGGTACTCAATGTTCTCGTCCCCTAACAAGCTCCATTCCCTCCCTGCGTCGAAAGGAGGGTGTGTTCCCATGTTCAGTGAATTCCTTGTTTGGATGAGTGTATGTGTAGGTGTGTGCGGGTTTGTGTGTGCCCACACCCACGTCACGGCGTAGGACAACACGCAATGCTTGTCGCCACGCACCCCTCCCCTCGTTCTCTCATCAGCCGCTCCCTCAACTTTGGCGACAGGCGCCGGCTCTCTCTCTCTCTTGGGTACACGACGAGCAAGTACGACGGCGCCTCGTCTCCCGCAACCCTTCTTCCCCACTCCACCTCCACTCACGGTTTCAAAGACGAAGCGACGTGTATGAGAGAGCACTCGTCAAAGCGGATTAGGCCATTTTTCTTTCGATTACTTAGAGGCGTTTACCCTTCCAAAGAGTTCCACGGCCGGAGGGCTCCGCCGTTTTCGGCCTCGGTGTCGTCCGAATTCTTGGAGGAACGCCGCATAAAATTTCGTTTGAAGAGCTCATCACACTCAGTTATAATTCTCACATATTGAAATGGAATTGTTCATATTTTGAGTGCGGAAATTTTATTTTACGCAGAAAAATCGATGACACCACAGCATTAAAAAAATTACTCCAAACTATTCGCTCATGCCATGTGTGATATCTTCGGAAAACTCCATTTTAAATCCAAGCGGTGCGATTTTTAGTTACGTGAACTTAATTGTAAACTTAATTGTAAACTGAATTGTGAAGAAGACAAAAGAACCTGGCCCTCCTTATTGACCTGAGCACAAGAACCTCGAATATGTTAGGCTTAAGTCGACTTAACCCTTTAAGGCAAGCTTTAACCCTGACAAATCAAAACGCTTGGACGAGAGACATGGGGCGGAAAACGAATGACATATTGCTACCTCAATTAAACGAAAGGCTTCCAATTTTTAATGCTAACCAATAAAATTTCGATCTCTAATATATATCAACCGACTACTTATTTTGAAAACGCCAAATTTAAACTGAGCTACAGTCATTATTCGTCTGTGATAACTGGTATTGTTCTCGGAAGATTAAATTCTATTAGCGTTCTTTAAGGACGAAGAAAAAAGAGTAGCCATTCATTCAGAAATTCCAAATGACTGAGTAATAATGGATTTTATGTTCAAACATTTATTCCGTTATCTCATAGAGTGCAACTTCATTAACGATTAAAGATAATTAAAAGGTTTACCCTACAAATTTACCCAACTACAAATTTCGAATGATAAGACGCAATGCGTATTTCTGTTAAATACATTTCACCTCTAACTCTGATTCGCGCTCAATGTCATCACACATTTTTGATGTAAATCTCTCCCCCGTAAATCTATTTTTGGGATTACTGAAAAATTGCGATTGAGTAGTGCTGCATTATAAGAAGCGTAATTACTCAAAATGTCAGTTGTCAATCAATATCTCTCTCCCTGCGACAGCCATATTTCAATTCCAGAACGAGACATATGTCGTACCCTTTGCTCACGTGTGTAAGCTAATTTCAATCTTCTGCGTGTTCTCTTCATACCGGCGGCTCCAGGCATTAATGGAAAAATACTTTTTTTGAGAAATATGAGGAGAAAGCGACCTTATTTTCAACCGAAAGCAAATCTTCTCTGGATTCCTGTAATCCCATTAAAACATAAATCACCGTCCTCCGTCATAATCAGAACAAAATTCTGATTAAATTCCAAATCTTATCCTGCCTGGAGATTTAAAGTCTAACGACGTCGCAAGGTGAGAGTGCTGGGATAAAAATGGCGAAAGGATTTAGGAATGATTGTGGATGTCGCATGATTTCTAAACCCCTTATTGCCATGGAAACAGTATTATCCGCCGTTATTCTTCGTAATCGCAAGCAAGTCTTCTTCTCTTAACGGACCCCCTCGCTCTCCGCCACCCTCCGAAACCGCTACGCAGTTTTAACCCCGATTTAGAGCAGTTTTGCCATGGTGTCGGTTAAACGAAGCGGAAAGTTAAAGGTGACTCCGCGGGAAGGACAATACTTTCCTAGAGACAATGCTTTCGTTTTCCTTCGCCATTTTCGTTTTTTGACCTCCTCCTTGAAAAGGGACCTTAAAAAACTTAGCCTCCTTTCCCCCGGATTTTATTTTCCTCGATCACCTCCACACCGCCATTCAAAGGCTGCGACGCCCTCTGCCCCGCTCACCCCGCCGTGCATTCTTTAGCGCGTGATTAACAAGTCGAATTCCCTCCCGCTGGAGCTGCTCTCGCGACGGAGGCGTGTTGATCCCGTGCTCTTGTGTTAGCGACGCGAGAGGTCGATCCTAACGGAGGGAAACAAAAGAAGCGCTAAAATATTATGCGGTAGCATGCGCAGTCCCCCTCTCCCCCTTTGATTTATGGCTTCGGTGGAATAACCGCGGGGGGGGGGGGGGGTATCTATTTTTTCGACGGGACTGTGAACGCCGTTCATTCGCCGCGGTCCCGCGATCTCTTTTTCGGGCGCCTGGGATGGGACGACGCCATTCTTCTCGCAATCGAGGGAAGCACAAACGCTGTTGTGGTTCCGATACTGCTTTCATTTGAGCGCGGAAAGCGCGCAAATGAAAAATCAGAGATAAAAATTCATTTGTAACGAATATTGGCTATTAATCATTTAATTATGTAAAGTGGTGCTAATATTCGTGGAAAAAATCATTTAAAATACGTGAAAAAAAACGCATCCTATCAGAATATCAAGCGGGTGGTGGGATAGATTTTTGGGCGGTCAAGGAATATGTACTAAGTCTAAAGAAGACTTGAAATTATTAAAATATATCATTTCTGATTATAATTCCATTAATTCGAGATGATTATACAAAAGAGTCAGTCTCCTGACATAATTGCAGATATACGTGTAACTTAAAATAGCATACGGGTGTTCATAACCGATTCACAATCGTGTTAACTGTCTACCTTTTTGAAATCAGAATATTCTCTCCGATAGTTTTTTTCACCACCGAGTTTGCATTTTATAATTTTTAACAATATAATTTTAATATTTTCATGGTGATAAATTCCTACAAACAGCTCTCCTCAATGGATCAAAGAATAAATGAATAAGCACTCCTTTCAGGCCAGGATCTCCGTAGGTTTTTCCGAAATGATGCGAGGGGTGGAAAGAACGTTATGCATTCTTCGCATTACAAGAAGTGGTGCGAGATTTGGTATGAAAATTAGTTAGCTGCAAGCGACAGAGGAATCTCTTAGGTCACAACTTCCCCACCCACGGACACTACTGCATGCTACCTTAGGTGATCTCCAGTGATGCGAACCGCCGTGGAATGGGAGAGGGTATTTGGAGCGTATCTCATTTGTTCCGCTGGTCGAGATGCAGGAATCCATACGACACAAGGCAGCACGGATTAATTTCACGTAGCCATTATAATTCTACATTGGAATTTGATTAATGGCTTTGGAATAACCACACGACACGCTTTGCAATCACGGATATCTGCACTTATCGAATGACTGGATAAACATCGGTAAAATACGTAACTTAGGAAAACTGAACACTTGGAGAAATGTACAGAAAGCTACGGATACTGCTTTCAAGTTCTAAAGTCTTGCGTTTCTTCTGGGAACAATGTTAAGAAAATAAATAAAAAACTAACATAATCAAAGAGTTTCCCTGCAAATTTTGTAGGTAAGTCCGCTTGTGTATGTTGACTCCAGATATATATTATTCTATGCTCGGGAGTTCTGATCGACTAATCACGATTTCGATTCCTTAGTGACATATATGTAAGATGGAGATACCCCGGCCCATTGGGATACTTCTGGTCGCATATTTAAAAAAATCTTGGTATGTACGATCTCGTAATAACAATATTTATTATGTTGCCTCCTCTTAATAAAAGGCGCCGAGGGGTCAAACAGTTTGATGGAAGACATGGATGAGTCCACTTAAGTGCTCTCCACATGGTTGGGGATCTCGGGATGCTTCTGAAAAATTGTGCCAACGCTGAGATTCGAAGCCGAGTTATCGGGATGGTAATTCTAATATTCTCGTTATATTCTGGCAATGCACTCGCGATGGTAATTCGGGATGGTGACCCTAATTCACAATCCATCACATAATACCTTTAAGCAACCTAAACAATTGTTATTATCATTAACTTAATATATTGGCCTATTTTTTCAGAATACTTGCTCAGGAGAATAGTTCTTGAAATTAAATTCGTGAAATGAGATTGGTTCACATTTTTTCTCTATAACTATCGTCTATTATTAAGACCGCCCTTCGTAATAATAATTGATTGAGAGTGGAAAAAGTAACACCAGGTTGAGGAAACAATCGCCCTTAAAAAGCAATTAAGAAAGGTAACCTGTGCCAGCAAGTCATCTGAAATTCGTGTAACACTCGTGCGTGGGACCTCTGATAATAAAACAGGAAATAATTAAAAATAACTTACCGCGATTTGAAAATTCTAAACTTTTTTTGATTCGACAAGCAGTGAGTTGCGCCAAAGTAGTTCCATGTTACGTCAACCAGTGTTATTAAATCGTGATTAGGTCAATGAATCACTGAATGAGGTATGAAATCAACGGAAAAAGTCAAGAAGGATTTCTCCGAAGTACTCTGATAAAACTTTCCCAATACAGTCGCAGAAAGACAGGTGCAAAGGACCCGAAACCTTTTCGGGTCCCCAATCGCACGCGACATTTATTTCGCATGACGAATTTCGTCGTGTTTTCTTTTCATTAGGGCCGGCTCATCGTGTGTCGCCATGGAGGCCAGGGCTGAAACAATGGCATCTGATTAGGTGGACACATACACAACGAACGAGCAAGGAAGCAAACTTGATTTTTTCCCCCTCCCACTCCGCCCCCCCTCCGGGCGGCGCGGCGTGATGCCGCGCGATTCACCCGGGCACACCGCTTCTATTTGCGCCCTCGTCGCATCACTCCGCATTCGCACGTCACTTGTCAAGCGCAGGGGCGATGCGTCAGGCGGACTGACGTCGAGCTTCGGGAAAGCGGACGGTCTGAAGGAGGCGGTGCGGGGCAAGGGCTTGAAGGCCCGGCGGCGGGCCATCGGGCAAGGGATGGGAGGGTGGAGAGAGGGCGAAACGCCCCACCCGGGTGGGAGTGAGGGAGCTCTGCTCCGGGAGAAGCATGGCAGATGAAACAGCGGGATATCCAGAGGGAAATCCGCTCCTGCAATCCCAAAATTTGGCGACGCCAAAGGTTTCTTCCCATGAACAGTAGGTACCTGAAAATTGGCAGCCGTTTAGGACATACAGCCGATCAAGCAAGCCAAATGGTTAGTTCTAACTATTCACTTGAAACGACAAGAAACTACTATATTGGCTAACCGATTTGTATGAGATAAAATTTCTGACAACTTTATTTAAAGCGCCCAAACAAAATTGATCGGAGCATTATGTCCCATTATCCAAAGGTCCGAAGTATTAAGTTGAGCAAAAATATGTGAGAATGACCAATTACAAAATGATCGTGCAAATTTTTGTGCAGTTAAAACATAGAAATGATCGCCGATACATGATTTCAACTATGAGCCGATATTTTAGTACAGAAGTATATGAGCATGTTAAAAAATCGACAGTCACCATATTTTAGAGCCTTAAATAAAGTCTCCCTAAGGTTTACGCATAGATGCCAACATAATATGGAATAAACTTGAAGTTCCGTGGGGACTCATTTTCCACCTCCTCGATGCAAAATCCACTCTGATTCAATTAAAATATTAATTTTCTGTCCAAATATCACAGTTCGATTTCTCAATTTACAGTAGTATATTAATACTTTTCGGCCAGAATCACTGGCTAGAGTGTGAAACGCGATCTTGTGGTTGTCAGTTACTTATCAAGGGCGCGGGGATTATTTTAACGTCAAAGTGATAGTAGCGAGCAGTATCCGGCGGTGACTCTATTTGTTTAATTCCAGAGAAAATGCAAACGGAACAAGTAAATGCCATCGAGAACTTGCTATATCTCAAACAGAGGTGAAAATAGATCGGATCCTAAGGCAATACTTTCGTTGTGTCTGTCTACATATGGTGTAGCCTCCTCCTGCGAAAACGGCGAGTCACCATTTCAGGGAAATACGGACGGAGTACGTATACTGGTGTAATCCAAATACGTGTATACGCGAATACAGCAGTCGGATCATTGGAAAAATGTTGCAAGGTTAGCATGTAGGTGCTACGAAGCAAAGAGTTTTAAATTTACACGAGTGTTGTCATATCATTTTTTTCTGATACAAATGCTCAAAATGACTTAATTTGTTTTTTGATCTGAATTGTATTAGTAGGTGAGAACGCAATAAATTGCAAAACTGACCAGGCAGGAAAAAGAATCAGATCACCTGTGGCACACCTTAAAGCACAATGGATGTTATTTATTGAAGCAAAATGGTACGGAGTATGGTATGAGAATGGTATGGCTCGTACACGGACCTATGAAATAAATATGAAGGCTACTTTTCCAATTCATTAAAATACCAATTGACGGCTATTTAACTTGATTAATTATTTGAATGGCATTTTCTTGATTAAATACCCTTCCATTTTGTTAGACGCCGCCATTCGATCAGATGGAGACGATGTACCCGTATCTAAACAATGTGAAATTACCTCATGTCCCGAAATGCATCAGACATTTTTTTTGGGTGGTACTGAACCAACAAACTCTGAAAAAATATCATCAAACAGTCCATCCGTGTTGAAATAGAGTGAGGCAACGAGTGAGTGCGTTCGCATTGATTGCATTCAGGAAAATAGATACTATGCACGGTGCCCTCTTCGCAATTTGCGCACTCCAGGAATAATTCATAGCTTGGAAGAGTTATGGCAAGTGTAGGGAGCCTTGGGCACGAAGAACAGGGATAGGCAAGGGATAGGTAAACTATTACGACGGCTTAAAAAGAGAAACCAAGAAACATGTACATAGGACAAATTAAGAAAGACGTAAAACAGAAAAGGTATCGGGGATTGAAGGAATTTACATTAAATAGAGGCGAATGGAGGGCTGCAATAAACCAATCATAGGATTGAAATAATGATGATGAAGAAAGAGAAAGGGTTTCGGTCAAATAAATCTCTTCGTGTCTTTTTTATGGACTGTGTGGGATTCGAGTGTGAGCAGGCTTGAGCGTTAGATTGCTCACCAAAGATTTCCAGGCGATCCTTTTGAGCAACAAAACGAAGGTTCAAGTAGCACAACTTTACTTACAAATACCAGATCTTTTTTGTAAATCAGCCAAGTGTCCCAAGTTACAGAAATTACCCCTCACCTTGAGTGAATAAATGTAAGCATTTACCGTTCCAATAAAATAACAATCTGAGTTGATAACTTCATTTTTCATTTTTTATGCGCTGTTTTCCTAGTCAAGAATTTTGATCCAGAATCCAACGTCTTCTGTGAAGCTCTTCATGAATAAAAAGAACACGTTCATCACAAATATCTCGTTAGTAACTGTCTGACAGTTAATAAAGAAGAATCAATCAAAACTAAACTTATTCCTCCCCTTTAGAACTCAATAAAAAAAGCCGATCGTGATTAGGGATGAAATTGTTTTAAAATATCAACGACTGTAAAAAACTAAGCAATTAAAGAAAGATAACATAACTTTGGCCTTAAAAACTGATATTTAAAGAACATAACATTTGAAGATAGAATCAGAAGAAAAATCTGATTATAAACAAGTAAAATCAAGGATGTATATTAAAGTTCTCATGGTATCCTTAAAACGGAAGAATATTTGCGACGATTTTTGCGATTTAATAACGTATTGAGAGAGGGTATAATTTGTTTATTTTCACGAATATCAAGTCGAAAACAAAGACAAATTTAGAAATTATCGTGCAAGTAGACTGTATAACTTGTATTTTCCTTCACCGACGTCCATTTCCTATTAAAATCGAGATTTTTATTTATTTTTCCCCAACACTTCGATCAAATGTTAGTCTCAGCATTCATAAATATTATAATGGCGTTCTTCTGAATAGCGTAGTTCATCTACATCTACATAAATACCCTGCGAGCCACCAAAAAGGTGTGTGGCAGGGGGGGGGGGGGTTAGTTAAATCCATTCACTTCTCAAGACCATGGTATCATGACTCCTTTAAAAAACAATTACGTACTCTCTTTGATTGCCAGGTAGATTACATCATTCGTAGCTTAATAACAAATGAGAAACTGAATTCCCCGAACGAGAGGTGAAACTTCATAAATATTCTAATTATAATGTCATTACGCCAGTAATATTCACTGAATTAAGGAATCAGAATTTGAAAACGTTATTAATATGGCAATAAAAAAACCGCCACAGATAGCAGCAGTAATGAGGATTTAAAATTCAACTTCACATTCCTCAGGTTTGAAAAAAGATTCATCCGAATATGCATCACCACACTTCAATAATTTAATTTTTCTGCAAATGGAGTGTGCTACTTCAAAGCTAACATTCATTCCTCTGGCCAAACATTTCAGAACCCGTTCCGATCGGGAGCGAACGCTGACATTAAATAATTCAACGCAAAATCAAAACAAAAAATAAAACGTAATATCGCCCAAAACATTTTCAACATAGCAACGTATCCACCTCGTGTGCTTCATAAAATGCAGTGAGCAGCACAATGCCGAGGAAGCAGAATTCCTTTTCACAGCGAGAGAGTAGGGCTGGTGGACAACGCGACAAACTAGAGTTGGATTCCGCCACATTAGAAGACGAATTTTCACGAGCAAAAACAAAGTGGGTGAAATAAGGGCTCGGAATGATTTCCCATAATTCAATGCATTAAAGTTATCCACTCACAAAAACAGTGTTTCATTCTATAGTATGGGCAGAATGTAATTTTAGTAAAGGAATGAGTTGATGCAAGTAAATATGAATAAAACAAGATTTCACAGCACGCATTGCGTAAGTGCCCGTGTACAAACATACATATATGAGAGAGGAGCTTGGACATTTAAAAGTTAACTTACTTAATTTTGACAAATCATTTGACCAAATGCAATTATGCAGCGCACAAAGATGGCGAAAATAAATGAGTGCATATGAACCAATGATTGATTCAAATTTGCTCGATGTCCAGCGAACTGCGCGTAGATAACATCAATGTCGGTGGATTTGAAATAATAGCAAGAGAATGTCTGTCAAATTGATCTATAAACTTAAAAATGCAATAAGGACAAACAATATGGCAACAGACTATGTAATCTTTTTAACGTCGATCGGAAATCTAGAGCTTATTAAATTAAAGTGCTGCCCTCGACCAGGTGTGCTTATTAATTCCCATAAGAAAAACCAGGAAGAAAGCCACTATTTTTAAAAAATATACTGGAAATAACTACCTAAACTTGAAAAGTTGTCAAAACCGCCCATTCAATCAATATTGTCTTTATGAATCTCCCATTTAACTGCATTCGCAGGCGATGTTCTTTGGATTGAGGCTGAGGGTGTGCCGGGTCGGACAACATCAGCCAATGGACAGCGAAATGCAGATGGACGCTTACTTCAAAAGAGCACGAGAAAGGATCGGGAGGTTTGACTTCTGCACAACATACCGAGGGAATAAAAAAATAATGCAGGAGAAACAGGAAAGACAAGAAATAGAAAAGCGAGGAGTAAAGAGATATATATATATATATATATATATATATATATATATATATATATATATATATATATATATATATATATATATATACATACAACAGACAAAGAAAACAGATAAAAGGAATTCCCTTGCCTCCGGGAAAAATATACCTCTACAACACTACATCAGAAGGACTTTGGGGGGAGGCGAAAGGGGAAGACGAAGCCAAGGAATGGCAGAAGGTACCAAAGGTAGAAGGTACAACGGTTCGAAAAACGTATACGCAAAGTGGAAGGAGATCAAAGCGAGCGAAACGTTTGCCTCTAGGGATGGATGAGAAAGAAGGACGCTCCTGAGGAAGACGACGGGGATAATGTCACGTCCGGTTTTCTTGAGAAACTAAGGAAACCATGAGAGGGGATTCGATATATCCCGAGGGCCGTTTCTCTTTCCCACACCACACGTCCCCTCTTCGAATTAGAGAAGGGTCCGTTTCATACACTTTACATAGCTCAACCGAAGAAACCCTTACTGTTTGAGGAACACCAGGGTGGAGATGACAATTTTTTCGCACTGTGTTTTCCTTCCTTGCTCTTCTACATGCCGAAAAGTAATGACGTGTAAAATAGGCAGACAACTTTCATCTATACGTAACATCTTTCTACTTCGAAATGCGCTCGTCAATTGTCACCGTGATTGTGAAACTGTAAACTGATATTTTTACAATTATTTTTCGCCTTAAACAGGAGGCGATTCCATAAGCGACCAGGGAATCACTTTTTTACCGTTCGAATGAAACGTTTTGTATTCTTGAGTTTAGACCATCCACCTGGATAGAATGAGATTAAATTGAATCATTATTGAATGATGATCGAAGAAGTGACACCATGTGAATTGCGTTAAGAGGGTCTCAATTTGTTTGGCCACAACCCAAAAAGTAATCTGAAATTGGGTTGGAGCAGATTTAATTGGAGCATCCTGTGCGTTAACGGCCTCTTCCATTACATTTGTATGTGTAACTTTTTAAATTAAAAAACAAACGATGAGCGTCGTTTTCAATTAATACATAGCAGAACGAGAACGCACGACCAGGATTTATATGCAGAGGAATGAGAGACCGCCGAGTTATCCATCCGCAGGCAGGAAGAGGAAACAGCGGAGGGTCACAAGAAACTTTTAATTACCATCCAGTGTTCTCGTTTTATTTTATCCATTTTATCATTTTGTGTTTCTCGTTCGAATGTTAATTGACGGAATACATGATTCGATATTAAAAAAAAAGCGGTTCGAGGGCCCTTTATTTGAAAAAGCATGGCTTTTGAGATTTATTTCCAATGCGATTACAATTACTTCCTGATTGAATACATTTTTAAAAGGATATAAATAACTCAAAGGCACATGGTAGAGCACAGAAATTAAAGCTTTAAGAACGTAATTTTGTGGTATTCACTCTTCTGGAAATTTTGGTTGATACTGATTTACACCTTGTTTAAATTCATATTTTCCAGTTGAAAAGCAAGTGGAAGGATAATATGCCGATGCAGAAATATATTTATATTTTTTCAAATTTTTTACGGTAAACATCGATTTCTTTGGCTCTTTCGACGAGACAAGCATCAATTTCACTCCGCATGCGGCCGTTTGACATACTTTTACAATGATGAGTGTTATATGGACAAACTCTCTTGAAGTGTTTATACTTCGAGTTACTTTTATATTTTAATTTTGCTCAAAATTTTATCCATTCCTTTTCTTAATTGTAGGAGTTACACATGAAAACTAAACCCCCTATTCTTTCAAATGGAGACAGGAATATTTTTTACTAGTCAAAATGTTTGGAGATTCCGAATGGGAGCAGCGTTGGGTCACATTCCCAACCTATTTTCTTTGGGGAGTAGGCCTTTGTATATTGCATGTCCATATGGAAGGAATATTGCCTTCTTACTTGTCCAAATCTAGCTCTCACGTTATTGGACAAACATTAACTACATTCTAAGGTACAATAGTTTGTTAGTTGATGGTATGTGCATTTGCATGTGTGTAAGTTGAAAGGGTGTTCGCCTGAATATATATGCCACTTTGGGTATAGGTTTGCATGGATGTGATGATTTTGAATGTGGTTTTGTTCTCTTTTACGGGTTGCGACCTGACACCCACCGCCACACGCCCTTGCGGGGTATTCTATAGATGTAGATGGAATCTCGTCATCGGTAATTATTTATAAAATCAAATAGTGTCTCTATACGTTTGTTTTAGAAGCACTCATTGTCTTCCAAATAATCCCATACGCAACATGGCCACGAATTACCACTTTAGTACGATACATTTTGTTTTGTAGCGTTAATTCCCTGTGAATGCCATCAAATTGATTTTCAAACTCCAACGCAGAGGTTTTACATTAGTGCTTCGGAAGGGCGGCAGAATTTTTATAGCGGAAAATAGTTTTCAAAAATCTTTTGTCTTCGCACAAATTGATTTTTCCTCGAACTTTGAGGCAATATCGACTGTTGGAAAAGACTGAGCATTATACGATATCAGAAAAGTTTTTATGGGAGGTCATACGAAACAAATCAGCGGTAAAACGGACCGCAAAGGCCACTGAGAGATTCAGGAAAACCGGAGGTTTCACTGGGTTAACATTTCTGTCTGGTTAAGGCACGAAACAATAATAAAAGACCCGGAATTAACAAATAAAAACCGCGACTCGTGGTGCAATGGAGTGGAAATAACGAAAAGGATGGCAGGAAGAAGAAAAAAAGCGAGTGAAGGACAGCGCGGGCCCATTGAGTCTATTCTTTCATCGTCTGCCTCTTGATTCCATTGGAATGCATACCTCTCAATTATCCACTCGCGTGGGAGGACCAGAGAGACCTAATTGCAATTTTTTGCGGCTCTGGTGTGTTGAAAAAAAGAACGGGGCCCTTTCATCATTCCACTTAATGACCCCTGAACTCAGCACTGGTCACGAGAATTATTCGTGAAATTGACCGCGAGCAGAGGAGCGCCTCCCACAATGACCGCCAACGTGATAATTTTGTATTTTTCTGTAAAAATGTGTGCAGCCTGTTTTCTTGGCGGAGCCACGAGCGGAGCCTACCCTGGCTCCAGATAAAATTCCATCTTCGGTCGCTATTCAAACGCATCGGAGCGAAATATACTCACATGCATATGCGCGGTCAACGGTCCGCTAGTTCAGTTAATCAAACAGAATCTTCTTCTCAATTAAGATCATGTTGTATAGTAATTGACATTAACAATTAACAATGAAATCAACTGAAATAGCCGTGTTTTACATTATTTCAGCTCCTTCCTCAGGGACCCATTTTGTTCATATTTCTATTTTGGCAATCTACCAGTTAAGGTATGTTTATGCTGCTATGCTGGTAGCTGTTCGCTGGTATGTAATAGAAATGAATGCGCTGAGTGGGCAGCCGCCCTACTCGCCCTCCTTCGATGCCAATGTTGTATCTAAAAAAATCCTGCTGCCATGGTACTGCTCACAACTCCTTAAAAAGTGCATTTTGAGATAAATATTTTCATGAGACTTTTTATTTTTGGAAAACGGAAAACAGGATTAGCATGCATTCATACCATAAACTGCAGGGCTCGGGTGTAAAAGATGGATAAACCAGTCGTGGGGATCGGGCTGGTGCGGTGGCCAACGTACAGGCTCCCCACCGAAAGGGCCCGGGATAAAATCCCGGAGGCAGGAAATATTTTTCAGCGGCATCCCGATCCCCACTTGAGGTGATTTGTGGAGGGCACTTTGAGTGAGTATGTCGTCCGTCGAATGGGCCGTCAAACTGCGGACCCCTTCGCGCCTTTCGACAAGAGTAAGTTAATTCCGACGCCGGGTTTCTCTCCACCTCTCATCCTTTCCTCTATCCATCCCTAATGGCGCAAATGACCTCGGCTGTCGGTCGCCTCCCCAACAAAACTACTGCTACTACCAATTATGTTTCTCACTCATTATTCCACCGAAAGAAAAGGAACACTGCAAACCGTGGGTATTTGGAAAATAACCAACTAAAGTTTGGCGAGTGCCAAGCATCCATAAATTAGTAAAATTCAGTACTCACTCTGGCCTTGAAGGGTCCTTAGGGTAACGGAGTCTCAGGTTGCGGCGGATGTCGCTGGTCTCATTCACGTGACGGCTGGCGCTCAACGATTCTGGAAGAAGCATTGCAGTTTCTGGAGAAAAATAACAAAATACATTTTAATATGAGATAGAATTACGTAATCTAACTTTTTACAAATCTAAATACTATTGAGAAATATTAATACTTTTATTAATTCAATGATCAAGTAAATTATAACTATTAACTGCTTTATAAATATTATTAACCTGATGGGCGAAACCTATGTAACGATTATATTTTACCAGATGAAACTTTGGCTCTGAGCAGGAAATCTCTGAAACAGGAGCAGCTGTGCAAATGAAATAAAATCTCTCGATGCAATGTTTCCTTCTAAATATTTTATTTATGGATGTAGCATGAAACGGTCCCGTATTGAGTTTTTACGACAGTAAACGAAAGTAATATAAGATTTTATACCATTGCGAAGAATAATGATAACACTTTATTTCATGGGCTCTTACGAAACAAATAATAAACTCGTATGATAAAGTATTTTCGCCAGTGAGTATTACAGAATTTCACGCGCTTCAATAAAGAAGACCTACTTTCGACGAATAAGGCCGGAGAGCAGGATATAGGTACCATAGAGAACATAACATAAGAGAACACGTGTCTGAGTATTAATTTCTTGAAAATAATGAAAAATGATATTCACGAGATGTTATCCTATCAAATCTGTGGCTACAGCAATATATTTAATATGGCGGCAAACGCACTCTGAATCATCACCACTAAAGTAAGAGAGACGCGATCCCCCTTCACTTCCAATGGCGCTACATGTTCCGTTAGATAAGCGGTTATAGTTAGATAGCGGATATGGTCTGTTTAAATTTGCTGAGCAACGAGTAAACGCACGGTTTCACTCACACAAACATAAATTGCCAAAGCCTTCATTATTTACGATGAAAATAATTGAAAACAGAATGCGACAAATTTAGAAAGCGCTTGGAAAAACACACAAATAATATTTTGATAAGACTAGAATAAAATGTCAGAAAAATGTGTTTTTGAAAATATCTATTTTAGCTGTGTACAAATTTCACCATGTTTTTTATCTGATGAGTTCCTGAAAGGGATGCCATAGATAAGGAAAAATGATAAGCTTCATGAAATATATAATATTCATATTCTCATATTTAATTTAAACCTTTACTCATGTGTATTCGCGAAAAAATTTCAATTCCGCGAGCAAGACTTACCTAAGTTGTCTCGGGCCAATGTTTACATTCAAGCAATTCCAGGTGGATGCGACACGCCGTAAGAGTACTCCAAAGAGTACCCATGTCGAAAGCGGCGCCCGTTTTTAAGCTGTCGTCAGGGACCGTGGCCCTCAGAAACGGAGCGGCAAAAATTAAGCAAATTTTCCTTTAAGTTCTTTCAACTTTTTCATTCGAATATTTTCGAGATGCTCCTCTGCTAACGAGGAATGCCAAGAGCAAAGAGAGAATTTGGACGAGTGTGCTCTCGACACCCCGCAGCATCCTTTACCTTGCCCTGCCCTCCCCCTCGTCGTCCCCTAATCTCACCCCTCCTTGCCATTTCGCCCCTCAATTGCTTCCCATCCCCTTTTCATCGCCACCAAACGGGACTCTTTCCCTTTGTTCCTCGGGACACCCATCGATCCGACCTGCAGGAGGTCATCCCATACCATTTACTACTTTTTAATTCTCATTCCCTTCTACCTCGTAGCTTGAGTGAGCCGTCGCGTAAAATCTACTGACAATGAGTGGTTCAAATAAAGTTTTCACCAAATAACACCAATTGACTCGAAGAAAAATAGTGATTGTTGAAACCTAAATACTTTTCAAAGAGGGAAAAAACGTTCAAGAAAAATATATTGTAGCTATTATATCTAAAATTTTCTATAAGCATTCTGAAAGGCTGTTTGCTTAGAAATATTTGAATGTGACATACTTTTCGAAGATCACAATGATGCATCCTGAGAACTAGCCCTAAACACGCAAACTGGGTGATCGCACTATCTACTTAAACATTTGTAATCCTTCTTGCATTTCTCGTTAATTTGAAGGTCGTCTTTCATAGAGTGATGGCTCAAAAAACAGTCCATTGCTCCAAAACGGAGGAAGATTATAAGACTTAGTATTGCAATTCATAAATATATAACTTTAAACAGTTTCAAAATTAAGCCATTCATTGCTATCGACGTTCTTTATCTAAAAGGTCCTTGGTAACATCTGGGTCCCTCCTCTATGTAACAACAGCGACGGGTAGCATGGAGAAAATTAGTTCCATAATTCGTCGATTCATTTACCGGAGAGCTTTTTGGCATTAGAAATATTGACATTAGCTTTTTGGATAATTTGGTATTCAACTTGGAATCAAAGTATATTAAATGAGAGTAGTTCGTCCAAAAAGCTAGACATAATAAAGATGTTTACTAACTGACACATTCGAAATTTTATTTCACCAGTGAATCTAAAACTGTTTACGAAGAGTGACAGAGGGACTTGCGCAGCAAAGTCTTCGGCAAATTTTGAAGAATCTAAACTGTAACCATGACTTGCGACTGTAAATCCTATTGAAAATGATAAAACTTCTTACATTTAAGAGCCTGTTGAGTAGGAAACGTGCCACGGTTCAGGTCGTGGATGTAAATCAAATAGGATGAGGTAGCCTCATGGCTAAGATTGCGTCACCGACTTGAACTAACCTCGAACAGCGTAGGCGTAGAAGACATCCAACCGTCCAATACCGCCTAAAGTTCTCTGGCCCTTTCGTATTACGAGTGTAACAACTTGTCCTTACCATCGAGTTATTTAAGAGAGATTTATGGGAAATATGAGACTTCGTTGATGGCAGTACAGGGAAGAGGACTTTGAGTGAGGACAGCACAGTTGGCACCAAGGACGATTACGCCCCAAATGTTTTTCATTGCCGTCGAAAGAAACATAGAATCCGCCACTTGGGCAATAAAAACTCGCAACGCCCTTGGCACTTCGAGGTGATGATGGAATTATAAATGGGAGCTAGGAAGGGCTTTTTATCGCATAAGGAATCAAGGCAGGGAAGAGAGAATTTCATTTTATTTCTTCCCTTGAAACTTCCCTCGCGCGCAGATGCACTGAGCGTATTATGTCGAAGGCTGGAAGGCATTTTAATGACGTACCTCTGGATTCTTTGTCTCATGCGTAGGGAGATGTTTGCCAGGAAGGCTGCAGTGTTTTCTTTTTCAAAATCTTCTGAATTAGACTTAAGCACGAAATATATTGCTACTTCAATTACATCCAGATTAGAGAATGGTCAAAAATCAAATTGAAAAAGCTATATTTGAAAAATATTCCATATTATTGAACGCGAAGTGAACGGGTGTGAATTACAAACACCCAAAAGTTTATCACGAGACCCGTACGAAGAGAATAAGAATCATTTCATCATCAATTGTAACCTTTCTCTAATAATTTCTCAAAGAATAAGATTTTTGAACCCACTAACAACGTAATTGTGAGTTCGTCTACCGTTTAAGGTAGGTTTTGAACAGATGCAAAATTGACACCCCTAAATTTCTTAGCTGCATCTAAATAGACAAAATCTAAACCCCCCATAATAACAAATGCTTCTTCAATTCCCCGTATATTCTGCATTCTCGTATCTCCTTACATTCCGTCTATCCTTTTCCTCTTGAACTTGCCTAACATTATCCTCCCGAATTTGCAAGACTATGACAGTCTTTCAAATTCTATCGCCAATTAAAATGCTCTGCATCCACCTTGCCCGTCTCCATAAAATTTTTTCCAACTACACTTTTTCTTCCCATAGTACCTCTGTGTTTGACAATACAAGTATATTTAGACTTTTAATGGGAGCCGAAGCTAAAATTTCACCAATTTCAAACTATGATTCCTTAAATTCATCGAACCCTGATTTCAAAATTCGAATCTACCTTGTTTATATCTCGAGGCCCCATTTCTACTGTATACTATATTTCAGTAATTGAGCTCATCCAAATAAGAGTGCATATTATTATAATACACAAAATCGAACAGCAGTTTTGGATTTTAGATGCAATCCAAATTCATATTTAAAGTAATTATGAACTAAAAATGACTGGCGATTCCAATTTTAAGTCACAATTTCGCTTTTTCGTTAATTCAATCGACTATTATTATTCATTCGTGCATACTTCTAGTGACTTGGAGATCATTTACGCATGATGCATTACTCTAAAGACCACAAAATATGATAGTTTACCGTTGGTCATCTATACGTTATCTGTCATATTTTGAGCTGATTTCTCGGTCGTATACGTGAGAATTTATAAAATGCAAAGCGAAATTCCAAAGCAAATTACAGCACAGTACAAAGACTGCAAACGCGAATGTCGAGGGGATTTGAAATTATCCATGCGGACACACCGGTCGTCTTTCGCCGGAAGAGCCCCATCGTCGGAAAGATTGAAGATGGCCACGCGAAGGTGTTCTGCTCTAAGCGAGTCTCTAAATGTTAGCAGCACCTTAAATAATATCGAAATTCTGATTTT
Source organism: Hetaerina titia (assembly GCA_037158775.1). Lineage (NCBI taxonomy): Eukaryota > Metazoa > Arthropoda > Insecta > Odonata > Calopterygidae > Hetaerina > Hetaerina titia. The sequence continues at coordinate 120,282,494 of CM073772.1, forward strand.
GTAAACTATTTAGATGATGGGTTGCCACAGCTTTCCCGATGAATGCAGGGTAAAGGAAACAGTGAGGGGAAACGAAGTAGAGGACGATGTCCAAAAAAGAGAAGACTTCGTGCACCTTGATGAGTGTACCTTCGCACAGACGCAAACACACGCAAAACGCGCACGCACACATTGCTCGGAAAAATCGCTTGAAAAGAAGAGATGTCTGAGACAAACCCGGCAGTTGGGGTAACCGCATCATTTTTCGAACAATCGGTGTCTGCTGCACTACAGGGCAAAATTATAAGGCGGGTGCGACGCTATTCCGTCACTTTTTCGGACACTTGGAATCGCATAAATGGAAAAACCATTTTTACAGTTTCTACACGAGTATTGAATATAATTCATTTAGTTGAGGGCTTTCAGCATTCGATTATATTCCATAATAGTTAAAAAATAGTTGCAATAATTAAAAAAACTATGAAAGTTAACTTGACACGGGGAGTAATAGGTAGTATCTCTAGAACGGGGAATAATAGGTATCTCCATAGCCATCTGGAGGAACAATATACGCAGCGTGAGCAGATGAGCATACGGAGTGACCGCACTGCCCCCAAACCTCAAAAAGAATCTGCACTAAATATGTTCAATAATGCTTCCTCAATTACCTCTGTATTAATCTCATACCGGAAGAGGCATTTAGCGCCACACTCTCTTTTACTTAAACTACGAAGTACCTACGCGGTAAAATTATACAGTCACTACTTGTAATTATGCCGTGGGGGGAGTTTACGTAAAATATATGAAAGATATTTTGAAGTAACACCATCGGATGTAAAAATTTTCTTGGATATTAATCGTCCCTGATCCACTTGATGAAGTTAATTCGTACCCATGGACTAAAAACCCACGCGTATATTATGCGCAAACATCGAATAACGAAATTTTTTAGCTTATACATTCGGAATTAGAATTGGGAGAACTCAATTTCATGTCGGCCTACACTCTCGCATCTAGACTTATACGTTTCTAAACCGATTATAACAAACTCGGAAGAAACCACGGCTCAGCGTAGCGACGCAGTCGCTAAGGAACAGCACCTATGCAACCCTCAGAACTCAATGATTTAACGAAAGCATTCGATTCGAATCTTGAAACCCAGGCACTCGATAAGATATGATCCGATCCTTTAATGCTGATTCGACCCTTATAATAGTCCCTCGTGTGTGTTTACAGACTGACAAACACTGGAATATTTACATTTTATTTAAAGTTTATTTACATTAATTAAGTGTCACATACCATGACGAACTAAGGTGTCCACCTCAAGATTCATTTCATATCCGTTAGTTCATAGGTTATATAAGAGTACACTGAACGTCCATTTATAGAATTCTCAAGGAATTTCAGGTAGGCGCGTTATAAATCTGACTGAATAAAATTCAACTTCTTTCTTACATCGCCATTCATTTCCGATATGAAACAACTTGATGCTTTTATCCAACATTTTTGAAGAGGCTTAGCAACGGAATAATCCCATGCTTTCTTTAAACGAGGATCCGTTGATAACGGTAGTTGGTGCAAAGAGCCGAGGCATAAACATTCCCCGGGCATTCTATGGCGTCGAAGGGAAGGGGGATCATATAATTGGCGGCGGCGACGCCTCACGCAAGCAGTTTCAGAGAGATCGCGTTTATCGACTGAGCCTCCATTGGAAGTGTGGTAGGGCAAAAAGTTTTCAAAAGGCGTCGGCTGGTATGATTTCTTTGCAAGGGACCTGTGCACCATGACCGCGTGATGCTCAGGGTGAAAACTCGCTGAAAGGGATCGTAAAGAAAGTGGAGTGGTTCCCTTATTGGTCCCATGTGCAAACTCAACTCTACAGGAAAAGGTTACCGAGGGAAACGACATCTCGGCTAGAGTCGCAAAACTTCGCTACAGAGACATTGTTCCTTTGAGTTTTTAAGGTTTCCCTCCGTTATATTATGTCAACAGTTGATATCTGAGAACAAAATTCAACACTCGAAGAGTATCACGACTTGCGACGGAAAGTTGAAGGCCCATAAAAAAAGTAAGATGAACATGTAAACAAAACGCAAATTCGTTTGAGAACTGGAGGTAGGAATGAAAGTCGGAGTGGAATTCGTAAAATCGGTTGGGTTTGCTGATGACCAAGCATTAGTTCCTCAGTCATCCAAGGGGTTGAAAGCATTGCTGATTGAATTGGAGGTTCAGTGCAATAGATATGGGATGAGAATGAATATTAATAAAACAAAGGTTATGCGATCTCGAAAGAAAAATGCTACGGTAAATATTAAAATAGGTTGGGTAAGATATTGCAGGTGGAATAGTTGACGTATCTCGGAAGTGTTTTGGACCAACGCGGTCAGAGTAGTAGGGTCGTAAGGAGAAGAATTGCGCTACTTTTATATTGACCGTAGCTATATACGGCGCGGAAGCGTGGTCGCTGTAGCAGGAGGATAGACGTAAATGGGAGGCTTTTTAAATGTGGTTGATGAGAAGAATGGAGAAGGTGAAATGGCCCGAGAAGAGAAACAAATGAGGAAGTACCAGAGTGGTTTGTTGGGAGATATCCTATGGAGGCAGGAAAAGTGGATGAAGGGCGTGTTGAGCGGCAGTCGGATGTTGAAGAAGGTTCCAGAAAGAAAAAGGCTAAGCTAAACATTAAAAAAGGAGGGGAAAAAATAGAGCAGATAGAACAGTTTACGTATCTCGGAAGTGTTTTGGACCAACACGGTCAAAGTAGTACGGACGTATGGAGAGGATTTGCGCTAGGCAAGGAGGCTTTCTCAAGGAGGAGGGAGTTGATGACGGGGACGTTGAGTAGGGAGGTTAAGAAAAGACTCGCGTATGTACGGCGCGGAAACGTGGACGCTGAAGCAGGAGGATAGACGTAGATTGGAGGCTTTTGAAATGTTGGTGTGGAGAAGAATGGAGAAGGTGAAATGGACCGAAAAGAAAAAAAATGAGGAAGTACTAGAGATGGTGGGTGAGGAGAGGGGTTTGTTGAGATAAATCTTATGGAGGCAGGAAAAATGGATGAAAGGCATATTGAGCGGTAGTGGGATGTTGAGGAAGGTGATAGAGGGGAGAATGTAGGCAAACGAAGGAAGGGCAGGAACAGGATAGGGATGTTGGACGGGATGAAGGGAGGAAAGAAGTACAGAGAGATGAAGAGGGACCTGATGTTGAGTTAGTTGCTGGATTGGGTTTTGTTTGGAACTAGAAAATATTTATTTGATAGTTGTGTCCATCCAAAAACCTACCTTAACCGGTTGATTATTAAATATATAAATATGTTATATTTAACATAGACTCCCTCAATTCCTTCATCTCCCTACTCAATGATTCCTCATCCCTTTCTTTCACTTCCAACATCTCGTCCTCACATATCACCTTCTTTTATGTCAATATTTCCCTAACCAATAACAAATTTCATACCTTGTTTCAACAGCTGCCACCCCTACCATACCAAACACTCCTTCCCTTACTCCCTCTCTATCCGTGGGCACCGCATTTGCAACCCTCCCGAATCCCTCAACAAATACCTCAACAACCTTCGCCACTCCCTCTTCCAACAGGGATACCCAGATTCTCTCCTTAACAAAAAAATCCTAAAACAATCCTACACCCCCAAGCCTCCCTCAACCACAGACTCCCACCCTCTCTTAATGTATACCACCAACCTCCCTGGTATTCTGTCCCTCAAGTTCTCCGCAAGACCTGTCTGTACCCCATCCTTAAAAATCACAACAATTCGTCCAACCCTCTTCCCAAATTCCCCTCTGTTACCTTCAAACGGCCCGCCAACCTATCAGATCTCCTTAAATCCACCAAGCCCCTTTCCAAATCCCCTCCCACACCCAGAATCACACCCACTCCGTGCTTGCGAGCAAGATGTAAAACTTGTCCTATTTTCACCAATCCACCCCTCTCCATCCCACCTTTTAACTCTCTCCCGCCCTTCCTCTCCTCCTCATGCACATCTCAGAATGTAATCTATCTTCTGACTTGCAAACAATGCCCGGCATTTTATACAGGCCAGTGCTCTACACCCCTGAACCTCAGGATAAACAATCATCGCACCTCATGTAATCCCTCTTCCCCGTCCGCGGGTCTTCCCATCCCAAAACATGCCTCCCACCACAATACCCCCTTCAACCACTGTTACAGTGTTGCAGTTCTAGCATCCCTTCCCCCATCTGATAACCCTATAAAATTAAAAACGATGGAAATGGCATTTATATGACGTTGCAAAGTCTATCAACATCCGAGTCTCAATGTCGTCCACTAAATCGGTGGGGGGGCTGAGGTGGATGGGTGTTGATTTGTTTCTTGCGAGATGGTGGGACAATTTATTCATCAGCATACATTTTGTCATCCTTGTCCTGGGTTTTGACTTGTCGAGCCCTTATGATAACTTTGTGAGTTGACGCCTGGGTCATGGGTGTTGTGGTATCTGTGGATGAATTAATAGTTTTCTGTGTCGTTTGGAACTATTTCCACATCCTCCCACACATTCCTATTCCATCTCCGCTCCCCTCTAGCCTCCCTTCTCCATTTCCCTCTCCACAACCCCTTCTTCCACCCCTCCCCACCACCTGTTATGCTCTTCCCCTCCACAACCCCCTCCTTCCCCCCTCCCCCACCACCTGTTTTCCCCCTCCTTCGTCCACTTCTCTCTGTGTCCCACAAACCCATATACCTCAGTCCTAACTAATCTTCCGAAGAAGACGGAGTTCAGGTCCGTCGAAATTATCAAGATATTACGTGTGAGTGTTCCTTTTATGTGTTCTCATGTTATGTGTTGCTAAAAATATTTATATATATATATATATATATATATATATATATATTTATAAAAAAAATATATATATATATATATATTGTTCATTCACACATAGAAATAGGTATAAGGAAAGGGGATAGGAAAACACTTAAAAGGCGAACACAGGAAGTGGGGAAGGCGGTTTATGAGCAGATCACGAAAGTAAAAATATTTCCTTATCCGGATAAGGAAATATTTTTACTTTCGTGATCTGCTCAAAAACCGCCTTCCCCACATGTCCTGTGTTCGCCTTTTATGTGTTTTCCTATCCCCTTTCCTTATACCTATTTCTATGTTTGAATGATATATATAGACATATTGAGTCATATCTTATCTTCCAAAGAAGACGGAGCTCGAGTCCGTCGAAATTATCAAGATATTATTGTGAGTGTTCTTTTTATGTGTTACTGTACTGTGTGTTACTGTTTAAGTTTTTTATTCAACACTTCCGTGTTACTTCGAAGAAATTATATATATATATATATATATATATATATATATATATATATATATATATATATATAAGGCCTCGGAGTAGGCCGAATGCTTAAATCACCTACAGTGTGAGTGTCCTTTTACGTGTTATGTTTTATTCTGCGATCTATTGTGCCGTCCAAAAGTTATATTGCTCTCGTGAGTACTTCCGCATCAACGATATATATATATATATTATTATTATTATTAGGTAATCTACCGGTTAAGGTAGGTTTTTGGATGGACACAACTATCAAATAAACATTTTGTAACTCCCCACCTAGCAAACTAATCTATATCAGGTCCCTCTTCATCTCGGTGTACTTCTTACCTCCCTTCATCCCGTCCAACATCCCTATCCTGTTCCTACCCTTACCACGCTTGCCCAACATTCTCCCCTCTATTACCCTCTTCAACATTCCACTACCGCTCAATACGCCTTTCATCCATTTTTCCTGCCTCCATAGGATTTCTCTCAACAAACCCCTCTCCTCCCCCACCATTTCTAGTACTTCCTCATTTGTTTTCCTTTCGGTCCATTTCACCTTCTCCATTCTTCTCCATACCCACATTTCAAAAGCCTCCAATCTACGTCTATCCTCCTGCTTCAGCGACCACGTTTCCGCGCCGTACATAGCTACGCTCCATATCAGAGTTTTTACGAGTCTTGTCTTAACATTCCTACTCAACGTCCCCGTCATCAACTCCCTCCTCTTTGAGAAAGCCTCCTTGCCTAGCGCAATTCTTCTCCTTACGTCCCTACCACTTTGACCGTGTTGGTCCAAAACACTTCCGAGATATGTAAACTGCTCTACCTGTTCTATTCTTTCCCCGCCTATTTTAATATTTAGCTTAGCCTTTTTCTTTCTAGAAAATCGCATAACCTTTGTTTTATTAATATTGATTCTCATCCCATATTTATCGCACTGAACCTCCAATTCACTCAACAATGCTTGCAACCCCTTGGCTGACTGAGCAACTAATGCTTGGTCATCAGCAAACCTAACCGATTTTACGAATTCCCCTCCGACTTTCATTCCTACCTCCAGTTCTTCCCATGCCTCTTTAATCATTTCCTCTACATATACGTTGAACAGTACCGGTGACAATGGGCAACCCTGCCTTACACCTCTTCCTAACACTGCCCATCCGGACTCTCCGTTCCCCACTCGCACCTGAGCAGTCTGAGACATGTACAGGTTGCGGATCAGTCTCCTGTCCCTCCAATCCATTCCTATTTTCTCCAATACACGCATTAATTTTTCCCACTTCACTCTATCAAACGCTTTTCGAAATCTACAAAACAGGCAAAAACGTCCTGATTGTATTCTATATTTCTCTCGACTAGTGATCTCATTACTGCAATGGCATCACGCGTACCTCTTCCTTTCCTGAACCCAAACTGATCATCCCCTAAGTAATCATTTGCCTTACTCTCTATCCTTTTGTTGATGATCCTGAGAATAACTTTAGCTGCGTGGGATATCAAACTTATTGTTCTGTAATCCTCACATGACGAAGCCTTTGCCTTTTTTGGAATAGGAACTAACACCGATCTCACAAAATCTTCCGGCCAGATTCCTTCCTCATAGATACTACGAATCAGTCCATATATGGCCTTCTTCCCACCTTTCCCTAACCATTTCAACATTTCTACAGGAATATTGTCCACCCCCACAGCCTTATTTGCTTTCATCTCCTTTAATGCCCTTTCTATTCCATCGTCGAGTATGCCTGGACCTAAGCTATCTTCTTCTACCTCATGTTCCTTTTCTATGTCTAACCTTGTCGGCCTAAGTTCTTTACCATACAGTGTTTCTATATATTCCTTCCATCTCTCTAGGATTTTTCCTGGTTCAACTATTATCTTACCCCATTTATCTTTAACTGTTAGCACAGATCTTGCCTTCTTACTTCCCGATAATAACTTAACCTTGCTGTATAGAGCACCAATTTCACCCTTCTTCTGTAGACTTTCCATATCCTCGCATTGCGTTTTCCACCATTCTTCTTTTGCTTTATTTGTGGCCCTTCTCAATTTATTGTTTAACTCTTTGTACTTCATTTTGCCTAACTCTGTGTTTACATTTTTCCATCTTCTTCTCTCATCCATCTTTGCAATCATCTCATCCGTTACCCATGGTTTCCTTATCCTTTTCCCGTTAACGGTTCCTATAGTGTCTTTAGCGGCTTCCAATATCCCTTTCTTGATACATTCCCATTTTTCTTCGATAGCACTCAGTTCTTTACCGTCATCCATCATTTTCTCTACAGCCTCCTGATACTCCTTCCTCGTTAATTCATTTACTGCTTCTAAATTCCATGTTTTAACCCGCCGCCCTTGCCTTATCTTCTTGAAACGAACATTACATTTCATAACAACTAAATTGTGGTCAGAGTCCGCATCCGCTCCTGGGAAACTGTGCGAATTTATCACACTGTTCCTAAACCTGTGCCTAACCATAATATAATCTAACTGATACCTTTCTAAGTCACCTGGCATTTTCCATGTATACCTACGCCTTTTGTGGTGTCTAAACCATGTGTTGGTGATGACTAACCCCTGTCTCCTGCAGAATTCAATTGCTTTCTCTCCGCGTTCATTCCTCGTGCCTAACCCATAGTCCCCGACCTCACCACCATCTCTTCCTTCGCCTACCGTCGCATTCCAATCCCCCATCACTATTAAATGTTTCCCTGCAGGAACACTCGCGATGATATCCTCTAACTCATCATACATCCTATCGACTTCTTCCTCCTTGTGGTTGCTCGGTGGCATGTATACCTGAATAATGGCCAAGTTCGTCGGCTCTGCTTTAATCTCTACGAGTAAAATTCTATCTGTCGCTTGCTCTATGTTGACTACGCTTCTTCCTACCCCTTTATTTAAAATTACGGCAACCCCTCGTTGGCTCTCGTCCCCGCCGCTGTATATCACTCTATATTTGTCATATATATATATATATATATGTCATATATATATATATATATATATATATATATATATATATATATATATATATATACACTTTCTTGGAAAAGCCACGAACGTGCACAATAAAATTCACTAAATAGTCATAGCAAACACAGAAACTAAAGCATATTAAAGAGGGACTCACTAGTTCTCGAATTTTCGGTGGTGCAACCACCTATCTGTTCTTAGTTCTGTTCCTAATTCCTCTTGAGAAAGGTGGGGACACCACCGAAAATTCGAGAACTAGTGAGTCCCTCTTTAATATGCTTTAGTTTCTGTGTTTGCTATGTGAATTATAGTGAATTTTATATATATATATATATATACGAGGGTCATCCGGAAAGTAGTACTCGTTCGTGCCGCATGAAGTGCTGACGACGCGAGTAGCCGCTGGACGAGGTCAGATAGCTTCAGTGGCTTGTCTGCCTTCTCTGAGCCAAGTTGCGTGACGCTAGCATTGCCTGTGTTGTTTCTGTGATTGTTTACAATGTTTAAAAAAATTGAGAACGCCGCCAGTTGTGAAGTGAGGGCAGTGATTACATTCCTCAATGCAAGAAACGTTCGCCCATGTGATATTCATCGCCAATTAAAGGAGGTGTATGGAGACAATGTAATGGACGAGTCGTCTGTTCGGCGGTGGTGTCGCAACTTCAACATGGGGAGGGGGAACACACACGACGATGAGCGTTCGGGGAGACCGTCTGTCATTACAGACCAACTGGTGAGCTCAGTTGACGAATTCGTGAGGAACGATCGGCGCGTCACAATTGATGACATCTGTGAGCATTTTCCCAATGTTTCTCGAACAATTGTTCATGAAATTGTTAAACACCATCTGCATTATGCAAAAATTTGTGCAAGATGGGTCCCTCGCATGCTTACAGATGAGCACAAAACCAAGCGTATGGCTGCAGCACTGACGTCTTTGGGACGTTATTCTGATGAAGGAGACTCTTTCTTGACTCGCATAATTACTGGTGACGAAACATGGGTTTGTTATGCATCACCTGAGAGTAAACGACAGTCAATGGAGTGGCATCATGCTCATTCACCAAACAAACCAAAAACATTCAGGACAGTTCTGTCCACCAGGAAACTCATGGCAACCATTTTCTGGGATCGACGAGGTTTATTGCTTATTGATTTTATGGCCCGTGGAGACACTATTAATGCCAATGCGTATTGTGAAACATTAAAGAAATTACGGCGGGCAATACAAAATCGGCGGCGAGGTCTATTGTCTACTGGTGTCATTCTCGTTCATGACAATGCCAGGCCTCATGCAGCTGGGATAACACAAAAACTTTTGCAGCAATCCAAATGGGAAACTTTCGACCATCCACCGTATAGCCCGGACTTGGCCCCTTCAGATTTTCATCTCTTTACAAAGCTTAAAGACTTTTTAGCAGGAAAAACATTTGACAGCGATGAAGAACTTAAAGAAGGAGTGACCCTGTATCTCAATGAGCTGGCGGCGAAGGACTATGCAGCAGGAATACAGAAACTTGTCACACGTTATGACAAATGCCTTAATTTGCTTGGAGATTATGTTGAGAAGTAGTTTAAAGTATCCTCTTTCAAATAAAATTTTTTATGTTTGTTAATATTTACTTTTGTGTCTTTATTTCACGAACGGGTACTACTTTCCGGATGACCCTCGTGTATATATATATATATATATATATATATATATATATATATATATATATATATATATATATATATATATATATATATATATATATATATATATATATATATATATATATACATACATGGTACATGGGTGAGCTCTACCATCACCTACTAAACCGATCTTCGGGTTGGTTACTGTGTTTATATATATATATATATATATATATGTAAACACAGTAATCAACCCGAAGATCGGTTTAGTAGGTGATGGTAGAGCTCACCCATGTACCAAGCCCGACGGCGTGTGAATATTCACACATCAGGGTAGGGGACCAGTTCCTTTCCCTGTGCCGGTTATGGTTTCCCAGGAAGACCTAGTACCCGAAAAATCAACTAGCTTGGGTGGAGCTGCAGGTGCCAAGAGTGTCTTTCCCGGGAATCGAACCCGGAACCCTCCGGTCAGTAGTCCAACGCTCTACCCCCTAGACCACCGTGACCCGCATATATATATGTTGGTTTTTTTTGTGTTAGTGTTTGTGTGTTTGTGCGTCGCCGGAGAGCGTCTTTTGCAAGTTTATACATATATATATATATATATATATATATATATATATATATATATATATATATATATATATATATATATATATATATATGATTTCTTCGAAGTAACACGGAAGTGTTGAATAAAAAACTTAGACAGTAACACACAGCACGAGAACACATAAAAAGAACACTCACGATAATATCTTGATAATTTCGACGGACTTGAGCTCCGTCTTCTTCGGAAGATAAGATATGACTAAGGAAAAGGGTACGCGGTGCAGAGAGAGTATGGGACGAGGGAGAGGGGAAAAAACAGGCAGTGGGGGAGGGGTGAAGGAGGGGTATATGGAGGGGGAGAAAGCGGAGCGGGGAACAGGCGGTGGGAGAGGGGTGAAGGAGGAGGTTATGGAGAGGGAAAGGGTGGCCAGAGGGGAGCGGAGATGGAATAAGGAGGATGCGGAAATAGTAACAAGCGACACAGAAAACTAACAATTCATCCACAGATCCCAAAACACCCATGACCAAGGCATCAACTTACCAAGTCATCATAAGGGCTTGACAAGTCAAAACACAGGACAAGGATGACAAAATGTATGCGGATGAATAAATTGTCTCACCACCTCTCCACCTCCATCCATCTCAGCCCCACCCCCCCATTTAGTGAACGACATTGAGACCCGGATGTTGATAGGCTTTACACAGCCATATAAATGCCAATTCCATTGTTTTTAATTTTATAGGGTTATCGGATGGGGGAAGGGATACTAGTACGGAAACATTGTAACAGCGGTTGAAGGGGGTGTTGTGGTGGGAAGCATGTAATCCCTCATGCCTCATGTAATCCCTCCTCCCCGTCCGCGGGTCTTCCCATCCCAAAATATGCCTCCCACCACAACACCCCCTTCAACCACTGTTACAATGTTTCCGTGCTAGCATCCCTTCCCCCATCCGATAACCCTATAAAATTAAAAACAATGGAATTGGCATTTATATGGCTGTGTAAAGCCTATCAACATCCGGGTCTCAATGTCGTTCACTAAATGGGGGGGTGGGGCTGAGATGGATGGAGGTGGAGAGGTGGTGAGACAATTTATTCATCCGCATACATTTTGTCATCCTTGTCCTGTGTTTTGACTTGTCAAGCCCTTATGATGACTTGGTAAGTTGATGCCTTGGTCATGGGTGTTTTGGGATCTGTGGATGAATTGTTAGTTTTCTGTGTCGCTTGTTACTATTTCCGCATCCTCCTTATTCCATCTCCGCTCCCCTCTGGCCACCCTTTCCCTCTCCATAACCTCCTCCTTCACCCCTCTCCCACCACCTGTTCCCCGCTCCGCTTTCTCCCCCTCCATATACCCCTCCTTCACCCCTCCCCCACTGCCTGTTTTTTCCCCTCTCCCTCGTCCCATACTCTCTCTGCACCGCGTACCCTTTTCCTTAGTCATATCTTATCTTCCGAAGAAGACGGAGCTCAAGTCCGTCGAAATTATCAAGATATTATCGTGAGTGTTCTTTTTATGTGTTCTCGTGCTGTGTGTTACTATCTAAGTTGGGGTATATAAGTATATATATATATATATATATATATTCAGTTCCTTTCCCTGTGCCGGTTTCCCAGGAAGATCTGGTACCCGAAAAATCAACTAGCTTGGGTGGAGCTGCAGGTGCCCAGAGTGCCTTGCCCGGGAATCGAACCCGTGACCCTCTGATCAGCAGTCTAACGCTCTACCCGCTAGACCACCGCGACCCAGATATATATATATATATATATTTATTTATTTATTTATATATATATGTAGTGAGAGAGAGTAATTACGCCCAATAACTATTTTAAAATATTCCAATGAGATGTGCTTGGCTACTTTTTAATCACTAACCAATCGTAGATTCACACTCATTACACTAAATTAGAATACATTTCCAGAATTGACCTTATTAAGACGATACTAGATTTGAATATTCCTTGTTCCATTTCTGAAAATGGCACCATTACTCATTAATGCATGCATAAGTCATGAGATGAGCCACTCCCAGTTCCAAGAAAATCAGGAAGAGCCTTTTGGCATGCTGATGATATCGATTTTGCTGTTATCCAGCATCAAAGGAAAACTATTACCTAATATTTAAACGAACTATCATGGAATGGTATTATCAGTTTTCATAAATTAATGTTGAACAAAACCAAATATATAGTTCAGTGGAGTTAACTTTACTTTTGTATTAATGACCATTCACACCATAAAATGTCGCTCCTTCAGCTTCATTCAATATGCATTAGACCTTACTTTTATCTTGATGAGTACGAAAGCAAAATTCATCCCAATTATTACCTGTTCGTAAGTCTTGCATAACGCCTCCAGGTTAAAAAGGCGGCAGATTCTTCCCAAGTTGCCGATGCATTTCAGATGAATCAAGCCAAAAATATGTTAAGGTGGCTTTCGAGTGGGATGACTTATGATGCCATACCAGAGCATTTCTCTCGTGCTTGAGTGAAATCAGTGCGGCTCCTCTTGCGAAGACGCCAGCCGCAACTGTGAGTTCTGTTTGGGACAGTTTAAAAGGCATGATTACCGAGTGCCACGAAAGCGCGTGCACATGTAGAAGAGGTCAAAGACTTGAGGTCGAGGGAGTGAAGGTGGTGCAATAAAGAAGAGAAAGGTTTTGCAGAGTGCAAAGTAGGAATGTGAGCGGTGATGGATGCATACAACGGCCAAGAAGCTGGTAAGGTGCAGATGATGTTCAAAGAGAGAAAAAGAGTGAGAGACGAAATGCCATGAAAGGAAGTGAGGAAAGGGCGCATTAGCAGTGAAATAAGGCAGTGTGTGTGTGGCAGTACTACTAGTCGCGCACATCCACACCTGGAGTACGAACTGGGAGGGCCAGCGGATGAAAACAAAAGGTAAGGTCTGCCAAATGTTTATCCGTAGTTCGTCAAAGATCACAAAAAAGGAAGCGCATTCACGGGAAGAAGCCTCTCCCGCCTCGAACCCTGCGCCTCATTCCATTTGGAGGGTGCCGCTCTTTTGGGGGGCCGCGCTTCGAGCCTTCGCGCTTGTTCTCGGCCTGGGAGGAAGCGGGAGGGAGGAAAGCCGGAAGGAAAGGAGGGATGAATAGCTTTTAGGGGGGACACCCGGAGAGAGGCTGGCGCGAGAGGAGTCTCACAAATGGAGGAGATCTCAAGGGTCCAGGTACACACACTGCAGCATTAAAAGCCGAGGGAGGGGGCGCCCCCTGGAAGGAGGAACTTCGTGGAATTCCATTCAGGGAAGTGGGTCCGTTTGCAAATATCTGACCGACGGGCGCGAGGAAGAAAAGGGTCCGCAGCGAGTCGTTGCGGTCTCCCGTAAATGTAGACGCACACGGTGGAGGGAGGGCTTTGTTCGCCGTGAAAGGCGCAGGCAGTTTCAGGGAGCGTCGCAGATGATGCGACGAACTCTGCGCGGGATCTCATGGAAAAAAATAAATGAAAGAGTCAAGGCAACGGGGACGGAAACAGAATTGACGTGCTTCTCATATTTCTACCTCAGGGAAAGCATGTCACTCACGATTCTCCCGAGGTATCATGCTCCCTAAAATAGAAATCAAATATGAAATGTATTATCTAACGTGTACGTAAATATAATCTTCATGGAATAGTGTAATGGAAAAAATCGAATTGGAAGGATTTGGACCTTCGCCAGAGAGAAAATTTCCACCTCAGAGAAATAAATCATTCAACCTTATTTCAAAACGAAAGAGCTATGGCAAAAATAATAAACGAACTGGAAAATATAACATTTCCGCCACACGAAGTCTAACCGATTCTTTCACCGTTCTCACTGCTCCAAGGTAAAGGGGGGGGGGAATAATAACTTGTAATCAGCGATGCGGCGCACTCCAAATACAGTATCATGACCTAAACTAATATTTACAGTTTTTCTTGGACATTAGCAAAATAGATCACTAAATTAATGCCATCGTCTTTTTCATTATATTTGCGTGGAGTGAATGAAGGCACATATTAACGTCGATTTACGCCTCAATATATAGCCTTAAATGGAACATCAATTAGACCACCCAGGATATTACAGGCTTTATATATGAAGAGTAACCGTAGAAGATATCGACCGTAAAAAATACGTTTCATTACAAATGAGCCGGTTCGCTGACACATACAGACTACACAATAACTACAATACTGAAAGGAAAAGCAAAGGTCAATACAGGTCACATATGCTTTCACATATTAAATTACTAGATAAAACTAGCACCGTAATTGTTTAAACGCACATATCGTGATTACGCTCTCCGTACGTCTCCGGCCGTTCATGTTCCCCGGAGAAATCTGATAAGCTCTTGGATTTCCATTAAATTTCCCAGCACCACCAGAGTTAACACCGCACCCATGACCGAGGGATCTGCACCCAGCGACCACTGGGTTGGAAGGCAAGCCAATTACAAATCTAAGACCACAAGTGCAAATATATATAAGACTAGCCTGGGCGACAAATACATCATGTATACGAATATAGAAATATTCCAAGACATAAAGCAATGAGTAGTCGAATGCAATATCAACTGCTGGTTTTGCTCGTTGTGCAAATATTAAATCCATAGGCTAATATGCCGCGTGTATTTCCGCGAAACAGCGACGGGTGACGCTCATGAACAAATGAGCAGCACAGGCGAAAACCAACGTGGCGTCGGACGAGAGGAAGCAAAATAAATCGTAAATCTCTCCATCATGCATGCGATCATTGGAAATAAACTGGCTCAATTCCAGGTTTCCGATTTCCGAGCGATCGCATCACCTGGATCGCATCGACTGGATTTCCACGAAGCAACAGACGCTCCCCAGCCTCTTGGATTACGCCTCCCCACACAAAAACGTTCCACCTGGTCTGCACGCGACGGCATGCGCTTCATGGCACCTGGAGCATGGAAGGCCTCGGAGGATCAACGGACGACCTCCGAGACAGACACCATTGGTATTTTCCAAGGAGAAACATTCCTAGCTTTCTTGTAATTCCTCGAATGCTCGCTCCGTTTAGCAGCATTTAATTTCTGACACTTGATACCGTTTGATATTTGAGCGATTCAGCAGCTGCGGCCAAACCAAAAAAACTGTATCTAGCAAATGAGTGAAACATTATCGTTGCGCTTGTCTCACGCTACTCTTCCCCCCTCCTTTCTCAAAGTTTCTTTTTGTAAGAAATTCTAGTCAAGCATTATTTTTGCTTCCTATTTCCCTCCTAACTATCTTCACCGTATTGCCGATCATGAGAAGGATATCGCTACAACGGAGGATTTTGAACGCCAGGGAAACGAGAATAAAAATATAATGGAATTTTTTATCTCTACATACACCCATCTTAACTTATTCAAGTTTCCTTTGAAGTCGTTTAGAGCGGGCATGCATATTTCATTTTGCCATTTATAATTTAGAGTCATTTGCGAACTTTTTCGCATTCCTTGTAATTAATCCCATTTTGAATTATATTTATTAAAGAAAGAATATTTTGGCAATATTTACCAACTAAAATGACACTTGGAGAAAAATGGAACTAAAACAGACGTCATGGAACAAACAGTAAGAGATTATACTCCATTGAGCTTCAACACAGCCAATGTCTTCCCCAACCATTCCGCCATTTTCCCCCATTCGAACCTTCTCTCCCGCCACCTCTCAGTCCCGCTCATGATCACCATATGCACCACCCTCCTCCTCCTCCCATATGACGCTAGTTGAGACTAGGTTAAATACATTACACCAATGTATTTAACATAGTGTCATTTCGTTAGTAAATATTCCAAAAGAAGTTGTACTTAACCTAACAATTGTTAGCAAAATTAGTTACACTTGTAGTTGTGTACTAAACGGTATGTGGTATAAACAAAGGGTTTAATCTGAGAGTGAGGAAACTATCACTAAGCAAAGTCTATGAAGTCCTTGTTTCATTTAAGATACATTTATCATTTCGAGCAGGTTAGGAAGTGGCCCAAAACTCAAGACACGGTAATTCGCCAATCCAAAGTATTTTGTCATAAAACTTACTAGTAACATTTTGTCACAAAAATGTTTGAAAAGTTTTGCCACCACTTAAAGATTATGTCCGATATTCATGCCGATTGAAGCGTAATTATGATACACATATTTTTTTAAATTTAGATATTTGAGTTTCCATTAAATGTGGCATTATTAAATTGGCATGAATATTATGGACTGAGTGAGCTGCGAAAAAAATATTGTCTCCGGTTGAAAACTTTGATTAGAACGAATTGAAATCAAAAAGATTGGATTGGTATGGCATTATCCTGCGATGGATTTTATTATTAAGAGTTGGCATGTACGATAACGCCCAGGCACCGGAGAGTATATTATTATTGATGCTGACTTTAAAATAATAACCACACACGCAACTTTTACACTGGTTCCTTTTGGATTTCCAGCGTGTACCCATCCATCAGATCTTCCGGTGTCTTTCGAGCTGCTTCACTTATTTGCATTCTCTGACCAAGGGACGGATTGGACAGACAGACAGAGTAAGTAAGGGAATGGCGGAGAAATCAGAGACAGACAAGGTAAATCTATCACGAATTTGGCATAAATACTCAGATCATTCGAACCGGTGCCCGCAGCCAACATTTACTACCTTTGAGAATTCGTCGTAAATTGATTTTGAAGTTAAAATCTACTCAATTCATTTCCCTCCACTCAACACAGACGAACGTTTGTGAAACGTGAGCCATTTAAGTTTTTCGGATACGGACACGTAAATTGAAATTTGCGCGAGGGGAAAAATATTTCCGCGGAAGGATCGGTGCAGAGCATTCATTGGCTACGCACAAAAACGTAGTTAGCGCTTGCAGGCGCATGGTTCAAAGGCACAAATTTAACAAGCGAGACTTAAAAAATAGTTTTAGGCCACCGACTGTATTTTTATTGCCCCTCGATGACACGACAACCTAAAACCGGTCTCGTCATTCTGGGATGCTCTTTTGAGTGTTAGATTTGACAGAAGAAGGAAAGCCGAAACGCATTTATGATGCGATAACGTGCCAGACTCATGAAATGCAATCAAAACCTACGGCGCAGGTATAAACGAAAAAAGGAATCCTTAGCAAACATAAAACTAGGAAATAAACACTTAAACATCCCACATCCAAACCAAAGTATCCCTTGCATTTTTTTCAAACTACATATTTCTGGGGGCAAGCATAGTTTGAATATTAGCACTGAATCAGTTAAATGAGACTATGATGAAGAATGAAAAATGAATCAAATAACTTTGGTCCTATAACGGTTCAGTGATAATTATAATATCGTCATATTATTTAAAATAGTAACGCACTGAATATTACTCATAATTTTTCAAGAATGTTTTGGTCTATTAGTAATTAGTTTCTCTTACGCAGCGGCGTTTACAATATAGATTAAACTTATTAAAAACATTTAAAGATGGGCCCTTTTCCGATGACATCAAGAATATAATACGAACCCCAACGTATTACGGTCGAAGGGATCACGAATATAAGACTAGAGAGATAGACTGCAAGACTGACAGGTTTAAAATGTCATTTTTTCAAAGAACGATAAGGGACCAGAATGCTTGTAGTCGAAATTTCCCAGGAGTTAGTTCATTGCAATAAGAATTAACGTACAGGTTAGGGACTGCGCGTGGATATATTTTTAAAAAAATATTTCCTTACAGGTTCCCCACTTCCCCTACCTATTTAAATAAACCCCAACCCCCTCATCCCTTGTCCTTTCCTCCAGGTGCTACACCCCCTGCCACACACCTCTTTTGGTGGCTCGCAGGGTATTTATGTAGATGTAGATGTAATTACTGGGGAGCTGTGATGGATGATGGTTATGGCAGGATTGGAGAATTCATTAAAAAGCAGGAGGAAGAGAGGAGTGTAACACAGAGGGAATAATTAATGATATGAGTCAGCAAAGCGGTCTGGAAAATCTTAAAGGCAGTCACGGCTGTTTTAAACTAATGTTTTGACAACAACGAGATTTTCTTGAGTTCATTATTTATTATCAATAGAAATTATTTTGAAAGTCGAATGACAACTGGGGCTACGTGCGTCAAAAAGGAAGGGCAAATATTTTGAGTTAGGTAGGCTTTTTATGGATGAATGGAGAGAGATCGGTGTCGTTATTAGCAAACTCTTGACCATAAGAAGGTAACGGATCGTACAGGTTTTCTCATCTTGTGGAATAAATACTGAACACGGAAGGTAGTTCCACAAAGGAAAGTGGAAAGGAAATTCACCGATTGGGCAGATTACACCCCGAGTCGGTGGATGCAAAGTCACTACACTCAATAATATCTCCGAGAAAGATAATCTCGTTTCAAGTTGCATGTTCCGTGGAGGCATTAACTATGCTAAAATGGTAATTTTGGGGTTCAGGAACGCCAAAAAAAGCTTCTAATTTAGCTTTGCTATTTGCAATCTATGGAATATGACTGGAATACACAGGAATACAATTTTATTTTTTAAAGAAAAACTGTATATAAATAAGGTGCTGTAATTAATTTTGGTCAATCAGTTTGCTGAAGTTCTTTCTCGACGAACAGAAATATAGTTTCGCTTGTTCTATATATATATATATATATATATATATATATATATATATATATATATATATATATATATATTTATATGAATGATAACGTCCATATATAATTTGACGAGGTCTTCGTTAGTTAAATCATGTTTGAGTTTAGTGAGTGATCTTTCCCTTTCTTTTTTACCCAATTTGTGATTACGCGCAATCATGCATTTGAAATTAACGAGCTATTTATCTATCCGTACAAATGGGTTAGCGATTACAGTGGCATTTGTAAAATCACGACTTTCATAAGAATCAAAATTTTAGGGCATGGTAAATTAAGTTGAAAAAATAACGTTGTCTATTTTCATTAATGGCGATTAATGGAAATAAAAAAGCCCTTGGGAGATATATGTTTCATGACGCGAAAAATGGTAATTTTACTCATCCATTAAATATACATTAATACTCTATGCACATGTTTTCATAAAAATTCCACATCAATTTTGAGTTTGTTTCGAAATGTAGCGAACTAAGAGAGCTTAATGCACTGAATGGTTGAGGCCTTAACTTTGTAGAAATCCACGTTTAACTTAAGAAATTAAATATTATCTTTGCTTTCTACAGAAATAAAACTTTGTCGACTAGTTTCGTTTACAATGTAACATCGTTTCTGTAGAAAGCAAAGATAATATTTAATTTCTTAAGTGAAGAGAGCTTATCCAATTTTGTCATGCTGCGATTGTTATACTATAAATGAAAAGAACTGATCTTATATTTTTTTATAACACGAATCAAAATAAAATAAAAATAACAAAGAGGTAGGCACGACAAAGCAAGATCATAACCGCTGGACTTATCATCATCACTAGGGTAGTTACTTTCTACACTTTCTCAGTTTGAGTCACGTTATTCTCACACGCCTCCTCTCCGCTTTATGTCGTCTAAAATGTACATTTACTACTCGCCTTGGCAAAACCTTTTTCCTTAAAAGAGGTTTCTTGTTTTAACGCTGGCAATAAAACGCATGGTCGTTCTTCCAGGAAACGAGTCAATTTCAGTTATTAAATGTTAAAAAGTTAATAATGGTTTATAATCGGCATCGGAAAAACATTAATACCTCGCCACCTCTAATAGCAATGAAGCCCCTTTAGTTTAACATGTTCCCCAGCTCCTTTCATTACGTCATCCGAGCAAATCCCCTCCGCCGCGTGCCCCACACTCTCCCTTAAACCGCAGTCCCAACATTCCATTGGCTTTAAATATGCCCCGCGTCCAATTTCCACGCCATCTCATACCTCCCGACAACAATTCTCCCTCTTCTCCCGCCGTGTCTACCACCCACTCGCTTCTTTTCCTCTCCGCCCATTTTTCCCAACACGCACCACACTCTTATCTGGAAATCCTCCAGTGTACCCCTAATCTTGTTCGAATGACCAAGTTTCGGATCCACATATAACCACGCGTCATGTCAAAGCAAATTACAACAACCATTATTTGAACCATCCCAGGCTCAACACCTGCGAATTAGAGTTTTCCCATACGCGTGAAGCGTGCGAACGCCTCGAGGAACCGTACGCCATGTTTCTAGATCGCCAAGGGCAGGGGTAGCACATGCATGGTGTTTGGATTGTGGAAAATGAGGGCCAATGAACCACCGCTAGCCAAACTTCGACCCTGTAGTGCTCTCGAAACATCCATCCACTGATGCGAGCTCATCTCTGACTGGGCAGTGGGACTTAAAAACTTCTCGATTAATCAAAAACGTTACGCGGGATGAAGTAGGGGAGGGGGGCGTGGGGAAACGGAACTCTTAAGGGCGGACGCGGGATGGTGGATAGAGGATTGGGAGTCGGGGATGAAGGCGACGGGAAATGAGCCCTCGAGGGCGGAGATTGGCCCGGAGGGGGTGAGGGAATTGGAGATAGGGCGAGGGCTAAAGGGATGAACTCACCTTTTCCCCTCACTCGTAATCCCCCAAATGGCCTCTCGCTTGGCCCAAACGACACAGCGAGAGGGCGGGATCCGAATGCTTTCGCACTCTGCACCGCATGCGAAGCGAAATCATTTTCCGCCGTTAGATCTGGACCACTGAGATATGGGAAAATGTTGAAAAGTATTAGGTGCAATGTAGCTCTATCAATTCGGTGGCACACGAAGGCAGCAACACAGAAATGGACATTCGTACAAAAATGCTGCCTTTTCTGCGATGGAACGAATACTGCGCAGATTAATAATGTCTAGGGTGTAAAGAAAAAGGCAGAGTTAATCGAAATCATCACATAAGCTGCAATGGGGGTAAATGTATGGTAAACCGGAATAAGGAGGTATTGGAAGGGAGGGGAGATTGTCTTCTTTAACTTTCGAACTCGCGACTAGGAACGTTCTTAATATTTTCCAATTATTGGGTGCATCTGAATGCGACCAATTTCTGGGCGACGACGTGCACCAATTCCCCTTATTATCCGGCGAAATGGAGAAACAGATTCATTAACAATATTTAGGCAGTATTAAAAATATTATTTTCATTTAACATTTTAATTTTATGGATTCGGTACAAAAGCGCCATACAATCTTTCCTCTCATCTTACCTTGTTTCTCCCGATCGAAAGAAGACTATGTAAAATATATCATTCACCGCATTAGACTTACGACCA
Source organism: Hetaerina titia (assembly GCA_037158775.1). Classification (NCBI taxonomy): domain Eukaryota; kingdom Metazoa; phylum Arthropoda; class Insecta; order Odonata; family Calopterygidae; genus Hetaerina; species Hetaerina titia. The sequence continues at coordinate 120,304,150 of CM073772.1, forward strand.
GCCTTATTATTATTAATGTTCTTCATTCTAATTCTTCACTGAAAAAAATGTTCGCCATTTCGTGCAGAAGTGGAGTTACACAAATGAGATGGAAAGAGATTAAACACGATAGACGACCAGGTTTTGGTCAAAATCCATTCGTGTCAGTCTGAATTTTGGGTAATGTAAAATGGGCTGAGAAGGGCGATGGTATGGGAAATAAAACAGCTGCCAACGAATAATTAGACCTAGAGATATAAGTAAATATATTTAAAACTAGCTAAAAAACTAAAATGGCTAGAGCTAGATTGGTAACTAGAAAAGACCAGTGAATTGGGGTCTATTAATGAAATATTACATTTTCTATACAACCTTTCCCTCCCATGGACTACAGCCTTGTCATGGTGGAAGGGCTTATGCGTTCCGATGACCCCTAGAGCTGTGCTGGTGGGAGTAATAATAATTGCTCCTGGTAGTGTCACCCATGCCAGATAGGTCAAAAGTTAGGAGCCAGACGGAAGGTAGTCCACGCAGCGTCTGTTCCTCAGTGAGGCGGCTGCAAAAGCGCCTGACCACAGTGGGGCGGCCATTAAGTGATGGTTAAAAACACTATTGAGGAAGGGAACGGGAAACCACCTCAATTATCATTCCCAAGAATGTAATTATGGGCACTATAGAGAATATGAGTCCTGGCAACTACGGGACTCGGCCCAAGCGGCCGTGTGTCGCGCCTGGCAGCGGGGGAGGCAAGGCTTCCACGGTCTTCATCCCATGAAACCCTTGCAAGGGAGAAATAACAGCAGCAGGAAAGAAGACGCAGAAGAAGACGAAAGTAGTTAGAATAGCAACATGAAACGTCAGGACAATGTTGAGGACAGGCCAATTAGAGAGTATTAAGCGAAAGATGGAAAGAGGTAATATAGATGTTTTAGGTCTATGCGAGGTGAGATGGAAGGATAGCGGGGATTACTGGAGTGACAATTATAGAGTGATATACAGCGGCGGGGACGAGAGCCAACGAGGGGTTGCGGTAATATTAAATAAAGGGGTAGGAATAAGCGTAGTCAACATAGAGCAAGCAATTAATGGAATCTTACTCGTAGAGATAAAAGCGGAACCGACGAAATTGTTCATTGTACAGGCCTACATGCCACCGAGCACCCACAAGGAGGAAGGAGTCGATAGGATGTACGATGAGTTAGAGGATATAATCGCGTGTTTTCCTGCAGGGAAACATTTGATAGTGATGGGTGAATGGAATGCGACGGTAGGCGAAGGAAAAGATGATGGTGAGATGGAGGGGGACTATGGGATAGGTACGAGGAATGAACGAGGGGAGAAAGCAATTGAATTCTGCAGGAGACAGGGGTTAGTCATCACCAACACATGGTTTAGACACCACAAAAGGCGAACGTATACATGGAAAATGCCAGGTGACTCAAAAAGGTATGAGTTAGATTTTATTATGGTTAGGCACAGGTTTAGGAACGGTGTGATAAATTGGCACAGTTTCCCAGGAGCGGATGTGGACTCAGACCACAATTTAGTTGTTATAAAGTGTAACGTCCGTTTCAAAAAGATAAGGTACGGGCGGCTGGTTAGGGAATGGAATTTAAAAGCATTAAATGGATTAACGAGGAATGAGTATCAGCAGGCTGTAGAGAAAATCATGGATGAGAGTAAAGAGATGAGTACTATCGAAGAAAAATGGGAATGTATCCAGACAGTGATTTCGAAAGCCGCAAAAGACACTATAGGAGCCGTTAACAGGACAAGGATAAGGAAACCATGGGTGACGGATGAGATGATTGCAAAGATGGATGAGAGAAGAAGATGGAAAAATTTAAACATAGGGTTAGGCAAAAGAGTACAAAAAGTTAAACAATAAATTGAGAAGGGCCATATAAAGCAAAGAAACAATGGTGGAAAACGCATTTCGAGGATATGGAAAGTTTACAGAAGTAGGGGGAAATTCGTGCTCTATAAAGCAAGGTTAAGTTATTATCGGGAAGTAAGAAGGCAAGATCTGTGCTAACAATTAAAGATAAGTGGGTTAATATAATAGTTGAACCAGGAAAAATCCAAGAGAGATGGAAGGAATATATAGAAACACTGTATGGTAAAGAACTTAGACCGACAAGGTTAGACATAGAAAATGGGCCTTGACGTATAAGAAGATAGCTTAGGTCCATGCATACTCGACGATGAAATAGGAAGGGCATTAAAGGAGATGAAAGCAAATAAGGCCGTGCAGATTGAAAACATTCCTGTGGAACCGTTGAAATGTTTAGGAAAATGTGGAAAGAATACTCTATATGGGCTGATTCGTAGTATCTGTGAAGAAGGAATCTGGCCGGTAGATTTTGTGAGATCGGTGTTAGTTCCTATTCCGAAAAAGGCAAATGCTACATCATGTGGGGTTTACAGAACAATAAGTTTCATATCACACGCAGCTAAAGATATTCTCAGGATCATCAACAAAAGGATGGAGAGTAAGGCAAATGATTACTTAGGGGATGATCAGTTTGGGTTTAGGAAAGGAAGAGGTACGCGTGACGCCATTGCAGTGATGAGATCACTAATCGAGAGGAGTATTTGCCTGTTTCGTTGATTTCGAAAAAGCGTTTGATAGAGTGAATTGGAAAAATTAATGCGTGTATTGCAGAAAATAGGAATTGATTGTACGGACAGGAGACTAATCCGCAACCTGTTCATGTCTCAGACTGCTGAGGTGCGAGAGGGGAACGGACAGTCCGGATGGGCAGTGTTAGGAAGAAGGGCTAGGCAGGGTTGTCCACTATCACCGGTGCTGTTCGACTTATATGTGGAGGAAATGATTAAAGAGGCATGGGAAGAACTGGTGGTGTGAGTGAAAGTCGGAGGGGAATTCGTAAAATCGGTTAGGTTTGCTGATGACCAAGCATTAGTTGCTCAATCAGCCAATGGGTTGCAAGCATTGCTGAGTGAATTGGAGGTTCAATGCGATAAATATGGGATGAGAATCAATATTAATAAAACAAAGGTTATGCGATTTGCGACAGAAAGAAAAATGCTGAGCTAAACATTAAAATAGGAGGGGAAAAAATAGAGCAGGTAGAACAGTTAACATATCTCGGAAGTGTTTTGGACCAATACGGTCAATGTAGTAGGGACGTAAGGAGAAGAATTGCGCTAGGCAAGGAGGCTTTCTCAAGGAGGAGGGAGTTGATGTCGGGGACGTTGAGTAGGGAGGTTAAGAAAAGACTCGTAAAAACTCGCGTATGCACGGCGCGGAAACGTGGACGCTGAAGCAGGAGAATAGACGTAGATTGGAGGCTTTTGAAATGTTGGTGTGGAGAAGAATGGAGAAGGTGAAATGGACCGAAAAGAAAAAAAATGAGGAAGTACTGGAGATGGTGGTTGAGGAGAGTGGTTTGTTGAGATAAATCTTATGGAGGCAGGAAAAATGGATGAAAGGCATATTGAGCGGTAGTGGGATGTTGAAGAAGGTGATAGAGGGGAAAATGTTAGGCGAACGAGCGAAGGGCAGGAACAGGATAGGGATGTTGACGGGATGAAGGGAGGAAAGAAGTACATATAGATGATGAGGGACCTGATGTAGAGTAGGTTGCTGGATTGGGTTTTGTTTGGAGTCACAAAATATTTATTTGATAGTTGTGTCCATCCAAAAACCTAGTCTAACCGGTAGAGTACCTAATAATAATATACAACGTTTACTATTATTCTACGTTGGGAGTGCCTCAATTTTCATCATTAGCATAGTTTGTGGAAAAGGAAGGAAATAAATAGACATGGAGGGAAAAGAATCGAGCAACCCCAAGGAATAAAAGTGTATCATTATTTTTCACGGGAATTTTGTAGGGTACCCCGAATTTCACATTATAGATTTGAAGCGGATATGAATGGGTAAAGATGGGTATGGTATTTCTGTTTCAGCCTCTATACTTTTTTGCAAGTGGAACATCCGTAAAAATAGTAATAATCTTATTTTATCTAAATATTTTGCAAGATTTTATGCGCCATTGTGGGTGTTGGTTTTGCATGAATGTCTTGACTTTGTATGTGGTTTTGTTCTCTTTTACGGGTGGTAAAAGAGAACAAAACCACATACAAACACCCCCACACACGCCCTTGCGGCGGCTTGCGGGGTATTAGGTAGATGACGGTGTATGCAATAAAGTTCCATTTCCCCAGGAATGGACGAGAGGAATGGCAACGCTGAATATCTTCGCTGGATGAAGAAGTACTCCTGCTTGGGGTCAGAATCGGCTTGCAAACCCATCAGTCACTTGGCGGTGGTCGAGGGCGGAAATTATCGGATGAACTCGGTTTTTTGGCCACGAATCCCCTCAACATGTCGGTTCGCGTCGACTGGTCCCTGGAAGCGTCGCAATTCTACGTGAAATATACTCGAGTGAAAATATGGGATGGCTCCCACAGATTAAGCTTTAGCATCAGCGCACTCTCTTGTCTCTGTGATAATCGGAAAACAGAAAATGAGGTGAAAAGATATTTAATAAGAACCTTCAGCAATCTATTGGTCTGACGTGTTAATTTTTATTTGTGGATCGGATATGAGATTGTAAGCCTTCAATTTTGAATTAAATGTCAATCTATACGTCTCTTCGGTAGGGCGCGACTTCTACGACTTTGATTAACTGTTTCCCTGCTTTTCTCTTCACGCAATAAATGTATACTCCTGTATAAATAGTATCCATGAAAGTGGTGCTATTATAAATACTATTTGGATCGTCCATACATACACTTGAGCTACCATAGAAGGGGATACACTGTGGTCGATGTGGTTGTGGCACAGTCATTAGGGGAGGCAACCATAGGCTGAGATCCGAAGCAAGGGACACGTGGTGGTAATTAGGCAGGGTTCCAGGAAAGGAGGAGAAACCCGGCATTGGAAACCCGAAGTCGGCATTGTCCTACTCCGGGTACCATAGCCGACAAAGGAGTTCAAAATTTATCCTCCAACCCTACGGACGGCGTACTTCACTTGAAATACTCTCCACATTGCACCCCAGTGTGAAAAAATTCTACTACATCCAGGTTTTAAACCCGGACCCTCGAATGGGAAGCTAGGCAACGCAGTGTCCCGAACGGGGAAACGTCTCGGCAAAGGTACAAATGAGCCTTCAACCTTCAGTTCCCTGACGGCCATCTGGAGTATCGTTAACATTCCAATTTCCATGAATGGCAAGGGAGAGTTTGAAACGACCCATTTTATGAGGAATCAAGTGCCTTGGAGCGAAAGTTTCATCCCAACACTCGCCCCCATCCTGGCGGTTCATTCATGACGCCGAACCTGTACAAATGAATATGACTGTTCTTGAGTGATCGGAAAAGATAATGATTTAGAAACTGCGATACTTTCGCGAGCATGAAAACTTGCGTTGTGATAGCCTACTATTATCCTTTTTGGCAGGATCTCAGCTATTACGGTAAGGCAAGTTGGAAATATCAATTATTTACTAAAGCGGTGAAAAACTAAACATTCTTCTATAAATAATTTGAGAAAACCGATCATAGGGAATGCAGGTTCGAACACTTGGCATTTCAATCATCAACCCATTCAATTTCTTGGGAATTCAACTGGTTTGTTATTTTTATTGATTTATGCTGGGAAACCTTTCGGCTCATAATGGAACTCTTACATATAGGACATAACTCTTTTAGCGTAGGAAAAGTTCAAAAAAGCATAATATGAGCATATCTAATTCACATTATTGCTCTTTTTCATTTATAATTAATAATTTTAGACCTGCGAAATTTAAAAAACCAGAAAAATAATCAGAATATTATAAATATGTCAATTCATAAAAATACATATTACCATGGGAAATTTCCATGAAATTTAGGTCCATTTAATTATTTTTTAATGAAAGGATTCCATGCGAATGCTTATTTTAGCGTTAGGCAAGCTTTCATCACCATGCCATAAAAGTAACAAAGCATGATTAAGGGCCACGGCCTTGAACTGATGAGTCCCTGAATTTGAATTTGTACTTCTAAGTTACAACGAATAAATTAGCTGTGCGGTTCCCTATCGTCACTTAATGCATCAAAGGGTCAGAATCGGGGACACGCTTCCCATCGTCGTTGCTGCATAAATTTCGGTCTACGAGAAACTAGATAACAAGCCAAAAGTGGCATATTTTGGCCCTTTTGGCGCGTGGTTCATCAGAAGTGTACCTGAAATTATTCCAGGAATGTAAAACTAAAAATATTGAATCGTTTTCGGCCATGACGACCTGGCGCGGATTTTAATGAAGCGATCGACCTCTTCGATGGAAGAAGACATTTGTGTTCCCAAACTGCTCCCGTCCTGTGGAAAGCGAAGCCAACCGTTACTTCCGTGAGTCCTCCTCGGTGGGAGGAGACGCATCATCGCTCGGTCAAGCCCGTTCCATTAGCCTTTCCAATGCATTCGAAACGCAAGATTTCAACGCATTGCAAAATTAAATGTTGTGTTTAAGCAAAGCGCATTTAGTTAATTTGTTGAAGGGAAACATGTTCGCCATTTTATCGAGGAAATCGAGTGATCCCGGTCAAATTAGGTTACAGTCTTTTAAAATTATGAAATACCAATTCACTTAATTTCCAAGCTGTTGACATAATTAAATGCCATTAGAAAACGTCCGCCTGAAAAGGCACTTATGGATAATTTGCGGAGGGTAATCAGGAAATGCGAGGAAGCAATTAACTTAGCAAACAAGATTGAAATGAATTGTTTCCGCGGGATGTAAAATGGCTGGCACGGGGTTGGACTGCACAATGAAATCCGAGTCTTAATTCAGTTACGGTGGCCTCGCTAATCGATGAATCAATTTCGCCAGGGGATAAAATGAAGACGGTATTATCTACGTGGTCGCCGGAAAATGTTTCAGGAATTAATTTTAACTATTTTGTACCAGCACAATCTCTGACGAAAACTATAAATTCAACAATTAAAACTCCCCATAAAACACGACCGACAGGGCATTAAATTCCTTTATCATAATTGGATATTGGATCTGTAGCATATGCACGGACTCTCGTTTCAAATTATAAAACACTCTTCATTGATTCGTCAAACAGTGGAGTTCCAGCTCTGACTAAAACCGAAAAATGTGATGACTTTCAACGATGAATTGTGATGAAAAAATAAAAAAAAACTCAAACTAAAATAATCATTAAGCTCGCCCTAAAATTAAATCAAATTTCCATGCGAGGTAACACTGCATCCATCAACTGGCTTGGACTGAAAAACCAAAGGCGTGAATGAAAGAGAAAAGAAAACTTTGCACTTCCACACACTTCCAAGTTTCCTTTTCTCTTTCTTTCACCCTCACCATGAAGGAATTCCACAAAGTTAAGCCTGAAACTGTTAGCTTTAACCAAAGGCGTGGTAATGGTAACCTAACCAGGGTAAAAATGGCGATCGTGGCAGGTTTCCGCTTCGCAGAATGAACTGAGGGTCACATATTGGGGTGCGCGGAATTTTATGAACGCGCGAACAGTTAAAAATCCACTCCAGACTTCTTGAGAGCGTTTCCAGGGAACATGGGAGGGAATCGAATTCAAATTTATTCCGTAGTAACAGTTTTCATTTGTCATTGTTTTCGACTGAATCGCACGGGAAAATTTGGAATTTGTAATAGAACTGACATTTTCTTTTTAGGATACAATCTGTTCTTCTTCTCTTGTTTTGATGGAGCACAGCTCAATACTAACGTGTCAAACTTCGGGGAGTTCAAAAAGCTTCATTTTCCTGCGACGTATGTTTGACTGAATGTTTACTTGCTCCGAATTCTGCTGCCTAGGCTACTTTAATTTAATATTTCCATGACTTGGCAATTGGAACGAACGTTGAAATGCATCATACTTATTTCAATAGGTAATAAAATTGGACGGAGTGGATGGCAAACGAGGAGATGTTTCACATGATCCTGGCACGGAAGAAATCGTTGGGGGAAATTAGAATAAATATTCTCCTTTCCCAGTCTCCTCCTTCTGACTTCCCTAAGCCATCCCCTCCCACTCGATGATGGATTCCATACAACAGGAACGCGAGATATCTATCAAAATGCAAAACTCCTCTGACGACGGAGCGTACCTCGAAATAGATAGAAATTCGATACGTACTTGAGTATTCCTGCATACCGTTTAGTGAGCAACTATTTCACACCCAAAGGGTCGTTTATCATATCTGCAAGTTAATCTGCTGTTCATTATAGATTGATCAACTAGGGACCACAAAAGTAATACGTTTATATTGCACGGAAGAAACTATTTGCGACTATTCTTAGAAGACTAGAGACCTGATTTACAGAAAAAGGAAAAAAGTACCTAGAGTTATCAAGGAAATAAATAAGAACACTCGTATAAAAAAGCATATTTATAAGTTACGCATACAGGGAAATATTTGTTTGCAGGGAAATCGGGTGCATTTCTGAAAATAAAATAACAATTTTATGCCAATTCCTTTTCCATCGGATATTTTACCACGTTTGATATTATACATTAAGTAAATGCTAATGAGCAGCTAAACCTAATGCCTTATACAACTAATGGCTTCGTACGTGGCGAGCTCTAACATCATTTATCAAGCTAACATCCTCAGTGATTATTTTACTCGCTTTTCCATCAAGTATCGGAAAGGGAGTTATTCTCAACACTTGAGATTATCCAAAACACAATCACTTACTCCGTTTATTGTCGGATTTTGGGGCCACAGATAGTGAAATGGTATTTACGCACCATGTACTTGATTTCCTTCATTACTTAGTTTGCTTCGTGGACATCAACACTGCACTCTATTTGCCCCGGCTTACCCTCCATGACCCAGGAAAGTCTCCTTCACTACCATTATTTACCGAACACCATGCAAGGGTTTTTAGCTCTCATTATCATTTATTTTGGTCTGGCTTTTAAACTCTAGGAAACGCGCGTTTATCCTCGCCTAAACGTTTGATATAACGAAAGCAGCAAGCACCGGAACAATTACTCGAAAATCATGACATCATCAAAGGTTTTTTGTAGAACAAATATCTCCAATGGTGGTGGCAGATGGCCAAGAGTGTTGCAATTATCACGCTCTCATTAACGATGTGTACAAATACACCCTTGCAATAAAACAATAAAGTGGTCAAAATAATTTATATACCTGCAAATACACGTCATTTTGCTTTCATTGTGAGTATATTTATGTATTTCTTTTTTTTTTTAAATTGACCGTCTTGCATTGTTTTAATTAAAAAAAATAATGGAGATATTCGACAAAAATTTTATTAAAATTTGAAATAAATTTTAAATTTGCATTAAATGTTAGTAATGCCATCGTAAATTAAAATTAAATGAGAGGATCTGTGCCAAATATCATTAATGCCCCGACGAAGTTCTACACGAATCAGACTATCGGTCAAGAAGGACAAAGGAAACTTGACGAAGACTTTGCCTTGTGCAATTTATTCATCACGGAGATTTTGAAAAAAAAATAGTTGAATCCACTCAATGATTTATATAAAGGACCTGAATTTCTATACACTACACTATGTAAGATTCAGAATCTGAAAATGTGTACAACGCGACGAAACCAGAGTCATAGTAACCAATGGATAAGTTGATTCAATTAAGTTTGCTTCATTGTCTACGATACACGAAGGATTTAAAAGTTAGACTCTTTTGATCAAACTAAAAGCATGATTAATGTTAAGGCTATTAAATATTCACTAATATTTAACATTCTAATGTGATTATGAAGTCATAATTGTAAATAATGATACATTAACGAATCCAGAATTAATTCCAAAAATGAAAAATATTGAGGGTAAATAAAACTTCAATCAATGATAATTAGTCTCTTTTTACGCCTTTTTAATTCATTAAAACTTTTAAATTTTGGACAAAAATCAACTCACAAAGAAGTATTTTTCGAGAAGTATTCTCAGCTTAAGTATTAATTCCAGTGTGATCATAAAAATGCTTGAGAGAAATCAGTATCGCCAAGCTTGAAACTCACTGTAGAACCTTCGACTTCCAGACAATTCACAACAGAAACATTATTTTTGCCTTTTGAGGTGGACTGATTACACCGATTTATAACAAATATAAAATATCGACATTATCATGTATTATTATTTTAGTTCATAAACTCAGTGATCCCAAATTCATCAACTAATGGTGACTGGATTTCGCGGTACAAGGGCGAGGAATGTATATGAGAACAATTAAAAATCATAGCCAAGACTGCTTCAAATATCCATCGGCAGATGAGTCCGGCAAAACGTCATATTTCAGCCTTTGCCAAGTTTTTGTTTCCACAGAGTCAGCTGTAATTTATCCTAAGCGTCAATGAAATAAATGATAAGTCTTTCAAAAGAACTCAGTGGATTATAAGAATTACATGTGAATTAATAATTCTTCTGAACCTCTTATATCTTATCATATATTCTTCAAGTTTTAAACCAAAAAATGCATTATGAATCATTTGAAAAATATTCATCAAACTAAAACCCCATGAGTTCATCACCATGAACTTGGCCGGTTTCGAAAATCTTCAAACGATCTACGTCAGAGTTACAAACACAATGCATTTTAAGTGAGAACTCCAATACCCGGATGACGCTCAACCACAATGGAAAATGCAAATCTCAAATATCTCTAGTTAAGCGCTTAAATTCTGGCAATGCCCAGAAGAATTTGATCCATTTAGGACGGAAGGGTGGTAAGCCGGCTACATTAAAAATAATGCCACAAATTCAGCGAAGCTTGGGTGAAGCACTTATTCCACGAATATTTGCATCGAATTTAATTTTGGGATGACAAATGTAATGATTGATGATCCGTGCAACACAAACATAAACCTTGTAATTAGAGTTAATAAGGAAATATATTCAAATTGTAATAATTACATGAATTATTTGAAATTACAATAGAGAAAAAGAAAAAGTTAAAGTAATCTCTCAAACGGAGTAAACCAGATTTTTCAGACAGGCTTCTCTCGAATTAGAGTACATTTTTAATTTCTAAAAATATTTGAGAGTATTTAAAAAAAATGTACCTCCATTTGACGAAATTCTACTACATTGGCGTATAAAAGCAAGATTTCTACACTTGAAGTTAATTAATTATTAATGCGTGCTCTTTTCTGGAAGGAGGTTACGGGCGCTTATAAAACTGACGTAAGACGAGAATATTTAATAGCAATGTAAATAATTGATGAAGGTTATACTGGCGGAGCGTAATAAAAATGCGAAAGTCGGAATTGGATGGAAAATGTCAGAGGAAAGTCTTTCAAAAGCACTTCTAAGAAAAGGCACACTCATGGGACAAGGCCATAACAGCCCCCCGAAGACAATACCGGAAGGATAGATGGCAAGAACTACAGAGGAAAGCGAACGATGGAATTCATCTAGCATATAATTAAAGATGATAATTTAGCGAGGTACGAAGCCAAATCAAGATAGAAAGTGGAGAAATACAGGAACAAGATTTAAGATAGCCAACTTTGTAGTTCAGACGCACTTAAAGCTTCTACGTTCACGAAAATGTACGAAACATGAGGAGAACTCAGCGATGTGGTTCACTGCTTTGATGAATCCTAGCACAGCCTTGGCTGCATTTCACATTTCCATCGCAATCTCGGCTGGAGGACCTCATTGAGGTTCGCTATCATCATTCTCTCTCCTAAGAATGAGGTACAGATTATAAGTCCCAAATCGAAGTGAATGGACCCTTTAAGGGGAATGACGAAAGAAGGTAGGGCCGATTCTCCATTTCCCGAAGCCTAAAGCGCCCACCCACCAATTCCCAAGGGCCCAAGTGTGTTGCAGAGCGAAAGAAAATGAAACGAAGGAAAAAATCTTTCAAATCCACAGGGTTCACTCTCATTTTAACTTTCCCTTTGCCGGGAGATTCCCTCTCGCATTCTAAATGTGCCCTTTCTACCTCAATCCCTCCTTAATGTCGCCACTCCCTCGTTTGGCCCTCGTTTTAAAAAAATCTCCATTTCCTTTCCCTCCCAACCACCGTCTTTCCGAGAATCTCTCCAACTTCAAGAATTGTCCCATTCCCTCTCGTTCCTTGTCTCTATCCCGCTTCTCCATGCAATTCCCCCTCCCCCCGCTTCCCCCAAACCACCTGCCTTCCCGACACACTTTCTTCCGTATTATTTTTCGTTTGGGCTTCATCCCCATTCGCACGTTATCAACGAGATTTCTAGGGCCACTTAATCTTATTTTTTTCGTTTCTCAAGGTTTATAATGATGGTTGGCCCCCTACTGTTCTTCACTCACCACGCCATAGAGAGTGGAATTCCTAACGCAGCAACTTTCCGTTTAATTATTCTACATCCTACGCATTTTACTGGCCAGAGTTTCCTATCTAGAAATAACTCGTGTACACATTGCTCCAGCAGTAGAATGAGTGTTTCTAATTGTATTTCATAATATCACGCACGTGAATGCGCTTTATGTTCATTCCCATGTTGTCTTATTTCTTAAAAATGTGTTGTCTCAGGCGTAAATTTATGCAATTTGCATGACATAATGAATTGAAATACTTTACTTTGTAATTCCACAAAATTAATTTAAAAACACGGCCCAGGTTTCGACGCTGAACGTCATCATCAGGTGATCCTCCTAGAAACACATTTGGTTTACGTACCTTCTGATCAAGGGAGGAGGGAGTTGGTCAGAGAGGAAGGGTTCAGATCCAACCCCCAAGTTTCAACAAGAAATTAAGAAAGTGATTAAATCCAGTAATACGTTATTTAAAAGTAGTGAAATGTTCAAACTAGTGCAAATGAATCCCTCAGTGTCACAGTTTTCGGGCTATCCAAAGTTCACAAAAATGGGATTCCGATCAGACCAGTAGTATCAAATATGTCAGTTCCCGTTCACATACTAGAGAAAAGGCTTAATGTACTCTTCAAGGTTTCCATAATTTCTATGTAATATAGTATGATTCAGTGAATTCCTTGGAACTTGTCAACAAACTAATTAAAAAGGTCATCCCGAAAAAGTGCATGCTTGTCTCCTTCGATGTACGCAACCTTTTCACCAACGTACCAACCAGGGAAGCCGTAAACCTCGACGAAGGCATACTCATTCGGAAATCCATCCCAGTGCTAGTTATTATTGAACTCTACTCATTACTAAAACCTTGTGTTTCCCAAAACTATTTTATTTTTAATGGTACATATGTCCAACAGCCCAATGGTTTTGCCATGGGCTAAGCCCTTGTCTCCACTCCTGGCCGATATTTATATGGACAATTTTGAAAAAGTTTAGTTCTCTTCTGCGCACCCTCTCATTCATAATGTATTTTGCTGGTTTAGATATGTAGACGATGCCTTCTGTGTGAATCGTTTCCCCCTCTCCGAAACCCTTGGCACAACCATCAAACCGAAACCGTTGAGACCCCTCAGTCATCGTTCAACCTTCCCCCAGCCTCCGATCAACACCATCCGCCACCCTCTGAGCACCTCATCTTCACCCAATAAACGACCAATCATCAACCACAAATATAAGAACTGCTCTATTGAGCATAATCACGAAACTTCTCTCTCCTTCCGAGAATAAAACCCTTATTAGCATCATCAATGACCTTATACCAGCCCTTCTGCAGCTCGTAAATGGCGCCTAATTCACAAATAACCACCCGTGTGCTTAAAGTTCTACAATGGAACATAAACGGCATTAATAATAAAAAACATGAGCTAAACCTCCTAATAACCAATCATAATCAAGACATTATCCTCCTTCAAGAAACAAAACTCAAGAACAGTCAAACTTTCAACTGTCCAAATTACCGTGTAATCAGAAAAGATAGGGCCAATGGTGCTGGAGGAGGGGTTATGGTCCTATCCAAAACTAGCCTGCTCTCCGAACTACAGAACAGAACTACAACCCCCATCCACCCAAAAACTGGAACTCGCTGGAATAGCAATAAAAGGAGCAACTGGGACCCTACACATCTGGTCAGCCTACTTTCCACCTTCAGCCTCAAAGTCAGACTCTCCCGACTTTTCAGCACTCTCACCCCTACTGCACCAAAAGCTCATCATAGGTGGTGACTTAAATGCCAAGCATGCTGCCTGGGGTTGCAAAACCACCACCACACGAGGGTGTGCCCTTCGTAAGCTTCTATTAACCAAACATCTTGCTATTCACTCACCACCTTCCTCACCCACTTTCATCACCACCCCCATTCCTCCGATATCCTGGATGTAGTTCTTTCATCCACAAATATGTCATTTCAAATCATTAACCTTGACACCTCTGCCTCCGACCACTGCCCCATATTTTACTGTGTTCCTACCTACAACCAGAACCCATAAGAAGAATTAACTGGAAACATTTTAAAGAAAACTGCTTGGCCATCAATCTCGTTGCTCCTATCACTAATACTCCAGACAACATAGAAAAAGCATCTCTAGATTTCACAAGTACCCTAACCAACGTCATCCATCGTTCCTGCTACCCTCCTTCTCCGGCCTCCATCGCAGGTCCCACGCTACCTCCGGATATTCTGCGCCTGATTTCGCTCAGAAACAAGGCCAGAACCCTATGTCACGCACTCATCTCCGCCAAGATAAAAACCGCTTCTGTGCACTCCGAAACCTGGTAACATCCCAAATTAGAACACACAGAGAAAAAACTTGGCATGACAAAATAAGCTCAATCTCACATGAGGACCACTCGGTATGGATCCTAGCCCGCAGCTTACGCAGGAGAAAGCTACCCACCCCGCCAATACTACATAATGGGAGAGCAATAGGATGTAGAGAGAGCTATACGATGACTGCGACAAAGCAAATGCCTTTGCCGACTCCCTCGAATGCATTTTTAAAAACGATAAAACGTCATTGTAGGACTCAGAAGCCTCGAACAGCGTCTCTGACCTTTCCCTTTGCCCCCTCCCCCATTCCCGGAAATTACACCTCAAGAACTTTTTTCCATAATCTCCCACTCCAAAACCAAGTCATCACCCGGCCCCGATCAAATCTCCTACAATCACCTCAAAAAGCTTCCTAAATCTTTCATCCAACACCTACTTTCCATCCTTAATGCCTGCCTTACCCAATGGTACTTCCCAAAGGCGTGGAAAACGGCCAACATTATCCTCTTTCCAAAACCCGATAAAAACCCTTCTGATATCCTTAACCACAGACCCATTAGCCTGCTCCCCTGCATGGGCAAACTCCGAGAAAAATGCATTTTAAACAGGCTGCAAGAAGACATCTCGGACCTGATCAGACCTGAGCAAACTGGTTTCCGTCGTCACCATTCCACGAATCAGAAAATTACAAGATTGGTTGAACAGATCACTTTCAGCTTCAACATTCTCAAGCACACCCAAGTAGCCTTCCTTGATCTCCAAAGAGCCTTTGACAAGGTCTGGCACGCTGGCCTGATACATAAACTTCTCAAAACCTACATATCAATACACTTAACTAAGAGCATCCACTCTTTTCTGTCTAACCGTACGTTCTTTGTAGCCGTTCACAATGCCAGATCAACTACCCGGTCCATCACAGCAGGCGTCCCTCAAAGAGCCATTTATCACCCGTTCTTTTCAACATCTTTATTAACGATCTCCACTCACACCCAAAAACTGAAAGCTACCTCTAAGCGGATGACACTGACTGCTATAGCGTCAACTTCCTTCGACCCAAATCATGCTGCAGAAAATATCCAAGAACACTTAGACTGCACAGAAGACTGGATGACCGACTGGAAACTTACCTTAAACCCAACAAAATGCATCAACGTCAATTACGCCAGAAGATGGAAGAAACCTAACAACACTCCCATTTATTACGGCAAGGAAAAGATCCCCCAGACATCATTGGCCAAATTTCTTGTTGTACAACTGGACAAGAAACTCACTTGGCAAGCACACACCCAACATGTACTTAACAAGGACAACCCGGCCTTTTTCTCAATCTATCCCCTCATAAAGCGCACGAGTCCCCTCCGTCTTCTTACTTAAGTACTTCTATTCAAATCCATGATACGACCTAACTTAACCTACGGTTATCCAGCCTGGGGATCAGGAGCTGCAAAAAACCTGAACTAACTGACACGCTTTCAAAATAAAATTTTGCGAACTCTTACTAACACCCCTTGGTTCGTCCGAAACTCAGACATTCACAAGGACCTCAAAATACCGGACCTACCAACCTATCTAAGAGACCTAGCCCTGTCATTTCAGCAAGCAATAGGAAATACTGGTAACCCTCTCATAGAACCTTTATGGGACTATTCTGATAATCCCCATTTTAAATACAAACGTGCAAAAACAAGTCTAAATGAATCCTAATAATCACCAAATAGTATACTCGTTAGCTTAATTTCGCCCTTAAGCCACTTATATCACACAACCGTTTATCAGCATAGCTGGGTATCGGTATAAAATGCGCCAAACGGCGCAGTACTTAAACGTCGGTCGGTCGGTCAAGGGCCACCTGATGATGACGTCGAGATCTGGCTCGTGTTTTTTAAATAAATTGTGTGGAATTACAAAGGAAAGTATTTCGTTTCGATTTGTCTTATTTTGATTAACCTGAGGGATATAGACGATTTTACCGAATCTCATTTTCATTGAAACGACATGTAAAAATCAAAAGATAGTGTGTCTCATCAAGGATATTATTCAACTCTTACGCATAAATCATTGCATCGAAATAAGTATCCGACGCATCAAGAGCTAGGGAATATTATCAGTGCAGAGTTAACCTTCACCACTTCCACAATTCGATACTTGTAAACCGTAAACACCTCTCGAAATGCCTCATGGAAAATTCACTTTCATTTACTGGCGTGTCAAACCAGCGTCTCCTGATTCACCGAACTCGGAATGTCGATGCATAGCCTAAGTCGCATCGAATGCCCGAGATATTTTTCTAACGTGAGTGAATTCACTTCATATTATTCAAAATACATCATATGTCACGTGACTCCTAGGGCAAGCAACAAATATATTTTTATGAAAATACACTTTTAATTCAAGGCAACTGAAATTACATAAATAAACATAGGTGGGTCATTAAACGGTAAAATATCCAAATTGAAAACTGTCATTAAACTATAAAACTGTAAAATATGGATCGCGGTGGTATTATAGATGACAACCGCAGATTGGAGGCTTTTGATAGGCAGGTGTGGAGAAGATTGGAAACGGTAATGACTGAAAACAAACGAAGGGGATACGAGAGATTTTTGGGCGATATCTTAAGTTTGCAAGGAAATTGGGCAGAGAGCATTTTAATAAGCTAAGGGTTATTGAAGACTGATACACGCATATGAGGACGTTAAACAAGCGATACGCAATACGTTAAACGGGGAAGGGAAAGAATAGGCGCGATGGACGGAATGATGGGGCGGAAAGTATGCGGGGTTGAAGAGGGCTTTCTTGCAATGCAGGGTGTGAGGCTGCTCTGTTAGGTGAGGCTGTAAATTGCAAGTGCTAGGTTTGCGTCCATCCAAAAGCAAAGTAAAAAGTAGATTACCAAATATTTAACTGTAAACTTTGAATAAAGGCATGAATATGCGTCTCATTGATCGAGAGAATTAGACACCGTGTCCATTGAATGGTCTAACTCATGAAGAATACTAGAATAGTAGCGTTATAGGATGAGTCCATTCTCTGCTCTTGAATCGGGCATATCCAGCAAGAACCACTGACGAGGACCGATTCAGCCGCTCTCACGACAGCGGATGTTACAGCAATTTGGAGTAAGTCGAGAATCTGGTCCTTCTCAACTTCCGTAGTTTCATGTCCAGGGAAGCAACCGCACCCGGATTAATCCGCTGGCACCTTCTACCTCCCCCTTTCCACCACTCACTTTATTTATGCCCATCGTCGCTTCGCCCCAGTTTTTTCTCTTATTCATCCAAACTTCCCTCCACGTCTCACCCTCTCTCTCCCTTCGCCCCCCTCGAACAATCCGGCCCTGAAGGCTACCGCTAACGCAATCCACGGACAACTTCGCCACCTCCCGACCTCCGCCCCCAGCCGAGCCACTCGAGGCGCCCCCGCCCACGGCCCCGGCGACGAGGACCCCGAACATCACCTTCTCCTGCCCCCACACCTCCTCTCCCCCCTCCACTCGGCCACCCCAATCCCTTCACCCTTGAGGGGAGAAGGGAAGGGGCGGATGTGGAACGGCCCCACCCTTCCCGGGTCCCTCCCTGATCCCCACCACCCAACACCGTCGCACCCCCGAATTCTTCCCCGGTGAAGCCCGCCCCTCCAGTCGTCATCCATCGCCTTCCAGCACGCAGTCCTCCTCGCTTCCGGAGGCCCACCCACCAACGCCGTCGCTCCATTGCTCCCATCCTCCACGAATGGGATCTTAATCCTCTTTTATTTTCTTCCAGTGGCCGCAAACGAACGTCTTCTCCTTCCACTTTCCCGGGGCCGCTCCATCCGCACCCCATCCACCCACCACCCCCTCCCTCCCAACCGCCCCCCCGCCCGCCCCCGTGGGTTCCATCGCCCAAATTCTACGACCGAATGCGAGATATCGATCCGACAAGGAGTACTTCGGTAGTTTTTATAAGTGAAAGTGTTCTTTGAAATGCTGTAACATCGGACGAAATGAATTGTCGGAGAGTTGGCTTCCGTATTCCTATCCGTTTTCCATTACGCTCCCGAAAAGTAAAAAAGTTTGTTTGGACCTTGAAGTTGGCAGTAATGTAGCGTACAAGGGAACGTTTTTGCCAGTAATGTGAGATTCAACCAATACAAAAATCAACCCATAGACGCCGCCATGTCATTAGCTCTGATCGGACTATTCCACGAGTCATAGTTTTCCCTTACAATTAGTTGGCTTCAACTTCCGTCTCCGCCCATTGCTATGCGAAGCAGTAATTATCGAGTGAAGATGTTGTTCGTCGTGCAAATCTGGCGATGGAGATAATGAGGTGAGGAAAGACAGGATAGGGCAGGCAAAGGAATAGATCTTCCCGTTGCATGAGAACCAGTTCGCTAGGGATGGGAGAAACCGCGAAATGCAGGCATGTGCGGCACTAACACCGGCGAGGACCTTTGTTTCGTTTCGCTATTACTATTTTTAAACCGTTCTGACATCACTTCGTCCTCGCTATTCACGGAACTGCTATTTACACGTTTGACGGTGTCGAAGCTTCGAGGGCTGCGCAATGCTCAGATGAAAATTCTCCTGCAAAATTCTACGCTACACTCTGGGGTCACGAAACTTCCACATCCTCTCAAAGTTAATTTCGCCGATGCCATTCTCCACGTGATGCCTCCCTTCCTGCTTTCTCAGTTCAACTACTGGCAGGTAGTTCCACCCTCTCGAATTCATTTCCTCCTACTCTAATATTTAACTTCGCCTCCCCTATTATAAGACTCTTATCCTATTCTTCGTCTTGTGGTTAATCTTCGGGCATTATGCATCCGTTTGATAAGGTTATGCATTCGCCAATATCGCTCTTATCTAAGTCAAGATTCACAATCGCTAACGTTAGTCCCTTAATTAGGTCATCCCGATCCACATCACTCAAGACTCCCCATACTTTGTTATTCCATTTGCATACACAGTTCAAAAAATACGGGCACGGGAAATCCCCCCTTTCCCATAACTTTCAGTTGCAATGCAGAATCTCCTTATTCATAAAAAAATAACAAAATGCAGAATTTAAGTTTAAATATCATTCGCAGCCTTGGCCGGGACTCGAACACGGATTCTCTCGTGTCCCAGCCCAAAGATTGAGTGAATTACGCTACCTTCTAGGCGTCCTTCTATTAAGCGAACTTCAGAGTGAGTCTTCCGAAAGGGCTCGATTTCGCATGTTTACTCTGGATTTTTTACATATCTACATCAATACACTGCGAGCCACCAAAAAGGTGTGTGGCAGAGGGTGCAGCACCAGGAGTAAATGGTAAGGGATGAGGGGGTTGGGGTTTTTCAAAGGGTATGGGAAAGTAGGGGGAGCCTACAAAAAATATATTAGGTTGGGAAAAAAGAAATCCATTTTTTTCAGTAGATGGCTGTAGTGATCGATATCTCGTAAAGTATCGATCAAACAATATCAAGTTTATGCTCGATGTCAAGGTGATATTTGACACCAAAAAAATTCTTTTGCTGTTTTTGGTTTGTTCCATTCAGTTGTGAGTTACAGGGTGTTGACAATGGAAGTGCACAAAGAGAAAATTCGGTACATTTTACAGTTTTTCTTTGACAAAGCGAAAATGCAAGCCAGGCCGCCGAAATTGTGTATGGTGTTTATGGTGCCGATACTGTAAAACCTAATTACGTGCAATTTTGGTTTCGTCGATTCCGTTCCGGCATTTTCGATGTTAAAGATGCACCTCGCACAGGCAGGCGCGTCGTCGAAAATGTCGATAAAATCACAGAAATAATGGAAGTTGACCGGGATGTTAGTAGTCGCCCAGGAGCTAAAGATCGATCATAAAATAGTTTTAAACCATTTGCGCAAAGCTGGATTCGAAAAAAAGCTCAATGTTTGGGTGCGACACCAATTAACACCAAGAAACTTGATGAAACGAATTTCCATCTGCGAAGCCTTGGCCAAACGGAATGAACTCGACCCATTTCTTAAACAGATGGTGACTGGGGATGAGAAACATATGACAATATTGGACCACGAAAACGATCGTGGTCCAAGCGTGGTGAAGCAGCTCAAACGGTGGCCAAACCAGGACTAACGGCCAGGAAGGTTCCACTGCGTATTTGGTGGGACTTCAAAGAAATCATTTATTATGATTTGCTTCCGTATGGCCAAACACTAAATTTAGATCTTTACTGTCAACAACTGGCCCGTTTGAAGCTAGCTATTGACCAGAAACGGCCAGCGTTGGCCAACAGAATAGGTGTGTTTCACCAGGACAACGCAAGGTCACACACGTCTGTAGTGACTCGTCAGAAACTCGGGGAGCTTGGTTGGGAGGTTTTAATGCATCCATCATATAGTCCGGACCAGGCGATTACCACCTTTTTCTCGCATTGCAAAACTTCCTGAGTGATAAGAAATGGCGATCAAGAGAAGATTGTGAAAATAGATTACTAGAGTTATTCGCCAATAAGGACCAAGGCTTCTATGAGAGAGGCATTATGAAGCTACCTTGAAAATTGAAACAAATTATGCAATAAAACGGTGCATATTTGACCCAAATCGGACAATCCGAAACATCTTAAATAAAGTTTTGAATTTAACGGCAAATAATGGATTTCTTTTTCCCCAACCTAATATATATATGATGAAAAAAACCGCGCAGTCCCTACCTTGTAGGTTAATACAGGTTAACACCCGTACTTATTGTGTCGAAGTGACTCCTGGAGGATTTCGACTACAAGTATTCCGACTACATTTACATTTCGATGCTCATTAGGGGAAGAATCCGTCGAAGTTAATGTCGCGGCATCTCTAGCAGTTAGTTCTTTGAATACATCACTAAAAATTCTAATTCGGTTAAAGAGGTGCTACAGTTGTTACTCTTTTTTGAGATAGTCTTGTTTTTTGAATACCAAATATTTTCCAGAATTCACTTGAAAATTTTGATATGGTATTTCTGAAAAAGAGAGCTCGGAGAGGTGTTAGGAGTATGGGGACAATTTTAAAATATTGCTCGAGGTTGTCGAATAACAAATATTCCCAGTTCAAGATATCTCGATAAAGGACTTGAGGTTCCAAAAGGCCGGAAGCATATGTATTACACTTCCGGATGTCGAATTTCCATCCCGTTGGTCCCTCCAGCACGCTCCCACCCTTCCCTCACTGCATCCTCCTCAGCCCGATGTGGCTCCCCTCCAAGGAGGAGACGGGGCGTCGGGGGAGTGGGGTGCAGATTGCTTCCTAATCCGTTCCATTCCATCGTCGTTTCATTTGCTTCTCTCAATGCTTCGCCTTCCTCCTCTCTCGCCCACACACTCACTATTCGAGGGATCTTCGCTCTTGGAAGAAATTGAGGAAAGAGAGCCGTTTCCTTTCGTTTTCACTTGTTGGCCTTTTCTGTCCATGCCAGAGGGTCGAAGTGATTTTTTTCACAAAGACTTTTCCTCCCTCAAATGGCATTTCTGCGCGTCCCAGGGCAGTCTGCTGACATGCTCATCACTTCTTTGTTTCCTCGCCCTTTTCCCTCATGGTATTGAATTTCTCGAGACCTTGGGGGCGGCTACTATTATTTCGCACAGCATCTTTGGAAAATAAATATCTGGTACTTTCATGATGGGTCGTTTTATTTTATGATACTATATCATCAACTGGACGTTTTAATCTACTTCAATAAAAACGCCTCGAAAAAAATAAATTAATATACATTTATGCTGCAATATGAAAGCACCGGTACTGAAATCCACTCGGAAATAATCATTGTTTTTATGCTATTAGATAATTAAAACAATCTTAAATAAACTGGTCTTGGCAGAAAATACTCGAAAACCAAAACGCACATTTCCAAGGAAAATATTCTGGGCTCATTTCACTCACAGGGAGAGTTTTAATCCTCGGTAATCATCTTCGTAGATTTAAATTTTCACTCTTCTCCCTTTGACATCCAATTTACCTTCTTATATCAATTGACAATAAGCTCACATATCAGAGCAAATGGTATTATTTTAGGAACTTCACATAATTATATCAAGTGAATTTATTTCTGAGTTTCTTCCCTGGCGCAGATATTATTCCAACATACATTTAAAGCAATCTTAATTTCCTTTTAGTCGCCAAGAAATGATGTTCAACGCGCTTTATAACTCGAGATGAATCGGGAATAAATCACGCCGCGGGCATTTAAGGCAATCACACGACGCTTAGAAAAAAGAAAACGAAATGGGCGTGAAATGTCTTCTCAAGGCATACGTCTCAGGAAATGAACGCGCCTCCATAGAGCATCGACCCGAACACGGGATGGGACTCCTCCAAAAAATACTAATGAAGGAGGGCATCAAGAGCAAAAGAGATCTTTCAAATTTGGGTCCTCCTCGTTCGTTTTTAATCCCCTCGCCTCCGCTCGCTCCACCCGCTTCCCTTTCTTCTTCGGTCCCGCGAAAAGACGCCCCATCCCATTCACGCCCTTCAGGCCAATTTCACCCACATAAAGCTCCTTCAGCGGAATCTTTTGCGAGAGACGTCGCACTCTCCGAGCAGCCTTTCGGGACGGATCCAGAAGTACGGGACTCGGAAGAATGAGAGGAAAGGTAGACTCGCTTTCGTTTACTTAAAACCCACCCCCTGCCCCCTCGTTCGCCCCGTCCTCTAACAACTGCCCTCAAACCCTCACCCTTCCAAACACCACATTCGAATTTAAAAAACCAAGCACGTTAAAAAGAGATCGGCGTTGGGGTAAGGGGAAAATATTTCAAAGCTACCTCTGATTTCCACCTTGATCTTCACAACCTCTCGCGTGAAAAGACGATCTCCATCCCTCCCTGTGGGGGGAAAGGGTGGAAGAGTACTCTCAAAAATCTTTACGGCGGCCCTTAAGCTTCTGAGCATCCCAACCTTTTGCCGAAATTTTAATTTCCCGCTCTCCTCTCCGCTGAACCGTGTATTTAAAACGGCAGACTCCAACGAACTCGTAGACATTACATCCAACCCCGACTCCTTCATCGGAGCCCATTTAACTTCACGCTAATTCCCTCGCCGCGGTGTAACTGAGATCCCCATGCAATCCCTCTCATCCCTCCCCCCGCCAGCCCCCTTCTCCTCGGCTAAATCCATCTCTCTTTCTCACCCATTCACTCGCTCTCTCTCGCTCACCTTATCGCCGAGAACTTCCTCGTCTCCCGCCCTTCAAATCCCATCCCTTTTCATTGCTCTCCACTCTAAAAACTTCCCATCCACCTTCCTCTCCGCTCCCTCTCAATTCTCCATTCTACCATTCTGTTTCCTCCACTCTCCTTTCAAATGTTTTCCAGTTGAATGCTGATCACACAAAAAAATCACGATAAGAAAAAGTTTCAGGGCATACGCATCAATCTTCCACAAGAGGCTCGTACATGAGAAATGTTTTGAAGATAAAATGCATACGTCGTCATAAAAATCAAGATAATGGCAAAAATAATTTAAACCATGATCTGAGTAAAACGGAGGATCAAGTTAAGTAATATTTTAAACCCCCGTTTACAAGAAATTGTCACAAAAACTGGTGCCCTGGGAGACGAGGCAAGCAATCCTCACATCTTTTGATAATCGTAAAAAACAACGGTGCTTAATTTGTTAATATGCGTCACTGAGGCTTTTCCTAATTCCAGAGCCAAATTTAAATAAAATGTCATGTATTTGCAATGCTTCATTGGGGTTTGCAATGAATGATTTGCTATACTACACTTGAACACAATGAGCTGAACAATTCATATTTTATAACGGACTTGGAGACTATGTGGTGCGGTGCCATGTCTCCTATTCAAACTTGTCTCAACTTATTAAGCTTCTTAAAGTTGCAAACTTTAACGAGGATGAAACTAAAAGATTTATCATTAGGCATTGAAATAACAAACATGGCGGATTTGAAATTCATTATTCGGATACAAAACCAATGACTGTGGTTCTACATGACTATTTAGAGTTGTAATTGCAGTCACTTATTTCGCCTATGAAAACGGCCGTAATTCTGGAGTTGCATTAATTTCGACTTTCTTAGCTTGGTCACTTTTAGCAAAGTAAACGTTTCAACTGATCTCAGAAAAATCGTCCTTCCGCTAGAGTAGCTCAAAGTTGCCTGCCTCCATATAAAGCACCTGTGTATTTGCACACTGAAGAGTGATTTCTCTAGTGGAAAGATCACCTTCAAAATTTATTTCAGCATTGTGTCTGTTCAGACCTCGTACAGCTCTCCAAACATTCTTAAGGAATGACGGAATGAGTCTCGAGTAGATTTTTTATATTAAAATTTCAAATGCAATTAATACATACACTATGACAACTACAGATAATGATGAAGGGAACCATTCATTTCTTAAGCAAGAAGAGAAGAACTCCCCAACAACCTGGGCAACAAAGGTATGAAGAGGGGTTGAAGGAGAGAGATTAGGATTTAAAAAACGAAACGGTTATCTAGGAAATTAAATATATTATATATATTATGAAGCATTGAAGAAATGATTAGAGACCCGATGTGTATCGATTGGACTGTTAAAGCCACAACATTAATTGTTGGGTTCATCATTTGTGATGAACTACCGTCGATCTGCCTTAAGGTCATGAGGCAACAACCCTGAATATTCACATCGTTACGTCAATCTATTTTTAACTTCTCCGTATCTCCGGCCAACACACCCTCCACGAGACAGGACGCACACATCTCGCCAGACGTCACCCTCCTTTTATCGCCCCGGCCACCTCCCCCTCCCTGCCGCATCCCCCCTTCTCCGCCACGTCCCACCCACACGCGCGCACACCCACGCCCAGCTTCTCGCCGCCGCCTCCAGGGCCTCTCTCTAATGCCTCCCCCGCCGGCGCTTCGAGGAGCGCCCCCGCCCGGACGGAGAGTGGGCGAGCGGGATTCCTTCCCCTGGACACTTGTTTGACGGGATCCCTCCCTCCCACTCTTCCCGTCCGCTTCTTCTACTCCTCCCCCATCCTCTCTACTATCATCTCGTCTTCATCACGCCATCTCAACTCCCCTCCACTTTTCTTCTTCCTCTCGCTTCTTCTCCTTCCCACCTCAAAGAGAGACTAAAACGCGCTATCTTTTAATCCTCGACCTGTCTTCTCGCTCATATCTCCACCGTTACATTTATCATCGTAATTTGCCAAGTCTTCCCTTTTCGAAGCAATTCTGGTGTATATGTAAACCAAGCGCTCTGGGTTTTCATCACTCATGGTTCGACTTTACATTTTTGCAAAAAACTTTCTCATCCATAATCTATGAGAACTCATTAAGTGGATACTCTTGGGAGTAATCGCTGGTGTGATATAATTCACTTTTACCCGACATTTCGACGATGAGAGGTCCAACAACGCCGAAGGAATACTCACTCTCTAACATAAATGAAATCATGTGAGATGGATATAAGATAGAACTAAAGTGGACTAGGTCAGCACATTCAAGCAGGTCGATTATGCCTGGTGCCCGAAGCACTAAAAGCTTGCTTCCCAAGTGGTGACCTCGTGATCAGTCATGCAACGAGTCCAAGTCACGCGGGATGGCGTACTGAAAGGCATCTGCAGGAGCCAGGTGTGTTAACTCTTGAAATGAAATATTGGAGCTACGAGTGAGAAATATCAATGACAACAACGACAGAAACGACACACATTTATCCCGAGTTACAACTATTAAGCTAAGGAAGTGAGTTCACCGTTCAATTGATTGATAACGGTCGTCTCCTTCCACTAGCCGCATCCTTGGCTTTCTTCCTTCTTACATCTACACCGCATTAATTAACCTTTACTTAATTTAGGTAAACCTACTCAATATGTCCAACAAGTACGGCCATCGCAAAATTCCGCTAATATTAGCATTAAAGTCAAATTCCATATATTTTTAATCATCTCCAAGCAGCTCTCTCCTTAAATCTTCTATCGCCTGGTCAGTTGGTGACTTTACGTCTTCTCCCGTACAGCGACCGGCATTTGTTTCATGTAGTGCATCGTAGTGCCCTCTAGTATTTCAAGATGTTTTTCCCTTCGGTAAGATATCGAGTCTCAAGATGCATCCGAAATGTTTACCCATTCTTCAGCTTGACTCTTCACTTGATTTCTTTGTTGGATTCCCTTTGCGGAACTTATTCGATGGCAATACTCAAGAAAATTCCTTCATTTCATCAATTCCCTTTACCATCCTGTACCTTATGGTCTAATTTTCTTTTAGTATTCTAACATCATTTCATGTATATAACTATGCTCTAGATGCCTGCCCCCAGTGTTTTTCCCGACGAAAGAGCTTCATATTCCGTTCCTTGGACACACTCAGTTTCTTCTTTGGGAACTCATTCTAATTTCCGGCTCTTCTATTAATTGCGCCCTTGCTCTTCCAACACTGGGGATATAGGTTTCCAAACAGGAGAATTAAAAAAAGATGGTGACCTGTTTTGTCTGTTTTACGAGAGAAAAGATAGACCAGTCTCAAGTTTTTGGCACTACCCTTCATTTACCGGAATATGTTGGAACCACTTCTCCTTAGGTTATTACTTTTACGATACTACTTATACCTTTGGGTCCAACTCTTTCATCGCATTATCCGAGGTAGATACGGTTAATTTTAAATATCAATATTTCATAGCAGCCACGTCGTCAGAAAAACGCAAATGCGACAAGGTTTTCACTGTCCGTGACTGCACTCTCCTACAGCATTCATCTACTTGTCGTTTTTCTTTATATGTTGGAGATAATTAGTGAGAGTAAAAGCCGAACTCTTTCCTCACTTAATCCTCTTTTTATGCTTTTTAAGTTGCCCTTCTGGTTCTTAAATTCTCAGCCTAACCTTAGTTTTTTTGCGATGCGATGTGATACAAAATCTCATGAAGGATCTGACTTTTCGTATAGCTCATTGTATCACCAGAAAGTTGGTTCCGATGGGTAAGGGTGGAGCTTAAGCTCTCAAGCGATTTAAATCACAAAATCATGGCCTTTCCCTCGGTCTCAAATTTCGTTTTCCATTGCGCCCTTTATGCAGAAAAATACACTACCCGAGAGTTGAGATCAGATTTGCATGAAATAGCTATTTATGCTCTAGGTGCATTGGCCGGATGCGAACCCTTGAACCTACGTAGAGCATCCCAGCGTGAAACCCACCACTAGGCCACCACACTGCCCTCGAGTTCTCCTGGGGTTCAATATATTTGCCGTTTACATATTTCTTTGGCAGTTCATTTTCGTAAGCCGGATCAACACATCTCCAGCCACCCGCACTTGCGGCAGCTTGTGGGAAATTTCATACTCGCAGATGAACAAGTAATTCTCCCAGCCTCCCTCCTCCCCAGTCCAGTTTCCGCACCATCCCCACTCGCGAGACAAATGCGGGGTGGATGCTAATTACGCACCCTCTTCACATATGCATGTGCATGATACGCCTCTGCCCTTTAAACGCACCAATCTGTCCCATACCCAAAATGATCTCTTCGCTCGCACACCATCCGCCATAATATTAACCTGCGCACTCGTACCCCTACGCACCCTCCCACTGACCGCATTTAGTTCCCATTTACGCTCCCGCCACATCACTCTTCATTTTAATCACATCTAGCCTCCTGTTTTTCTTCCCCGAACTCCCCTGAATTTTGCAACGAACATTTTCACGCTTTCATGTGAGGCTATCATGCTGATATAAAATTTGACGCAAATAATTAATCCAACTCTGCAATCTGATAAAAATTATGACAATATATGTCAGATAACTTGAGCGTTAGAAACCGTGAGAAATATAAGAGGCAAATGAAATCAAAAAGTAAATGGCAGTCGAAAGTTCGCACTAATTATGCTCTATTTAGAATGCTCTCCAGACGTTTAGGACCTTACGGAGAATGAGATACTAAGGAATTTTAGCCGATAAGATATCCCTTCCGGATTTATCCAGAATATATATCAAGAAAGTAAGGCGTACAGGCGGAGCGGGGGTATGTTGTCCCTGCGTCTTATCCTGGGATCCCCCTCCACTCCCACAAAGGTGTCTAGATGAGAGTGTAGGGACACCAGCCATTTCTTACGCAATTGTGCCTTTGAAATAATGGTAAAATGAAACGAAATATCACAGCAAACATTTAAAAATACAATAGGAAAATTTTGTACCGTTGGTTTTATAAGTTAGAAACAAATGAACATTGATAGATAAATTATTTTGGGATTCTATCATCCGGCTGGTGTACACATAAAGGGATCCTAATATTTTTCTTGAATACATGAATTAATCTTGCTGAAACTATTAGACCCATATTAATAGTAGTTCCTTAGTCGCAGAAGTCTCTTAAGAGCCTCCTGCGACAAAATTTCTTATGCAAATTTTAGCACAGGTGGCTTCCAAGGGACCAGGAGAACTGAGAGACGATTATTAATCACGGGCATGGTAGGCCATGCCTGGTTTCTTCGTGTCTGTCAAGGATCGCATCCCATTCTATCCAACTAGGCAGCTAACAACATTGGTTCTCCATCATTTGAATTCTTTGGGGAAATTGTAGGGTTTCGAAGGTGTGATGCAACAGCATAAAAGGGGTCTAGCAGCGTTGAGACTAAATACGACGCTAAGGGAGCAATGTGTTTAAAGCCAAAAAAATGTATGGTATAACATGTGGGAATCTCGCTAATCATTAGTTAAGAGATTCAAAACGGGAGGTAAATACCGTGTATTCCAATGTGCGAGCATAACCGACAATTTCCAATTGAGTTTGCTAATACGTGAATATAAATGGCTACTCAGCGACCTACGTATATGACCAGTCTAACATCTACGTCAGCCATTTTTTCCTCTTGCCTAACCCTCTTCATCTTCTCAAACCGCCGCTCTCCTCGCCGTCATCCACACCACAAAACTCCATCCACTCATCCCCGTCATATTACATCCCATGCTCTGCCCTCATTCCTCCCTCCCTCCCCCGTCGCGCTCTCCCTACGGACCACTGCCTGTGAGGGATGTGCTTTGGGAAGAAGGGGCCGGGCTAAAGAGGATGCAGGTGACGGACGAGGAGGAGGGCGAAGGAGGGGAAGAGAGTGCGGGGGTGAGAAATGCATTGCGTCAAAGGGGGGAGAGGAGGAGAAGGGGTCTGTGGAAGCGAGGTTAGGGGCGATGGCTTTTCGAGGCCCGGAGAGGCGACGGGGAGATATGCCGCACGTGAAACATTCGGAGGTGGGCCTCCAATACGCCACCGCAGAGAAAGGCTCTCGTAAAACAAAGACGGGTGAGTTGGAAGAGGGACCCCTGCACATAGGTTATGCCATGCGAGCAGCCGAGGGTGCTGGGAGGACACACGAGGGAACGATCGGGGTTCTGCTAAACGGAAGACCGTTATCTCCATCGTTAATACTTCGCGTAAACTTGATTGAGGCCGAAAATGCCATAAGCGTTCTTAAAACTTCACGTTATGGAATCATTATACGTTACTCGGCATGACGCAATCCCTTGTGCCAACACGAATCATTGCTATCTGGTCGCAAGAGCGCAGGTCATGTAATGGGAAAAATAAAGTAGGATCCAGGGCTTTTTGTCACTTCAGAGTGGCTCAGAGATCCCAAAAATAATAAGACAAATTAACCCTTGCGTTAAAGCGACATACAGCCCACGTTCGTACAATCAATACGATTGGCGCCACGAAAGACATTAAAGATAGTCATGTGAGTGAATGTCATACTAGTGCCTATGTTAACCATGAATCATCGCGAAACAGTTTTGTGAGCATTCAGAAAACCATGAAACAAAAGACTATAGGCCAAATAAAAATTATAACACTAAATTGCCGTAGTATTAGAAACACAAAATGTAAGATATGCAGCATTTATTAAGCAGAAATAGTAGTTGGAACGGAGAGTTGGCTCACGGAAAATATAGCAAACGGTGACGTTTTTCCAAGAGATTTCACAAATGACAGAAGGGACAGGCCTAATTTATTGGGTGGGAGAGTATTCGTAATTGTTAATCGACTTCTACGTCCGAAATCATTATATACATTGAAATAATGAGCGGCATCAGTGACAATTTCTTGTAGAATCTCACTATTCTTGTAAAATTAAAAACTAAGTTCGTTAAAATACACAAACAAAAGCGTAAAATATACTTATTTAACAATGCAAATTTTAACGGACTACAAGAATGTTTAAAAGAGAATAATAATAATACTAAACCAAAATCCTGACAATCGATACAGAGAACACTCGGAAATATTATCAAAAAATAAAAGAAATAGCCTACATTCCATTCAAACTTAATGCAACAATATGGAACCTTGATGGCAAAACGGAGAAGTCAGGCCGACATTAAGAAGGTAAATAAGACTACATACAATCACATTTTAAAAAGTGAAGATGTACTTCATATGAAAGCATCCAAACAAAAACTAAAATAATGCCGTAGGAGAACAAAAAGTATCATGCGCACAGCACTACACTCTTTTCAATCTAAAATGCATAGCGAATATCTGGAGGAAAATCCAAAGTCCTGATCCTATGTTAGAGGAATACAGGGTAAACGTCCAACTATAAATTGTTTGAAGACGGGAACCAATTACAGACAGCGTTAAAAAGGCAAATATTAAAAACAAGTTTTTCCAGAGCGTCTACAATAAAGTCACAAACGTACCAAATGACCCTTCCCATTCACTCGGGGAACACATGGGCGATATAACACTGACCAAGAGGGGAATAGAACATCTGCTCCGTAGTATCAAAGCAAACAAAGCTCCAGGTCTGGAAGAAATACCTGCAGGATAATTGAAGGAATTAGCTGAAGATACTGACCCGTTTTAAGAAATTATCTTTCTAAAATCGATAGAAGATGGCTCAGTACCTCGCGACTGGAAGCTATCCCATATAACTCCCATCTATAAGGCGGCCATAAGGATAAACCAACCAATTACCGACCCAATTCTTTAACATCGATATCTTGCAAAATATTAGGACACATTATTGTCAGTAACATTATGAGATTTTTTAATGGTAGGAATATGCGATTGTACTGAGCCAAAACCAGCACGGATATTGTAGGAGTAGATATTGCAAAACATTATTAAAATACATGTGTTTTCATTCACGATGCGTAAACTTAGATCAAGAGAATACAAAACACAGGTTGATACAGTATTTCTGGATATCAAGAAAGCCTTCTATAAGTTCCCGTACAATAAATTGTTACACCAACTTAAATGCTGGGTTATCAATGAGAAAATAATAAATTGGATAAGATAATACTTGTCAAATCGCAAACAAACAGTAGCTTTGAATATGTTGCACTCTAGAAATAAAGATGTAACTTCGGGCGTCCCACAGGGAATTGTAATAGGGCCTCTTCTATTCTTAATAAACCATAGCGACTTAAGCTCACAAGTTAATAGCATTGTCAGATTATATGCGGACGACATGTTGGTATACAGCGTTGGGTCACATTCCCTACCTCTGTCCTTAGGGGCGACCGCTGCTGCATGTCCATGTGGTAGTGGAATTTCGCTTTTTACCTGTCATACTCTAGCTTGCGCATTATTGTATAATTTTTTACCACATCCTAAAGTGAAGTCGTTTGTCAGTTGATAGTATACAGTATGTATTTTCATGCGTGTAAGTTGAAAGGATATTTGCATGAATGTATACAACACTGTGAATATAGATTTGCATGGATGTGTTGATTTTGCATGTGGTTTTGTTCACTTATACAGGTGGTTATAAACTTGGCCGCCAGATTTTGTAAGATCAATGTTAGTTCCTATTCCCAAAAAAGGTAAAGGCCATTGTGAGGGCAATTGGTTTGATATCCCACGCAGCTAAATTTGTTCTCGGGATCATCAACGAAAAAACAGACAGTAAGGCAACTGATTACTTAGGGGATGATCAGTTTGGGTTTAGGAAAGGAAGAGGTACGCGTGATGCCATTGCAGTTGGAGGGACAGGAGACTGATCCGCAACCTGTACATGTATCAGACTGCTCAGGTGCGAGTGGGGAACGGAGAGTCTTGGGCAGTGTTAGGAAGAGCGGTAAGGCAGGGTTGCCCATTGTCACTGGTGTTGTTCAACGTATATGTGGAGGAAATGATTAAAGAGGCATGGGAAGAACTGGAGGGAGGAATGAAAGTCGGAGGGGAATTCGTAAAATCGGTTAGGTTTGCTGATGACCAAGCATTAGTTGCTCAGTCAGCCAAGGGGTTGCAAGCATTACGGAGTGAATTGAAAGTTCAGTGCGATAGATATGGGATGAGAATCAATATTGATGAAACAAACGTTATGTGATTTTCCAGAAAGAAAAAGGCTAAGCTAAATATTAAAATAGGTGGGGAAAAAATTGAGCAGGTAGAACAGTTAACGTATCTCGGAAGTGTTTAGGACAATCACATTAAAAGTAGTAGGGACGTAAGGAGAAGAATTGCGCTAGGCAAGGAGGCTTTCTCAAGGAGGAGGGAGTTGATGACGAGGAAGTTGAGTGGGGAAGTTAAGAAAATACTCGTAAAAACTCTGATAAAGAGCGTAGCTATATACGGCGCGGAAACAAGGTCGCTGAAGCAGAAGGATAGACGTCAATCAATTTTTTCCCCGCCTATTTTAATATTTAGCTTAGCCTTTTTCTTTCTGGAATATCGCATAACGTTTGTTTCATTAATATTGATTCTCATCCTATATCTATCGCACTGAACCTCCAATTCACTCAACAATGCTTGCAACCCCTTGGCTGACTGAGCAACTAATGCTTGGTCATCAGCAAACCTAACCGATTTTACGAATTCCCCTCCGACTTTCATTCCTACCTCCAGTTTCCAGTCCATGCCCCTTTAATCATTTCCTCCACATATACGTTGAACAGCACCGGTGACAATGGGCAACCCTGCCTTACACCTCTTCCTAACACTGCCCATCCGGACTCTCCGTTCCCCACTCGCACCTGATAGCAGTCTGATAGACATGTACAGGTTGCGGATCAGTCTCCTGTCCCTCCAATCCATTCCTATTTTCTGCAATACACGCATTAATTTTTCCCAATTCACACTATCAAACGCTTTTTCGAAATCTACAAAACAGGCAAATACGTCCTGATTGTATTCTATATTCCTCTCGACTAGTGATCTCATTACTGCAATGGCATCACGCGTACCTCTTCCTTTCCTGAACCCAAACTGATCATCCCCTAAGTAATCATTTGCCTTACTCTCTATTCTTTTGTTGATGATCCTGAGAATAACTTTAGCTGCGTGGGATATCAAACTAATTGCTCTCACAATGGCCTTTACCTTTTTTGGGAATAGGAACTAACATACCAATTCACTCTATCAAACGCTTTTTCAAAATCTGCGAAACAGGCAAATACGTCCTGGTTGTGGAATTTATTCTAAGCACTCCAAATGACGTGCATCATTATGTTTGAAGAAATACGTCATTAAAAAATATAATACCACCAGATTTTTTTTAACAGACACGAAAATAATGGTTCCTATTATCTTTGGGAAATTTTCACTCGATAAAATGTCTCAAGGATGTTGAGAGAAAATAAAATCAGACGGAATTCTGTACGATTTGCGAAGTATATTGCTTGCTCCGATTAAACGATGAGTTCGTCAGAAGACGGGGCAAAGGGTCGAAGTTGATACTACGGAATCAATTACACCGTAAAGGGTGAGAACCTTAGATTAGAACCTTGGAGGAGAATAGAAGCGTATCAGAAGAGGGTTGGTGGGAATGAGGCGAAAAGAGGGGACCCGCTGATGTGAATGTGTGACCGAGGGCACGCCCTGGGGGTGGCTGGAAGGAAGATGAACGATGGGGCCGTAGTGCGTACGGGGAGGTACGACGACGGGGCAGGGACGGACCGACGGGTGAGAGGGGCCGGAGGGGGAGGCGGGAATCCAGGCGCACCACGACCTCTCGGTGATGCATTGCTAAAAGCTTTTAAATGTACGACCGACGGGGCAAAGTGACAGGAAAGTTAACCCGACCCCGTGACCGTTGCCTCAGCCGTTACAGTTAGTGAAACACCAAGAAAACGAAGGCACAATAGTTTCAGTAAACGACACTTTTCGTTGTAAAAACACTGGAAATGTGAACGCTTTCATAGATGGGAGAATATATTTGAATCCGCCAACTTAGGGAAATAAACCCACGAGAAGGCGTAGGAATGAGTACCTCGTAGTGTCAATGAGAATAGTTAGAAGTGTAGCGAGAAGTGTGAGCACAAACATAAAAATATAAAAGGATCGCATCATTCCCTAAATCTGTCACAAGTTTCTCTGAGGAAGCACTCAATGTTTAGTTCTTAATTAAGTTATGGTGAATGTCAGGGATTCATGAACCCTATCCTTTAACGGTCGAAAAGCTAAAGAGCCACTGTTAAAAACTTTTTTAAACAAAGTATGCATGCATGTCCACATGACCATTTATAAAGCACTACCAGAAAGTTTAAGAACAAACTGTTGGGCTGAACAGAAAATCTCATGTAGCTAAACGATCTGCTCTCAAGAAGTTCTTACGTGGTTGTATTTAATAAGAAATTTCATGGAAAGACTATCATTCCGATCTGTTGACATTGACTCAAACCGCATAAAATCTCAACTCAAACAGGCACGATTTTTAATAACCAACTCTCTCAACTTAGAACAGTCTTAAGCAAGGTTTATATACGAAAAGGGGAAAGAAATACACTTTAAAAGTTAGGGTAAAAATGAAATGCTTTGGAAAGTTTCATCAACGATAAAAATTTGATATTACGGGAGTATTACACTACACATTAAGAATACTAGGCAATATTCCCCAGTTAATGAAACATTATCGGGTGGACTGTGTGCGCATCAGCAGGGACATAGAAAGAAGAATTGCTCCAGCTGCTGAAACATATGCAAAGAGGAAAATGAAGAAAGTATAACGAATATAAAGAAAGGAAAGTGAAAACCTACAAATAATGAAAAGTGGGAGAAGGGGCAACGGAGCAGATGGCTACCGAGAGGCAATGTGACGTTGAAGATCGTGTTTTGGGAAAAATATTGGGTAAGGCGTTAGGAGGGAGGACAGTTATAGGCATTTTTGATTGAACACATGTGGGTGGGAGAGCATGCGGGGCTAAAGAATGCTCATGTGTGACCCAAGAAATGTAGTCATTAAAATGACGTTCATTTCAGAAAAGACCTATGCACAGAAGGAAAATGGGAAATTCTGCAACAGTTTTTGTGATTGTGAAAAACCGACTTTTGATCGTCAAATTAATAACAACCATGGGGTGAGTAACCTTTAAAACCGTACCTTTCTTGAAGCACCACCAGCAGTTTTCTTCTCGAAACAATATAGGAAAAAGCATAACTAAATACAGATAAAGCCACGCATAATTTGCTGCTAAAAATGATACCGTAAAGCAGAAACAATGTAATACACGACACTGCGGTGAAAACTGTAAATAGGGTGCATGGTCCAGCAATAAATAGGATGTGGGAGAGGGAGGACGGAAGGGAAAGAGAAAGTCAGGGGAAGGTAGAGGAAGGGGGATGGGAAACAGGGGATAAAAGGGTTAGAGGCCTCCACTGAAGGAGGAAGCGGAGGCGAGGACGTCTCAGGGAGAGGAAGACAGGTGTAGTGGGGGTGAAGGGAGTCTCCAGGGTGTGGGGGAGAGAGAAAGGACTTTGAGACGTCCTCCACGGCTGCCTTTCCATCCCCCTCCCCTCTTCAAACCCCTTCGCCGTCCATTCTAACCCTCGCAATCGGCGCCGAGTTGTCAGGACCACTCAGCCGTTGGGGCTCTTTCCTCGAAACCTTTCCCTCCCGCCCGAGAAGGCATCGACAGCTGTCGTGATTCTTCCGTTCCCGATATCAGCGTCGCGCCCGCGGGAAAGGGTGACGGAGGGAGAAGATGGGGAGAGAGAGAGTGTAACCGTTTGAAGAGGGACCACAAGGGGCATATGGGAAAAGGAAAGAGAAGAAGGGCGAAGAGGATTGGACAAAACTCGACGCCATGAAACCAGGAATCTCTTTAGTCACTCGAAAATTTGGGATTCTTCCAGACCTAAGGTTCAAAGGAGTTATTGAGGGGCTAAAACTATGCCCAAATTACAAAAGAATGACGAAGTTCCTCAAGAAAATAATTACTTAGTGTAACTTTAAATTCATTGTGAGTTGATCAGGACTATAATTTACCAAGAATTTGAACACATGAATAATTATTCATAACTTAATATTATTATTATTATTAGGTAATCTACCGGTTAAGGTAGGTTTTTGGATGGACACAACTATCAAAAAAATATATTTGTAGCTCCAAACATAACCCAATCCAGCAACTAACTCTACATCAGGTCCCTCTTCATCTCTCTGTACTTCTTTCCTCCCTTCATCCCGTCCAACATCCCTATCCTGTTCCTGCCGTTTCCTCGCTTGCCCAATATTCTCCCCTCTATTACATTCTTCAACATTCCACTACCGCTCAATACGCCTTTCATCCATTTTTCCTGCCTCAATACGATTTCTCTCAACAAACCCCTCTCCTCACCCACCATTTCTAGTACTTCCTCATTTGTTTTCCTTTCGGTCCATTTCACCTTCTCCATTCTTCTCCACACCCACATTTCAAAAGCCTCCAATCTACGTCTATCCTCCTGCTTCAGTGACCACGATTCCACGCCATACATAGGCTACGCTCCATATCAGAGTTTTTACGAGTCTTGTCTTAACATCCCTACTCAACGTCCCCGTCAACAACTCCCTCCTCCTTGAGAAAGCTTCCTTGCCTAGCGCAATTCTTCTTACGTCCCTACCACTTTGACAGTATTGGTCCAAAACACTTCCGAGATATGTCAACTGTTTTACCTGCTCTATTTTTTCCCCGCCTATTTTAATATTTAGCTTAGACTTTTTCATTCTGGAAAATCGCATAATCTTTGTTTTATTAATATTGATAAACTTAAACTTAATATTAATAATATACTATTGACGTTTTTTTAAAATTAAACCACTTTGCTTTTCCACATAACATTTTTATTCTCTGGATGGATATATGGAAAAGCAAAGTGGTATAATTTTAAACAACGTCAATATGAAGATTTTCCACCAAGTTACGCCAGAAACTGTTTTATTTAATAATTTACTAATAATGTATTCAATACTTAAATACTTTTACTGTCAACACTAGGTATGTTATTTTAATGAAAAATAGCAATACGAGCACAAATATGGATCCCATTTCAGGAAACAGCACCAAGCTTAACATCACGAAAACTGCATGAATCTATTTTCATCAAACAGTATAGGGGCCGGTTATAGTCACTTCATTGAGTTTACTAAACCGATTTAGGAATATTTGGAATTTATAGTGCACAAATTTTAATTAAAACTTCGTGCTCGTCCTCATGAAATTAAATGTTAAAAAATAACGAAATAGG
Organism: Hetaerina titia; assembly: GCA_037158775.1. NCBI lineage: Eukaryota > Metazoa > Arthropoda > Insecta > Odonata > Calopterygidae > Hetaerina > Hetaerina titia. The sequence continues at coordinate 120,342,089 of CM073772.1, forward strand.
TAATTTATGGATTATTTCGTAGCCATGCCTTGAGTTTTGAACGGTGTCCTCTGAACAAGAAAATATTTTTAATTTGCATTGCAGCTAACTTATTCGATGAAATGATTCAAAATATTGAAATATTTCTTCACTTTTTTACCAATAAAGTCAGCAAAAAATATAGTTTTATATGAAATTTCATTAAGCCATAATGGCTTCTGGATAACAAAGGAGAAAACAATTCGCTGCTTTCATTAAATATTAAAGTTAGCTACCGATGCTACTGAAACTGCTAAAAAGGTAATATCACCTGACATTTGTACACATAAGGGGTAATAACGCGGATCCATTTTATTTGAAACATCTCTAATTAAATGGGGTTTATATATGGATGACTAATTTAATATGCCAGGTATATGACGTGGAAACATTTCAGTATTTTCAAGTTTGATAAGTTCAATAACTTAAATTCCATATATAACTGAAATTTCTCCAGGAGAATATTTGAGCTCTCGGAGTGATATTAGTAAGGCAGTTTCATTCAGTTTTATCTAGTAGATAGAGCTCTTGAATGCCAATATAAAGGACGTTAGAGGAAACCGCTTCATATTTAAACCCCCTCCCCCAGAATACACGAATTTATATCATTCTGCAATCATAATTTTCAACAATAGAGTGACGACGTGACACGTATAAATGAACAGGTTTAGCAAATAATCCATAACAAACCTCTCACCTGGGCATTTTCTATTATCACTGCGGCATTCGCTTAGGGAGCTATCGGAGGAAATTAGATAAGGCGAATTGAAACCGAACTAGTGCAGGGTAACATTATTTCACGTACAGCTTGAAGAGTAAGCAATTATTGCCCGTGCGATTTTTTCTCAAGATCCATAGGAAGGGATTTCTTGAAAACATACCGACACTAACCTACATATGTAAAATTAATTAATTTCGCCTCAGTCCAAAAACAGCACTTTTTAGCCTTGATATCGGACTATCAACAGTGAACACAATGGAGACGATTACGAACACCCAAGCCCTAGGTGGCGAAAAATCCACCCGGGCGGAAATCGAACCCGCTCCCCTTGGATAGACAGACGAGGACGTTACCCCGCCGCCACGGGGGCAGGCAATGCACACAAAAGCGGGAGGGGAAAAGAGAAATGCAAGCGAGGAGGGAATAAAAAAAGGGCGTTCAAAGCATTAGAAGATTGAAAAAGCAAGTAAGAGGGAGGTAGGTGCTTGGATACGAAAATAAAGCAACTATGGAGAAAGAACTCCGTATCAGAAGAAAATGAAAGAAAACGGCCGGTGAATAAGAAGGAGCATTGGTTATATTTCATGATCAAGCACTACTTCTATTAAGACTGGGTCTCGAAATGTTGGCGATTTCAACTGGGAACGGGTGAAATTATCGGCGCTAGTAACAAATGAAGGATACGCAATGGAAGAGAGTAATAAGGCAAGAACATTTCCTTGGGACAAAGCCAAAGTGAAATATTAAACAGCGATTTGGAGGAATTTATGTACGCATTCTTCAGTGGGAAAATGTGTTTTGAAGTTCAAGCAAGATATAACTCTTTAAATAAAACACAAAATACGATAAAAAAATCTGACGAGAGAAATAAAACATGGGACTACGAACTCGAGAAGGTGAATAAAAATCCTAGGGTAGAAAGAATTGATGAAAAAGGAAGGTATGGAGAAATGAAAGAAACTTCCAATGGATGGAACGAGAAGAAAGAGAAATTAGAGCAAGAGAGAGAGAGAGATGAAGAGTGGGGAGGTGGAAGTAACGGCGAAGGGAGAGCGGGACGAGGCCGATGTTGCCACGAAGAGTCGGGTGAAGTGGACTCGCTTTTCGGAGGAAAACATCTCTCAGTGGGAGGAAGCGAGAATGGGGGAGGGAGGAATGGGGGGAGGGAGGAGAGCTTCGCCGGGATGCGTGCTAGGGGCTGTGCAAGGAGCGGTGCGTGTGCGGGCGTGTGTGGCGTCGGAGATGACGAGTGGGCTCGAGACGCCGAAATTATCAGGATTTCGAGAATGACAGTGAAGCGAAGGGAAGGGGAAGATGGATCGCGCTCCCTTTCCACGCTTCCTTACCTCCTCCTCCCTCCAGCATCTCAGTCAGCTTATCTTCGTTTCGGATCGTCGAGCTTATACGTATAAGGTTTAAAAGTACCTCTCTCTCCCCATCCCCACATCCTCCGACAGTCGCAAGAATGAAACATAATAATATAAAAACCCATCGTGGAAATTTCACGATGGTTAAGGTACGGCTTCGCTAAATATCAAAATATTTCTTCATTCATATTAAAATTTACAGAGGCAGAGATATATATATCGTTCCATAGTCTGTGAACATCCAAAATCTTAAACAGAATATCAATTATGATAATGAGTCAAAAATGTAAACTGCCCGCTCCGCATATTACTAGATGCTATAGCAATTGTAAAATATTCTCTTCGGCTATCTTCTAGGATTATTTAAGTTCCCATGCCATTGTCTCAGATGCATAACTCGTTCATTATATAGGCTCGGGACAATTAACGATCCTCATTAGGCAATTCATCTTGCCTAAGGGTCAAGAAATATTCGAGGAAATTATTCATCTCTCGTGATAAGAGAAGCGACCCATGAAAGACACAGATTTTCATTAACTCTTTCAATGTTTCACATACAAGAAATCATTCATTAGAGGGGAGAATGTTGGGCAAGTGAGGAAAGGGCAGGAACAGGATAGGGATGTTGGACGGGATGAAGGGAGGGGAGAAGGAAATACACAGAGATGAACAGGGACCTGATGTAGATTAGGTTGCTGGATTTGGTTTTGTTTTGGAGTCACAAGATATTTATTTGATAGTTGTGTCCATCCAAAAACCTTCCTTAACCTTAGATTACCTTAAAAAATACAAGAAATATAATTCGCTATACTTTTAGAGTGAAAATTCTATGAAAGTTAGGTAGGTCCGCAAAAAAAATTAAGGCAAAAGGTAAGGTAAGAAATGCACATAAAATGAACGAAACTCCAATGAAAATAAATAATGTGACCGGAAAAACGGGAAACCCACTCGCCGAGAGTGAACCAAAACGAGTAGCGGGGATTTGTTTCTCGAAGAACGACGGCTTTCCTCAATGGAAGACGCTGCAACAGGGAGAGGGGATCATTAATTCTTCCGGATCGCTTAATTTTCCGGGAGAGTATGATGAAAAGGCACATGAAAAGAAATTGGAGAAATTGACGCAGGAGAATGATGCGAAAGAAGGAAAAAAGTGGGAGGAGGAGGGCCAATGGTCCCGATGCGGATAGAGTCTTTGGATTCCCAGAAGGGGAGGGGGAATGAGAGACTAAGTAAGGGGAGTAAACACAAGTACGAAGATCAATGAGGGGATCTCTCCCTTCCTCATCATCACCATTTATATTTTATCTCTCGCTCCCGTTGATTCATCAGCTGCACGCGTCAATTTTAATGACACCGGCATTGATGTTCGATGAAGCAACTCGAGTCCCACGGTAGCGAGAGTGCGAAGCCGCAGACAAAAAAGGAGGCCCAGAGACGTCTATAAAAATCATGCACGCCATAATGAGGGGTCACATTATCCGTACTTCGGCCTTCTTCTCACCGAGGATATCCTCCTGAATCCGTGGAGTAATAGTGCTTCAATCGAGGGCGAAAGAGACTTGCTGCTTCTCGGCCTGCCACCAAATGAGAGCGTCAACTGTAAACGGAATCGAACCCCACGGAGGGAGGATGATTCCGAAATGCTCTCCGAAAAAATTCGCCAGCTTGGGAAACAAAAATGCAAATGCTGGTAAACTAGCGCAACTTATTCCCGACAAAGGATTTCAAGTAATTTTTGTGGAGATTGCGGAGTGCAACGCATCGTTCAGACAAACCCAAAAGAAAAGAAATCACATGGATACCCTTTATCCTGATGCATGAAAATTGCAAACTTTATTTCATAAACGCGGAAAAGGAAATACACACTCCCAATCCTAATTCACCTTTAGCTAGCGAAAGAGTTACGCCAGTTTATGAATGAAAAGTACGTCAAAGGAGGCCGAACGTAACTTGCATGCATGAAGATTAAGAAAACAAATTAGTGGAGTAAATAAGGAGAGAAAATAATTAATTTTTGAAATCACTGGTAGAAAAGGACATAGAGGATACAACCAAGATGTATTTATTCGTGTCATAGATTTTGATAAGGCGTTTGATGGAGTAAACTGGGTAGAATTTATGAATGTATTTCTGAATATAGGAGTATACTATATTGAAGGGATAGGCCACTCGACTGTAGCCTGTACATTTTAAACTGTTCATTCTCTTTTACGGATGGGGACCTAACACAATCCGTCACGCTCCCTTGCGGCGGCTTGCGGGGTATTATGTAGACATGTGTAGCGGATGGAGAGTCGGAAATGGCTGCGTTAAGAAGGAGGGCGGAGAGGTTTGCACATAGTGGTAAAAATATTATTGATGTAGCTTGAGATATAAACGAAAGCCGTTGGACTCTTCATACAATCAGTTAGGTTTGCGGATTATCCAGTTTAGGTCAATCAGTCCGCCAAGAAGGACCATGGGCTTTAGCAAATGGAAAGGATTATACATCTCGGAAGTGTTTTGTACCAAAGTGACCAAAGTGGGATCATCAGAAGAATAACTTTAGGCAACGAAGCTTTCACGACGAGGAGGTGATAGATGGTAGGGACGTTGAATAGGGATGTTAAGAAACAGCTCTTCAAAACTTTTATAAGGAGCGTGGTTTTATACGGCGTGGAAACGTAGTCGTCAAAGCAAGATGATAGGCGTAGATTGGAGGCCTTTGAAATGTGGGTTTGGAGAAGGACGGGAAAGGAGAAATGGCCCCAAAGGAATTGAAATAGTCCTAGGCAGGGGAGGAGATGGGATTATTGGGAGAAATCATAAGGCGGCAGGAAAGATGGTTGCAGAGCATTTTTATTGGCATAGGAGTGTTGAAGACTGTGATATATAGGTGGTGGGGGGTGTAGAGAGAGAAGGTAGGAAAGGGATGTCGGACATAATACAGGGAGATACACAAGTAATGCATTGCAATTGAAGGAATTTAAGTTTATCTTTGAATATTTTGTTGGAGTCTGTCTTATTAAGGAGGCTAAGAAATTCAAGGGGAAACATTTTTGTCTATCCAAAAATGCCCAAATCGGTATGCTACCAAATAATATTTTAGTTTCCAAATGTTGCATTCTCTGGTTTTACTTTACATTTGTCTATCTGGTTTCTTTTAAAAAAGTTAGAATATGTTTTCCCATTTTTACCGGGGAACATTAACCGTGCTGTAAAATTTTATGGGCAAGAAATGTAAAGTTCTTCTAATCTGAATAATACCAAAGCATCTCTTTTGGATTTGGACAGAGTGGATTTCTATTAGTGTTTGAAATAGTTAGTTCCGTATTTAACAAGACACTACTAACTGGTGGACTTAAGTTATAACATTTCAGTCATTTGCCGTAAATACCTTAGATTGATTCTCCTTTAACAATTACGTAATGACTTATAGCGTTTTAAATAAATAAAGGAAAATATATAGATCGCATTGAGAGACCCATGTTTCGGGTCTCCAAGAGGAACTCCTTTGTACCGAAGCGGACGGTCAACAGACCAAAACTTAGGTCATTTTGTTGCAACGAAAATGTTTGGTATAATGCTTCACCATCAGCATAAAACATTTCCGCGGGAATTCGACTCGTTCTCTGGACCTCTTCGATCTTCCTGGACGAGCCTAAGAGCGTTCCGTCTTTCCAAAAGCGTCCTTCGTCATGAATAATTCAATTTTTTCGAGCTCAATCATACTCTACGACTTTACAAAATATGAGGGGTTTATAAAATCAGACACGACCACAGTCCAGAAATCTTTAGATTACTTCACTGCGAGTGTAATCAGGTGTCTGAAGGAATACCATGAAGTAGGATTGATTAGCAAAGGAAGCGTCTTCACAGCATTCATACCTTTTAACAAGACGGTCGAGAATAAATTACCTCAAATGAAGTTGTTTTTCAAACAAATACAAATGATTTCCATTGATCAAAAAAAGTTCGATCCATAAAATGAATGACACGACGATAATATCTCCTTTCGACTGTATGACTCATTTCAACGGTCCTCCCTCGTCCGCGGCAACCAATTGCAGGGGGCATCGAGGTGTTGCGGTGGCTAACCTCCTTGCTCCCACCCAGAGGACCCGAGTTCTAATCCCGGGTACGGCAGACATTTTTCAGTGATATCCCGAACCCTCCTTGAGGTGTTTTGTGGAGAGCACTTTGAGTGAATACGTCGTCCGTCGGATGGGACGTAAAACTGCGGACCTTTCGTTAAGAGACGGCTAATAACCGACGCCGGGTCTCTCTCCACCCTTCAGCCTTTCCTGTCCCAATGGCGCAAATACGAGAACCCTAGCTGACGGTACCTCCCCTAAATACCACTATTACCAATCGCAGCGAATACTAACTTTTAAAGAGAATTCATCTTCTAAATGTGTGCATAGCTTTCTAGATTCGCTGAAAGGAGACTTTTGCCCACCGAAAACTCAATAACAGTCATTGAAGAACTCGTGATCTTAAGAAAGAGAATTATTCATTTTGTATTTAACAATTACTGAGAGCCAATTCTTGGAAGAATATGAATGCCGCCAGGTGGCGGTCGCCAGAGACCTGTGAATTGTGGGTGAGGCGGCGACCGAGGGAGGCCCTTCACTTTGCTGAAGCACCCTCCGGTGAGGCGGAGGGCGAAAGCACCCGCGCCAGAGGTTTATCTCGTCTGCATCGCCCATCACCCTCCCCCCAGCCACTGCTTGAGAAACACTTGCACGTATATCCTGCCTCACACGAGAGGACGAATCCTAATGAAATGGACTGAACTCATCGCCCGTGTCGTCACTCCAGGGAAGAACATAAGTACAGGAAGACGCGAAGGTTGCTACAACTACATAGGTATACATGAGCAGGACATGGACAACCAGTGTTACAGTGTTGCAGTTCTAGCATCCCTTCCCCCATCCGATAACCATATAAAATTAAAAACGATGGAAATGGCATTTATATGACGTTGCAAAAGTCTATCAACATCCGGGTCTCAATGTCGTTCATTAATTATAGAGGGTTGAAGTGGATCGATAGGTGAAGAATTGTTTCATACGGGATAGTAAGATATTTTGTTCAAACGCATGTATTTTGATATTCTTGGCCTGGGTTATGACTTGTCGAGCCCTGATGATGACTTTGTGAGTTGACGCCTGGGTCGCAGATGTTGTAGTATCTGTGGATGAATTATTAGTTTTCTGTGTCGCTTGGAACTATTTCCAAATCCTCCCTCTCATTCCTATCCCATCTCCGCTCCCCTCTGGCCTCCCTTCTTCCATTTCCTCTCCACAACCTTTCTTCCACCCCTCCCCGACCACCTGCTCTCCCCTTCCCTTGTCCCCTCCTCTCTCTGTCCCACATACCTTTCGCCAGTCAGTCCTAACTAATCTTCCGAGGAAGACGGAGCTCGATTCCGTCGAAATTATCAAGAAATAACGTATGAGTGTTCCTTTTATGTGTTCTCATGTTGTGTGTTGCTGTCTAAGTTTTATATATGTATATAAACCATAAACACAGTAATCAACCCGAAGGTCGGTTTAGTAGGTGATGGTAGAGCTCACCCATGTACCAAGCCCTATACGGCGTGTGAATATTCACACATCAGGGTAGGGGGGCCAGTTCCTTTCCCTGTGCCGGTTATGGTTTCCCAGGAAGATCGGGTACCCGAAAAATCAACTAGCTTGGGTGGAGCTGCAGGTGCCCAGAGTGCCTTACCCGGGAATCGAACCCGGGACCCTCCGGTCAGCAGTCCAACGCTCTACCCACTAGACCACCACGACCCGCATATATGTATATATATATATATCTATTTATTTACATGTGTTTGTGGGGTGCGGTAGTCCAGGGGTAGAGCGTTGGACTACTGACCGGAGCGTCCCGGGTTCGATTTGCAAAGTACTCTGGGCACCCGCAGCTTCACCCGTCGGGCTTAGTACTGGTTGAACTCTAGCATCCCCTATTAAACCGACCTTCGGGTTGATTACTGTGTTTTTGGTTTAAAAAAAAAATATATATATATACACACACATGTTTCTGAGTGTGCGTATTTACCTGTAAACACCTGTATGCACTACTTACCACTTAGCTCAATATATGAATGGAAAAGACAGTGATTAAAAATTAATAGAGTCAAAGCAGGCTACCTTTACTGGCAGTATCAGTACTAATATTGAGTGCCTTTACTTGTATTGACGAAAATTTTCCAGCTTGATTACATAATGTTTTTATGGTTTTTTCGCTCACATAGCCTCCTTCGCCAGCAGAAGACAATTAATTGCCATTTATATTATAACACTGGAGAATTTAGAAGGGACCTGCGAAAATTTCAAAAACTGAGAAGGATCTTTTAATGTGTGACATTGATTCTAAGTGTTAGCATTTATTCTTCCTCGCCCTTTCCGCCATTGTTCCTTCATCGCCCACATGATTCCGAGTTTTCTTGAAACACCCAAAGTTATTTTAATAGGCAAGTGTCACGATCAGTTTCATCACTCTCCATTAAGACATTGATTACATTAATCATATAGTAGCCACCGGTGGCAAAAACCCAATAGGACTTCTTCTGACGAGTGTATGCATGCATGAAATTATTGCTCCGTAAAAACGAGAACTGTCAGACAGATTTGTGGGTGCGTCGAAGGGTCGGTGCGCATGTATCGCAGTAATAACGAGGATACTAAAATAAAATGGACATGGTGGTGAGGAACTCCAGGGACTGTGGGCAACGGGGGGAGGCAGATCCAAGAGGGGAGGTAGCGAGTCGGGGATGGAGGGGAGAGGTTGGGTAAAAAGGGGAGGGGAAACAAAAGAGGGACGACGGTGCGTCGCCTTGACAATGCCAGCGAGAACAAATGAATGGGAAGGAGGTTGGGAACCTGTGACGGCGATGGAATGAAGAATCCCGTTCAAAATATAAAAATCTGGTCGCCGGAGCGAGGGAGTGAGGAGAAGGGAAAGAGGCCGGAGATGGAGGCGGGGAGAAAGGAAGAGGGGGAGAGAGAGAGGCGAAGAATTTCTAACGAAGCTTCCTCCCTCCCACACTCTCCCTTTCCACCACCGCCTCTCCCCCCTCCCTTTCTCTTTTCCTACGAATCAAATAAACACAAGACGATATTTTTTGTCATGGCGTCGCGCAGAATTCACCTCCCATTTCTGTGAATATCTTTTTCGCTCGAAAAATTTTTTACCTCTGCATTTATACGGAAACACTGTACAGAAATTGAGGATGGAGGGAAAGTGGAAGGGCGTGGGGTAGCAGCATAGGGGCGTGTGGAGGTGGTCCGGAGAAGAGACGGGGAATCCCAATCAGGAAGAAATGGGGAAGAGAGGAGATTCAATTATTCGCCTACTTCCAATTCATATTTCGCTCTTCTCGTTTTCGAGAGTGGGCCAGCACGAAAATTCCCCCCACGCGCAACGCGGCCTGCCCGTTTATTGTACGGCCCGAAAGAAAGTGCTCGCGCTGTGTAGCGCGTTGCGGCAAGGTTTTGAACCTCGGAAGAAAAAAATGCAGAGAGGAGAATTTCGGTGCGCAGTGGAACATGCACTTCTGCACGAGGTTTACCGTGAATTTCAGCGAATGGGATTCGTTCCGCGACGGAGTTTCCCCAAAAGTATTCTCGATGAAATATCGATCAACGCGTTCGCATTATATTCCCTTCTGCATTTCCAACAACGTGAAACTTCTGAGAAGCTGGTCTGCCAATTATGTTGGCCCGATTACGCCTTGGATGCGGGAATAAAGTGAAGTCTTTAAACTGAACACAGACGCTCTCCACCAGGCGATAACAATGCGGATGAATATTCAATTTTTTCCCGAGGATAAGAACGCATGTCCATAACTGAGTGGCGTTGAAAATTTGAGCATTCATTCATCCTGCAAGGGTTCGATGCAGCTTTGGATCGCTCCCTCATTGCGATACCCTTTACTCTGGATTATTGAAGCTTGGAAATTCCATTGACCGTTACTTCTGAATTGGATACAGTTAGTCGGTAACTTTTCATTCAATACTTTCTTTTACAACTATTGCATAAATAGATGGTAGACAAATCATTTGAAGCATAATTAACGATCAAAATTATTTGATTACCGCCATTGGATCTGCTCAGCAACTTTGCAATAGAAAATAGACTGATAACACATTTGTGCTGCAAACAGTGGATACAAGAGGAACGATCGGTCGCATAGTTTACATCACACTCGCAATTATTTGATAATTTTAATATAAAATTGAAAAAAATTTAGGAAACATAATCGGATGCTCAAAAAAAGGTATACGACTAATAAATAATCTAAATTCATATGAAAATAATTCACTCAAACATTGTCATTCTAGTTAAGTTAAAGTTTAGTTAAAATATTGATGTTGATATGTTAAATATAGGTACAGTAAGACAAACTAACAGCACGAATGTTATTCATACTCTTAACTCTATTTTGATTATTACTATGATTATTATTATATCACCATGACTTAATTACAGAACGGAAACGACGTTTCTAAGAGTTATCTCACTTCATCTCCATAACCTTTCGGGTGTTCCTTAATAATGAGAAAATATTATTTGTTATCAATAATTAACACCCCATTTTGTAAAAACCGGCCGAAGTAATAGGTTTGAAATATTCTTTTACCTTAAATTCATATACTTCTGCAACATTTTTTAATCAAAAGCTGAAATTTCTTAATCCTTCATTCGGGAGCGATGATGAAAAGTAACTTAGTTGATCAAAATGCATTATAATGAAACAAAGCCAAGTGGAATCTACACTATATTCTAAAGGAAAGGTAACAGTAAACCCTCTTGAGGTCCCAAATGATGTAAAAGAAGAGTGATTCCAAGTGCGCAGTTCCACTTCAAAATAACTCGTGCTGACCAAATTATTTTCCCTTCACCAAAACTATCGTGGTCATTGGAACATGACGCCAGCAATTGGAGTAGACTTCATTAAATTCCAACGATCAATTAAAATATATCTGAAGTTTAGCAATGAGACCTGCCCCTTTGAAAATGCAATCTTGCTTGCCTGCAATATTTCGGTCTGCTGGGGACCCGCTATTAGTTTCTCCTGTAAGATAGTCAAATTCAACAGTTTCCGAGGAGAGTGCAAATTCATGAGCATTGTTCATTTCTTACATTAGTTCATTCATTTGCGATGCATTTACAATATTTGTCACACACTTCTAATGTGACCTCTCATCAATTATAATAAATATGGAACACATTAATGAGGGACGTAGTTTACGATGCCATTTTATTATGAAAATTTGTTAGAAAATGACGAACAGGTGTCGCAATTACATACATTTGAGAAATGACTTCTTACAATCAAGCAGTCTCCAATCGATTTCCGAGATGTGATTTTCTCAGCCTCAGTGTTAACTTGCTTACCTAGAAAAAAAAAGAATATTTATTATGAGTTAAAATTTAAATGTATGGTTAAAGTACTTACTATAAACAACTATACCCATATTATTTTGCAGTTTAAAGCTTAAATGCTTACCTACCGTATATTTTACTTCTAGAGTGGCCTTTCTTGCAGTGATTTTTATTCCATTTTTTCGCAAAGGAAGTAACTAGTTTGTTAGGTGAATTAACCTTTGTTTTGAATTGTGTCTCCCTCCATACAAGTTGGCACGTTATTTGATAGGTTTTACGAATAATTTTCCTTTGACCATTCTCCTCCCACATCTCTCCTTATCAATCACCCTTCACTCCTGGTGCTTGCACTCCCTGCCACACACCTTTTTGGTGGATCACTCGGTATTTATGTCGATGTCAAACTTCGAACCATGGACATTGGATGAACCATTGTCCGGCTTCAAATTAAAACAACCCACATTTGTAGAAGTAATCATCAACCTCATCATTGCTTTTAATTAAAAAATAAATTCGTAGACCAAAACACAGTAAAAATGCCAGGCTTAACATGGTTTGAAGGTAATTTCGGGACGCCATAAAATGTGAAAGTAAAAGGTGTATCTAAACATAAACAAAAAAGGTGTTTCTCATACATTTGTTCTGGTGAATAAGGAATACTTATCGTTAATCTGATTCTTCTCTTTGTGCAATATGCGACTTTGATGAAAAAATATGATGGTCGACAGTCTGGAATCTTACTCATAAATGGAAAAATGTTTCCGTTATAACTATTCCGTAAATTCCAGAACAATTAATTTTCCACTAAATTGATGTATTAAAGTTAAATTTCAGTACCTTTCCTTTAAGAAGAGGTCGGTGACTCGCTTGTTCTACTAAATTTTCAAGATGTCGGAATGCGAGCAAAATTCCTTCCCTGAGGGAAGATTCCTGTCGCATGTGTAAGATAGCTTCACTCCGGCCGCCCAGAATAGCCGCCTGCAGAGAATGCGAGAAGCGATCCCAAGGTATTATGTTGCACGGCATGGTGGAAACCATTACTTTCTCACATTAATTATTGATATTAGAGGCCTCATCTCTTGAAAGTGCACCCTCCTCCAGGTCAGTAGCACTTTAGAGCAGTCGTATAGCCGCCTTACGACATGAACGTTATCCTATATCCGGTGAATGCGTGGTGAGGCATCTAAGACTGTAATTTAAAACAGGAATATAGGTGATGTACTACCATAAAGAATGACATTGTAGGTGACGTACTCCCATAAAGTTAGTTTTTAAATCGCATTTTGAAGTTGCTGTGAAATCGTGAATTATGTATGAGAAAAAACATCGAAATATCTCACTGCGGTAGTGCGAGCGATATCCTTCCGCGTTTACTCGAAGACTATAATCTTCTGATATGTCCTGGGGGTCGGCGTCGGAAGTAAACTTAGAAGCCCAGGTTTCTTTCTACAAGTCTCAGTCTCGCTCGCTATCCCTGCATCCGGAATGTAGTCTCCGCTGTAGTTTCTCATCATCTAATGAAGCCGTTTCTTCGGGGGGAAATGGCTGGTTACCTAACAGCCTCTGCCTTACGCCCTTGCGGCAGCTTCCTGTGCATTGTGTAGATGTTCGATGGCATATCATTTCTTCTGAACCGTGCGTTCCTTGATAGGCTTTGGGTAAAGAGTGAGTATTTTAAGCCTAAAGATATGAAAATATATTTTAGAATACAGTTTTCATGCTACAGTCATTCAATGTAATTTTTAGTTCAAAAATGTGTAACGTGACGTTTTATTTCGGGAGTTAATTAACAAAGAAGAGACATGAAGACGTCACTATCATCTAATTTAGGAGTTTAAGTGCCTACTCGGTATTCTTACGATTTTTACATATCCACCAACTGACTCTGAACTTGGGAGTAAACTTTACCGCATAGGATAAGGCATATTGGCCAGTGAGTTACAGGTTACCACTCATGAGTTACCGATTGTATGAGTATTGTTGCCTTGTGCTAAACGACATCGTTCAGGATCGCTCCACGCTCCTCTTCGTATGTCTTAGCACAGCACGGTCTGTTATTTCTTCAATCAAAACTCATCTATTACGAAAAGTACCTGGACCTGAAGATGATACAGTGTATCGAAACCATGGTCGGCAATAAAGTTTTAACTGTGGAAAATTGCAACGAAGTTTTCATTATTATCTCATCTATTACTTCGAGACATAATTCGAACCAAGAAGTTAAAATGATACGGACATATTTTCTAAAGTGAAACTGACAGTTGAGCGAAAAAAATATCGGCTCGATAAAAGCCAATGTACGGCGGCTGGTTTGAACTGAGAGCTGAAGACAGAGGGAAGCGTCCCGAAAGATATCGCTCCCCAGGGGCCGGCGGGAATACAAAGGTGCAGGGGAAGAATGCCTCTCGCCCGCCGCCAGGAGAAAAAGGGGAGGGTGGGAGAGGAATTGGGGCGTGCGCGGAGACTCCCAGATGCGTATTGGGGGAGGAGAGGGACTCCCGCGGAAGGAGACGGTAGGTATATCACGGATGTTGAAGGAGGTGGAGGGGAGGGGGTTAGTCGGTGCGACGGGGAAGGGTGGGGCGCGGCCTCGAAAGGGCCCGTGACTGAAATCCCAGTTTTCCACGAAATACGTCGAATTGGGAAAAAATAGAAGGAAGGGTAACACGCGGGTGAGTGGCTGTCCTTGGTGAATCAGAAACACACATTTACGATTTCAAGGGCTCGCGTCCCCGTGCTTCACATCATTTGTGATTATGAAATAATAATTTAGAACAAGAACTAATCATTATTACTATTCGAACGACTAGTATTCGTCATTTATCCATTGCTTTTATTTTTAGCTCTTCACTCATTGAAGCCGCCAAAATACGATAGAAAGTGTCCATTTAGTCTCCGAAGACTTTTTGTTGAAGTTTGCCATAAACTTACCTTTTCGTCCACCCTTTGAAAACCTACTTCAGCAGCGACTCGTCGATATATTTGGTCCGTATCATCATTCGTCAGCGCCACGGAACTTTATTATCTTTTAATGACCCTTTACCTAATGCTATAATCACCGTCCACGCTTTATAGCCGAAGATGAGATAAAATATGTGAAAGGCAGAGTATAAATTTTGTTTTCCTCTCTCTAGGGAAACAATAAGAGTCGAGTATCACGAAAAATATATCAAATGGTACAAGTATGGACCAGGATAACATTCAGAATTCCAACGTCTCCTGCCATGTTGCGCAATCAACACACGGAAGGAAGATCCCTTTCCTGGGTGACGTCGTGGCCGCCGGTGTAATTGGCCTGGCCGTTAATTCACGTTACGTAGACGTAATAGTCGAAATGCCTCGAAGAGGAAAAAAGGCATCGATGAACCATTTGTCCTTAAGGAGTCATTTGCAAGTTCAGTGAAAAGGGTGAATTAAGTAAAACGAATCAAGACGCCGAACGGAAAACATTTCGTCGTCGATCCACTAACATGCTTATAAAATGTGGCTTTTACTAATATAAAATATTAAACTGGTTTTTATATTGAAATTATAAACACTAATTAAGAATCATCAATACCAATTCGGCAACTCCCACCTTGAGAAAAATTAAAACTGATTAGCGATGACTGAAATTCAGTTGATTTTATTTCAATTGATAGATATAGTATTTATCAAGTTTTTAAAATTAATACTGTTTCTAAAATTTTCCCTCAAATTGCCTTCTGAATTTTCTCACACTGCATTCCGCAGGGGAAATATAATTATGGAGTGAATAAGCATTTCTAATGGAAAACAGTCGGTCAAAACCAAG
The DNA here is from genome assembly GCA_037158775.1 of Hetaerina titia. Classification (NCBI taxonomy): domain Eukaryota; kingdom Metazoa; phylum Arthropoda; class Insecta; order Odonata; family Calopterygidae; genus Hetaerina; species Hetaerina titia. Next base: position 120,357,366 of record CM073772.1, read on the forward strand.
CGTATTTATATTCGGATAACGCCGCTGATGTTGTAAAAGGCTCTTGACGAAATACGGCTGTTCTCCCGAGGGAACTCAAGGGACTCCAATTATTCGCGGGAAACTTAAGAAACATGCTTGGCTTTCCAAAGGTATCGCAGATGAAGTCAAATTGACGTACGCTCGCCTCTAAGGTGTACCACTCCGTTTCTTGTAGTGTGATCTTGTCTTACTAGGATTATCTAAAGACACCAATGCAGGTAGCTCAAACGAGTTGAAACGTTTTTAGAGATCATTGCAAATTAAAAGATTACGTCATACCAATGGTAATTATGAGTTGTGATGATGAATGTATTTGCTCCAACAAAGAAAATTTTACATCTCGTCACTAAATCCACTCCTGTTTCTTTAAGATCGCAGATGGCTTAAAAAGTTGAAAAGCGATAATGTGGGTCCGTGAAAATGATTGTTTTCGGTCGCCGAAGTTTCTCGGAATATTAAAGTAGGCTGGGAAACAACGGAGATGAGGCAGGAAAACTACAGTTTGACAATACATATGGGTCGTTATTCTTCATTTCAAAGGCCATGCAATAATAATTCCATCCCTGATTTAAAGCAAGCTACAAGGATGATTAGCGGATGATTCTAGAAGGTTGAATGGAAAGCAGGAATTTAAAATTAAAATGCCGCGATAAGTTAAGGAAAAAATGAGTTCTATAAAATGACCGCCTGGTGAAATATGAATGCTTGGAATACTCTAAAGAAGAAAAATAATAACACGCTGAGTATAAGGAAAGAGAAAATTTTATGGGTAATCACATGAATACAAATTATCCAAAAGACAGACTGAAGGGGAAAATTTATCAGGACTAGTCTCGATTCAGACAACCGAAAGAAGTTCAAACAAATGCGATGGAAACATTCGAGTAATTATGGCTAAATACCAATGGGAAAATTAGCCAAAGATGATCGTGGGTTGTACAAATTCGTCTTTGGGGATAACTAATGAACATAAAACGAGGACAGAGGACGCAAGAAATTCGCGAGAAAAAAAACGTCGAGGGGACCCTCCATCCCCTCGATGCGGAAAATAGGAAACAAATGCAAATGACGTGTTGTAGGGATGCTGAATTCTTAAGGAGAATGGTGGAAGAGGCACTGAAAATCATCCTTTGGTGGAAAATTAAGACGTTTAAGATTGGTGAGCCATCTTGGGGTAAAGGTTTCAAAATCGAAGAGAAAAGATCGGTAGGTTTCCATTGGGGAGGAGCGGAGAGACGAATGACGGATCTCACGAACCCATCTTCAACATGAAAAGAACAAATGAAGTCGAAGGGATCCGAAGGCGGAATGGAGTTCAGGGCCGAACGGAGCAAATCTTCGGAATGCCCGAAGAAGATCCCAAATAAATCTCGCGATGAATTAAGGAGAGGTTTCCTACCAGTCATCCCCTCTAAAGCTCTCTCTGGCTGTTTGCAGACAGTAATTTTTTCTCATAACCCACCAGAATGTACTTTTTCCGAGTGGGAGCATAAAAAAGCACCACTTCACCAATAGGTATCCCCCGCACCCTAGAGAGGGCGCATTAATACAAGATGCGGGCGAAATCATTAAACCGTACCACTGTTTTATGCAATTTCCCCACTCTTCTCGTTGCTCACTTTTTTTGCATTAAACATACGCCAGCCACATAAAGTGGACGGTTTAAGCCACCGTTTGAAGCGCTGGCATTTGAGCATGAATACACTCATATCCGCTGTTAAAAAATACAATCTGCCAATCTCCATGCGTAGAAGGATCAACTCGGAATGAAACGGTTTCTCCAAGCTGGTTTCCATTATGTCCTGGAACGCTAACTGCTATGCAGTCATTTCAGAGGGATAAAATACTTTTTCAGATCTTCACGCATTCCTAATTATTCCCCATAATCTGGTTGGTAGGTAAACATACCTAATGTTAAGATCATGCATGCATTCTACAATTAAACCACAGCCACCGTCATCAATTCGAAATTTGGTTTGATAGGTGAGGGTAGAGCCCAGTACTAAGCGCAACGGTGGGTGATGTTCACGCATTAGGATAGGGGTGCCAGAACCTTTTCTATGTTTCCCAGGTAGATCTGGCACCAGAAAAATCACACAACTTGGGTGAGGAATCCAAAAGGTATTTCTAGAAATCAAACACGGGCCCGGTCAATAGCACAGCACTCTACTCCATGGTCTACCGCGAACTCCAATTAAATAAACATAGTTAAAATATTTATAAAAATCCACGATTTATGCATGTTTCCTTCCTTTGAGCATAATCTAGTTGAGTACACAATATGGGAACTCGCGTAGCAAAAGAATATATATTACACGGGTGAATGCTGCCTCTGAAAGAGAACATTTTCGAAACTCGTATTCCTAGTTCTCATTTATGCAAAGTGAAATGAGATAATTTTGAGAAACATATGGACATGACAAATTGGAACGACGATATTTCGATAATGAAATCGGTTACTTACTTTTTCAAGAAAAAGATGTTCCCGTGACTAATAAATATGACATGAACTGGAAAATTGCGCAGAGTGAAATTCGGGTAAACTCTTTCTGTCTCTATCTTCCAGCAAAATGAATAGGTGGAGTCTTGTACACGACATGGAGTGTCAAAAAAGCTTTCAATATCCTTGTTTTCAACTTATTAAAGTGTGCTCCTGGCTCGAAAATATTTTTGCGTATTTATGGTTATTTATTTTTAATTTATCTTATGCCACTGAAGCATCTGAGAAATATCGACCGAAATCGTGCAGTCGACTTCTCTATCAGCCATTATAAACACAAGCTGTCTTTGACTTAACAAGGACCACTCCATATTTTCAACAAAACTTCATTTGGACCGCACGTCCTCAGACTTAACTTTGTTAATATTCTCCAATACTGAGTAAGATAATACACTAAGAACAAATATAACTAACAGTTGTCAATTTGTGAGTTCCTCTAATGAAGGGTTTTTTCACACATATTTCGATTCTTCATTCTACCATCGGGAATTGAAGATGGCGAAGTGTTAGAACGATGAATCCCAATAATAAATATCTATTGGCGAAACAAAGAATTAAGCAGAAAGCAATCTCTAAAACTTCTTATTCAAGATTTCATTTAATTTAAATCTGCTTTATTGTCAACGCTTCCCAGCTCACAGACACAGAGAATGCATTCCTTTAATGAAACCAAAACACTTTGGTTTCATCAAAGGTTGAAATTATGCACTCTTATAAAATCCGACGGATGCATATGGCGGTATTTTTCATACGGAGAACGTAGATATTTTGCGAGGGAAAATTCGCGGATCCCCCGAAGAGAAATATTCCCCGAAAAGAAATATTCCCCGAAGAATCCCGACGAAATTACGTGCGAGAGGAGGCATTTGGAGAGCGAAAAACGGCGGGAGAATGCAGGCGAGCGGGAGAGACGCGGAGCTAAAAATAAGGAATGAGAGTGTTGCCCTCTCACGGGAGAATATAGAGAGGACCGACCGCATGGGAGAGGTCACGGGAGGAGGCTAGCTGAGGTGTGTATGTCAGTGACGAGAATGGTGTAAAATGTATGCTTGTAGGCCGGGATGACAAGTCACACTGTCTTAGAGATTCGGAAAATGTGGACAAAAATTGTCTCAACCGTGGAAAATCATCTGGATCAAAGAAGAATTCCCTATTTCATAGACACCTAGCCCTAGAAATATAAACAGCTAATCAAACGTCACGTGCATGCCGGAAGATGCAACTTCAATTTAAACGAATTATCCGGTTTTAATATAAGAACCGGATCGCTACATGCTGATGCACACTGAATTTTGGAAATTAAAAAGCTATCATGCGATGCTCCATCAAACAAATCATTTACATATGCCCGTCAGGCAGTTGACATAACAACAGCTACGAGCTAAAGGACACAAGCACGTGTGGACACAAATGGCATACTATTTTTTACCACCATTATTGTCATTTTGTGAAGTGAGATTTTTACAATCATAACTATAATGCATTACGCATTGTTTTAAGTTCCTCTTTCTACACATACGTGTATATTATTTTATTCTTTTGCTACTTAATTTCAAATCATCAAATGAGCATTTTCCCATGGTTCCTCTCCCACGCAAACCCAACATTCTCCCTTCCGATATTACTTTTAACATCCTACTACCAAAGAGAAACTTCTCCGCACACTTTTCACCATAATTTGAATTTCATCTGGCACTTTTTGTATCTCACGATGTGTGTGCAGAGAAATTTCTTGCCCTCCTCCGAATGCAATTTATTTTTTTGTTCCTTCGCCAAACCGAAATGGGCATCGCAAAATCGTCTACTTTGCGCTCATTTCCTTGAATCAAAGATCAGATTCCCGAAACATTTCTAAATCTTTTTACTAATACCTTAGGTATGGCTTGATTGGAGTACATGGAATCAATTCCTTTCCCTCAGCAACTGCTCATATCACCAAAGCCACTTGTCTCCGAGGATCTCAATTTCCAAGCCACTTTCATCCACAATATCAAAGGTCATTCAATCTAAATGGTTGAATGCACACCTTAACATTTCTATTTTAACTTTTCTTAGCCACTCATGAGTCTCCCTTCTGACAACCTTCAAAACATCACCGTTTCAGGCTTAACTAGGAGGAATTCCCTCACGATGAGGCTAGAGAAAAAACTCTGCTATTCCACATGAAAAGGTATAATATATTGGGCGACCACGGTTTCAATGCTGCCCATCTGATCTCTCACCTGATGATGATTCGCAGCATTGAAACCATGGTCGCCCAATATATTATACCTTTTCATGTGGAATAGCAAAGGTTTTTTTTTCTCCACCCTCAACAGTCATTACTTGGCTTACGCATTTACCAATTGGATTTCCTCGGGGCTCCTACTCTTCCATTATGCTAATAACAAGTCCATGATGCCTCAAAGCATGTACCTCCACACGAATATTATTATTTTATTGGATGGTCGAATTTCGGATGAGTATTTATCTCGCAGGAAGTACCGCCGAAGTATGCGAGCTCTCCCGACTGCTTTCGTCTATTCCCTCAAACTTTAATTCTCACCTTTCCTTTACTACTTCTTGATACTTTCATTATTTTATTTTTCTTTTGATTTGTATTTACGCCTTAATACATGCAATAATGGTTTTAGTTTACATAATATATTTGACTAAGCAAATAGAGCTATATTCCGGAAAGGATAGCGTACGGATAACAAGGAGAGTGGGTAAGAGTTATAGTATATGTAAAGCAGCGCAACGCCATACTTCCACAATCATTTTATGTTTATGTGCTTGAAATTGCACAGTGCGTTTGGGTATAAATTTCGAAATCTGCTGACGAAAGTGCTGACATTGCTAGGATGAGTGTACTTTAAGGATAGTTTCGGATTTCCTTCAATAAGAACACATCATCAGACTCCAGCAAATTTTGGAACCAAAGTAACCCATGTAAGAAACTAATTAAATCGATTAAATTATTAATGTTATCATTCATCCATACATTATGAATGTGGAAAAAAATTAGATCAAGCAAAATTACAAAGGTGAACACATTTAGGGAAACAAGAGATCGATAGTTTATAAAATGCGCCAAAAATCGACTATTGAAATGCACCAGGGTAGTGATAATTGGGTCGAAAAGATTACCTAAAGCATTCCTCGGTGCTCATCATCGACAATGGTGAACTTAACCAATGCCAATGGCCATACCGAAAAAAGGAAAGAAATATTTGTATTTTTCCACAGATTTTATTAGATGGTACAACGCGTTTCACCGACTTGCGGCACCATCAGGTACAAGTTTGCTACACAGACAGTGGCAGAATATATACCCTCAGGACTGAGTGGGGGCGGGAAGGGGCGGAGGGGACTGAGAGGGGTGGGGGTCCTCAGGTTCGTTGAGGGGTTGTTTTACCCATTTCCGGGCTAGTTTCTCGGAGAGGAGTGGGGAGGGGTATGGGAACAATTGCTCGTTACAAAGGGTCGTGTTAGGGTTTGCCAAGTGCCTTCTTATCTCTAATTGCTCGAGAGCGTCCATTTTTAATCCTTTAATAAATGCCAATGGCCATTGAAATGATCAAAGCATACTTCATTATTACGAGACGATTGCACACAGCCGATCCTATCCGACACAAGAGGAGTGAGACCGTTTACTTCGATAATATCAATCCGAGTGGACAAATGAAAATCATAATTTTGCATATTATTTGAACTGGTTTGAGCATTGCTACTCTACAAAAATACCAAAGAATGTTTTCAGCATCCATAGTGGTTGATGCAAAAGGAACCGACTGATATATTGAGAGAGTTCCTCAGGGGGATTTGCCATATACACGCGATTGTGATCGACCATCGACAGGCTCGCGTGCAAAACAGTCGTCCCGCGAGCGCATCAAGGATTCGGTGCGAGTAGATTCGATACTTCGAAATTTGGAATTGGAGAGGCGACCTGAGGAGTCCATTCCCACCGACGAAGGACGATTGCCCTCAGCAGGACGGAATGGGCGGGGAGGACGAGGGAGGGAAACGAAGCGAGCGAGGAAGACATTACGGAAAAGACGAAGGGGCCGAGCGAAAGAAGCGGCATGCAATATCGCCGAGGAAGAAGAGAAAGGGGGGGGGCGGGATGAGGGGGATAAAGGCTCAAATAATAAAGAGGGAGATGGGTCCTTCGGCCGACCTTAAAGGGAAGGCGCTGTTTCGCAAATCAAATGAGGGAATACTGGGGAAAGCGTCAAACATGCCCAAGAAATGAGAAAAATGGGTTCAAGTGGGAGTCGAAATGAGAAAGAGGAAGCAGGGAAAAGACTAAAGAAAAACTAGCACCCGCGGAACCAACGAGACGCGGTGACGGGAAGCGGTTCAATGAAGGCAAACGTAAATCCGATATGCGGTTAAAGTGAGGGATGTGGCGCGCAACTGCAAGAGCCTCTTCCGCTGCGGCCTCGAGCCACTAAACTAAAAAAAATGGTGTACCATTACGAGTTGAGCAGTTAAAAAAGTTGAGTGGTAAAAAATGGCCGACAATGGGATTTTGAGGAAATTCCTCTGCGCAGAGAAAGGGCAGAAGCATCTGCGGTTCCGACTGGCTGAAGCAACTTTTATTAATTACGCGGCATATTATTAAAGCACGAAAATCCATGTAATTACGAAATTCAAACTTCCATTTCTGTCCTCCCTTTCTTGCTCGCTCGCAAACAAGACACAAGGAAGACATGGAAAATAGATTTCGTAAGAGAGAGTTGCAATGACTTGAAGTCACCATTATATAGCGCCCTCATTCGCCCCTAACTAGTGCCAATGGAATTAAGGAAAATTAAATGTGAATATAAGTTGAGTGGCACTTACGGTTGAGTCATTAACACCTTTATTTCAATCGTATACTTCATTGCGACCACAGAAAATTCGAAGCAGTCTCATGATATTTTGGCGAGAGAAGATTGGATTTTACTATTGAAAATTAACGATTGCCAAGAAATGACTCGATATAAACATTTGAAACTAAATTAAAGGAAAAGATACAGGTATTTAAAAACAATCGTTCTGCATAAACCACGAATTACATGAAAACTTGACAAAGAAAAGTGGTCGAGTAAAGTAGGAAATTACTTAACAAAAATCCTATAAAAATCTTTTTTACCAATATCCTCGCTCGCAAAGCCATTGATTTGATTTAGTTTTGATGAATTTACATTTAATGAAGTTATTTGAATACAAGAAGAAAACATGACGCCATATTTCCTATTTTTAAACATAATTAAAAAGCAAAGCGCATATGTTAAGATGCAACAACTAAAAACTAGAGGATGAAAATCCGAGACGGATGGTGAAAATGCAGAGGTTTTCAACGCGTAGTGTGAACTTGGCTATGATGAGAAGTATAGTTATTGGCCGAGCAACTCAGGGTTGATAACACAGGCCTACAAAAAAAATTTTTTTTGGTGCCGGGAATCTTTGTATTGATTTTAACTGTGTTTGTAGAGCTGAATCCAAATATGAAATCCGTTTTTATTTAACAGCTCTACTATTTTAGATATGGCACATCTTACGATTAGTTGTTTTAATATTTGATATATTCCGGAAAATAATTTTCAAAGTTAAATAAATCTATAAGTATACATGGGAATATATGGTAAAAGAAAATAGGAAAAATATTACAGACATTGTGAAACGTACATACTTGGGATATTTTGGTGTTAAGCTTGGTGACCAAGATAAAACATGGGCACCGCATTTTGTGTGTAAAACATGTACTGAACATCTGCGGCAATGGACAACAGGACAAAGGAAAAGTCTAAAATTTGGTGTGCCAATGGTGTGGAGAGAACCTGTGAACCATATTGACGACTGTTATTTTTGCATAGTAAATGTTTCGGGAATTAATCGAAAAAATCGCCACAGGTGGACATATCCAGATTTGCCTTCAGCTAGACGCCCGGTACCCCATTCAGAAGAAATACCGATCCCAATATTTCAGACGTTACCAGATATATCTAAGGAAGAATTTGAGTTATTTGAAAACATTTCTCATTCTATTGACGATAGTGGCAGTGACTACGAGGGGGTATCAGCAATTCCTCAACTATTTAATCAAGATGAACTAAGCGATCTTGCTAGAGAACGGAACTTATCGAAGGAAGCATCCGAACTACTAGCATCAAGACTGCATGAAAAGAATTTACTGCAACCCGGTACAAAAATAAGTTTTTATCGCACAAGGGAAAAGGATATGCTACCCTTCTTTACTCAAGAAGACAATCTTACATTTTGTTTAGACGTTAAGGGTCTTTTGGAAAAAATGGGACTACTATCACAATATGATGCTAGTGATTGGCGTTTGTTGATTGATAGCTCAAAGCGTAGTTTAAAATGTGTACTTCTTAACAATGGTAACAGGTTTGGCGCAATACCTATCGCTCATTTAACTAAAATGAAAGAAGAATACGAT
>CM073772.1:120366416-120568916 GCA_037158775.1 Hetaerina titia
ATTTGTAAAGGCTCTTGACAAGGATGGACCATGCTTCGGCTACTTAGGACTAAAGATGCCCCATATAAGTATTGAAAAACTTAAAGCTGGTATTTTTGAGGGGCCACAAATCAGACAACTTACAAAGGATCCTGCTTTTGTCGAGTCAATGAATGAGATTGAAAAAATTAGTTGGATGTCATTTGTTGAGGTCATAAAAAATTTTCTAGGAAATCACAAAAGTGAAAATTATATTGAGCTGGTAAACATTATGCTCAGTAACTTCAAATCACTTGGATGTAATTTGAGCACAAAAGTTCACTACCTACACAGCCACTTAGACAATTTTCTTGGAAATTTAGGAGACACAAATGAAGAACAAGGTGAAAGATTTCACCAGGATATAAAAACAATGGAAGTTCGCTACCAAGGAAGATGGGATAACCATATGATGGTAGATTACTGCTGGTGCTTAAAACGAGACTGTTTGAACAAAGTGCACTCAAGAAGATCGCGCAAAAGAAGCTTCCGATGTGTTTAGTGATGTTTTTATGTATTTTTTCTTTTCAATTTGTTTTTTTACCAGTAAAAAAATTTATTATTTGTGTTCAATTGTATTGTAAAATTCTGTTGTTAACATTTAAGCCATATTTTAGAAATGATTAGCGACAAAGGCTGAAAACATTTAAAGAAGGATACGGGGTAAGTCGGGGAACATACATAAAGTTCGGAGTAACTTCAACCAGTCGGGAAACCAGGCGAAACATCGGCGGGAGGAAAGGTTGAATGACGGGGTCACTGGCAAAACTACTAAGGAAGTTCCTCCAGAAATATAGATAGCAAGGGCGGTAAGCCCATTTGGAATAATACATGGCTCTCAATTTGGCTATGCATGCCGGGCAAATCAGCAGATTCCCTCACTATGCCAGAGTTTAGACCACCCACATGTAAATTAGGAGAAGTACGCTCGAATCCCGTTAGATTTAATGCTTGCCCTTCCCTCATAAAATTAGCGATTGCAACCAAACTAAGGGTTTGTGCTTCCAATATATTTAATCGATAAAATTTTCTGTTTCGAATAACTTTCCATTTACGAGTGGTCATACGCGTTCGCTAGGGAAAGATGGGATTCTTCGATACACGCTCTCGTAACTGCTTGCAGATTTGACGGAGATGTCAGTATGAACTCAGGGTCAAATAAATGAATGCTATTTTGGCAGTCTCCACGTGAATGATAATAATCTCATAACATATACCCGAGGGAGCATGGCTTAAAGAAAGTTTGATATTCGGTCGTCCATCTATTATTGAGACAAAAACCACACACAATGACTGATGACGGCAGGATGTTGAGTCTGCACACGAAAAAAGGCAAACTTAATCATTAGACAAAAAGTCCAGTATCTTTTTTATGTATTTTTAATGCAGATTTCATAAAATGCTCCCAGTTTCAATTGGGTTATCGGCGAGTGATTCGGCTGATGGGAAAGCCTCCCAATGCAAATAAAATAACTCAGGAACGAGGATGAAGGGTGAGGAGGACAGAAAAGAACTTCTAGTTTTTAGGATAACGAAGTTATAAACCCAGTCGGAACGGAAAAATGAGAACCCACGGCCGATGGGAATAACTTAATTTCATTTCCATAACCCTAAAAGGACATCATGGCGTCCGACATTAAAGTGAGAGAATTAAACAGAAAACTAGTTGCTTGAAATTCGCTTTCCGCTGCCTCATGAAATTTCATGAATTAACTCATGATGATGAGTCCGGGTAATTTTTACGCACAAACTTACAGCAGTACATAGATTTATCACGATTGAATCGTACTCAGCGCTCGCTGCAGAAAAGAAAAGGTACACAACACTCGCACAAATTAACTTAATGGAAGGCATTAAAAAATGATAACGGGAAGAGTAAATAGAGATTTAAATTTGAAAACTGTTCGCGTACATTGTTACGCGTCCGACGAAAATAAAGACAATCCGAAAAATAAAAACCTCGCTTCATCCGTGGCAAAGCTAATACCTTTACGTCCATTGATATCCACAGAATATAAAAAAATTCGAGTTTCAGCTCCAGGCGAGAATGAAAAAATATAGCCTTGCCCTTGTCTCACTACGTGGCAGTCTTACAGATAGTTTTCTGCGAAAAGATTCATCATCAACGGTTCCCTGCATGATCTCTAAAATAGATTTTTCAGCTACCATAAACACTAGGTCTATCTTCCGTTGCTTTTTTGATCAGGGAATTCAAATAATTACTTATTTCAATATTTTTTCTCATTGACAGCATGCTTCATCATTCTACAAATACTATATTAAATGAGAATAAATGTCATACAATTACAATTGTTATTCCATGACACTATTTAGTTGCTAAGAATCATATTCTTTCATAGATTTTTTTTCTTTTTATAGTATTACGATATTGATGAAGAAGTTTATAAGAATTGTGAACACTAATTATAATGTACGAGACGTATTCTTAAAGTAAGTACCGTTTGCTTATATTTAAATATTGGCGCTTCAGAACACAGTTTTGCTCCTGCAGCGCCATCTACTGATTCATTGAGAAGCTATAGCAGCATTTGTTTTGTTTCAGAAGTCGTTTGCCTGTCCGTGCATGCAAACAACAATGTCCGCGACAATCGTTGATCCCGCCAGCCGTGAAGTGCGTTCTGTCATACGATTCTTGTATGCAAAAGGATTGTCGGCTGCTGAAATTCATCGGGAATCATGCCTAGTTTATAAACCTACAGTTATGAGTGAAGGAAAGGTTAGACAATGCTGCTGTGATTTTAAAAATGGACGAACAAATGTCCATGACGAAGAGCGAAGTGGTAGGCCCAGTATTCTGACCGATGAAATTGTTTCGCAAGTGGAACAAAAACTGCGATGTGATTGTCGATTGACAATTAATGGCCTGGCTGAACAATTTCCTCAACTTGGACGCACTACTGTCTACAATATTGTTACGGAAAACCTCGGATACCACACATTGCGTGCAAGGTGGGTACAGAAAATGCTCACCGGCCACCACAAAAAGCAAAGAATGTCCAGTGGACGAGAGTTTTTGGGTCGTTGGGAAATCTTTAAACCACCCACCGTACAGTCCTGACCTTACACCCAGCGACTACTTCCTCTTCTTGCACTTAAAACAGTGGTTCGGTGGACAACGTTTCGAAACCGAAGAGGAACTCAAGAATGGCGTTTTCGAATGGTTCAACCCTCAGGCGGCGAGTTTCTATGCAGAGGGGTTAAAGAAGCTGGTGCAGCGGTAAGAAAAATGCTTAGAAGTAAACGGCGATCATGTAGATAAGTGAAGTAGATTTGTAGCTAACTAAAAGTGCCAATAAAATGTGTTTCATTTGAGTATATTTTTTCCTGTGACCAAACGGGCCTTACTTTATGAACACGCCTCGTATTCGTAAATAAATTTATATTCGTGCATGAATAGCCAACTACATGCAAATAAAAATATAAAAGTTAGTTAAAATAAAAGTTACGCAAAGAGTACAAGCGGAGGTTAACTAACCAATTTGGGCAGGCTTTTCATTTTCTCTAACACTTATTGCATATTAAACTTGAGTCTAATTAAACTTGACGGATGCATGGTACTCTCTACTCTAATCATGCGCACTCTTTGGCCATCTTTACGCCGTCGAAAGAGAGTATTCCCTCCCCTACTCTACCTTCCCCTCCCCTTTCTCCCTCCTGTCAAATCTAGAGCATCTCCTCCCATGTCTTCTCTAAAATATCTCCTCCATTCCTTTTTCTTCCTTCGAACTTAATCAAATCCTTCCTCTCTTCTCAGTCCAGACGCAAGATCTTTGTGAATAACAACAGAAAAACAACGATCCAAATATACCAGCACAATTTGCTGATTCCGACAATCATATCCTTGCGAATGATCATTTCCGGCCGAGTCGTACGCACAAGGCCGCCAAGAGGCAGGAGCCATTACACACGGCACGCAAGCGCCAACCAAACGGGCCCACGGGACAACAGACAATTATCCGAGCGATTGAAATTCCAATCCCATCCGTGTCACGTTTTCCGGCTAGTCCAAATTCTAACGTTTCCATCCTAGGAGGATAATACTTCGATTTCCGCAAGTGAGGTGATGAATATGCAAGCAAAATACCATTTTGCGCCACCGAGACGTCGAGGGAATAAAGACATGAAACACTCGGAGGAATAAATACTCGAGTAATGCAATTCCAAGGCTGCGGTCGAGGCTCCTGTTCGCCCCCTCTCCCCCCCACCAAAAGCTTCTCCACTCCCAGACGCGCGCTCAAACAATGGATCAAATGAACCCCGCGCGAAAATCCGGACGCTTTAATTGCATCAAACGTCCCCCATCAAAAGACTCTTCTTCCATGTTCACGTATTAATTCGACGCGCAAGGGCAAGAGTGCAAGCACAAAACAAGGCACGAGGGAAGACGGTGGAAGGGGCGTCGACGCAAGACACCCAGTCCCCCTGTCCCCCCGGCACCCCGCCCCCACCACTGCCGCACCCCCTTCGGCATACATTAAAGGCGAGCAAATAAACTCTGCAAAGGGTGGAGGGTGCGCGAGAACAAAGGAGGGAGAGAGGAAGGGTGACGCCTAGAGAGAGGAGGAAGTGAATGGCACAAGAAGGGGTTCCGAGAACAAATGCCTGCGGTAGATTATGCGAGGCGATTACGGAGGAGGCGCGGGCGGGAGAAAGAACAGGGCTCCGCGGGTGAGGGCGGCGGCGGAGGGTTACCCTGGGTGTAGTCGGGGTGGGCTTATAATGCTTTAGATTTGGCGGAAGAGAAGATAAAGGGGAGGATTTTGCAGAAGGTCGACGAAGCAAAGGTTTTTGAGTGCGAGGAGGAGGAGCAAACTCGAAAGGTTTGCAAAGTTTGGAGTCGCGAACTGAATTTCCAAGCGATTCTGGGAAACGCTGAATGGATCGGTTAAAAGCGGAATGCGAAATTGTCGCTGTATTTATAAGATCCCGGCGAACGAGAGGTGCTCATTAGGTTGGGAAGGTGGATGAAGGGTGGAAGGGGAAGGAGGGCGGTGGAGCGGGAGGGATGGAAGGGTTACCATCTCCGCGAGTGCGGCCGCGGGCCAGGCAGAAGAAGTTGGGAAGGGCGTCGAGGCGATTAAGGCTACCGGGGGAAATGGCCGAGCACGCCCGGGGTCAAAAGAACTTGTGGCCACGAAGCTGGTTGTCTAGTGAAAACTGGAAATATAGTGTGACCAACAAGAAGCATTGCGGACCCAAGACCACTTCCGGGAGAGATTACGTTATGAGTCCTCAAATACTCGATTTCACGTTTCTTCGACCCTTTCCAATGAAACACATGATCTAGTGCAGGTAATATGCATGTCAACGCAATGAGACGAGGGGATCCCAGAAGGGCATCGACATCGGAATTGAAGGGATTAACGAAATGAGGGATTGGCAATATTTTAACGAAAAATGTGGGATTCCGTCTCTAGTTCTAACTTTAATAGTGGTTTAATGTGCGGATGTAATTTGGGGTTTTATTATTTTCCTCGTTGTTGTGAAAAAAATTAGATTGCCTTGTAGCTTCCCAAAAACGGATTCTCCGACGAGATCGGGAAAGCCAGTGGCAATCCAGTGCTATCATCCCGAACCTATATTGACGGATAGACTACCATAGTAATAATAATAACTGCGGCAAGGACGCATGCTGCTTGGGGCTGGATATATACGACAGATATTTTCTCAAAGGAAAGTTTTATAATATTTTAACTATCATATTTATCATTACCGACTCACAGTCCTCTTTTCTATACCTTATTATTCTTTCTTCGGTAATCTACCGTTTAAGGTAGGTTTTCGGATGGACATAACTATCAAATAGATATTTGGTGACTCCTAAGGAAACCTACGCTACATCAGGTCCCTCTTCATCTCTGTGTACTTCCTTCCTCCCTTCATCCCGTCCAACATCCCTATCCTGTTCCTACCCTTTCCTCGTTTGCCTAACATTCTCCCCTTTATTACCTTCTTCAACATTCCACTACCGCTCAATACGCCTTTCATCCATTTTTCCTGCCTCCATAGGATTTCTCTCAACAAACCCCTATGCCTTATATCCTAACCTATTCTATTGAGACCCTTCACTGAAAATAACTCTTAAATTCATCAATTATGATAGTATGAAGGCCTATTTATTGTTGTGCAGTCTAGTAGCTGAGCCTATCAATATCATTTCACTCGAATTTAATATGATTCGTGTTAAATAAATTTATAACGCTATATTAGACTAGCATAGCTCACCATGAGACGGTGGGTTCGGGAAAGAGGCCCATACAAGTCAATTGCCCTTCGGCGCAGGCTGAAGTAATGCGCATAATCCAGTGAATGCATTTATATGATACACGTACGACCGTAAATACATTTACATAGTTTTACTCGACCGTATCTACTGCTAGATATTATACTTATCTTTATCTGGCATCCTTTGACTTTATTGATCATTGTTCGACGTCTAAAGGTTGATTTTAACACAAATTCCAAGTATGAGAGGCTTGCGCCACTCAAATTATGTGCTAAAAATGGACACATCAGAGCACACATCAGTGACTGATTCTTTTCACAATTCTTCACGGAATTTCGAGTGCGTCACGATACTTGAGTAAATATTGTTTGCCGACCTCTCAAAAATTTTCAACACAAAATATGTTTTCACAACGTGCATTAAGCCACCGAGGGACGTTACTATTTTTGCGCGCCAACCTACAATGGGTGTTTGCAATCAATAGGACTTTCTAAAACTCCTCATTGCCCTAGATCCAAGGGAATTTCTTTTATAGCCGTGTGAGCTAAGGGGCCCAGCATTTATAATAAGTTAAACGGTGCATTTTCCCTCGCTCAGCAAAAACGACTAAACTGGACATTCCTGCAAATTGGCCACGCAAAGCTGTCTTTTTTCAGAAACCCTTGGAAAATGTTTACCGTTTGAGCCGTCTTTTAGGGGAGAAGCCACGGAAACTCCTCGTGAAGTGGCCCCACGATAGGAAAATCTCGGCAAATTCTCTGGTTACGGAAAAACACATCAAAGACGGGACTTCGTGCGAAACGGCTAAAAAAAGAATCAACACGACGAATAAACACACTGCACTAATGTATACGTATGTAATCAAAAGAATTAAAATTTACGGTCTCGAGGATTATTGTCCACGAAAAAACACAAGCAAACAAAAAGCATGAAGGGATGTACGTGCCAAATTCGCGGCAGAATGCCTGCGTGTGGCGAATGCGCCACCTTTCTCCCCTCCTCCAGACCCGGCCCGCACCACTCCCGTCCCTACAGGCGGCGCAGCAGCAGCAGGGGCGAGAGAAGCCAACGCCACACCCCCTCCAGCACCGCTGCTCCTCCGAACTAACGAACTGCCTGGGTGCCACCTACACGAGGAGAAGTCGGCTCTCGCGCGCCAGGGAAAATTATAGCCGCGCCTTGAAATATGATCGCCGAGCAACAAAACATTGCATCCGTGTCCTTCCTCAGGCTGAAAACACGCGGAACAAGCTGGATTCCGGGTGAGTGTGTTCGTCGCGGATCCGAAATCTGCCCAGCTTTGAGAGGGAGCCGTGCGGGGGCGTGGCGGGAGGGTGCGGAGTGGGAACCGCGGCGTGAGAAATTAGTCTCCGAGGCGAGGGAGCACGCGGATCCGTGCCCAAAGCCTTTTAAAGTGATCCCCTCGGAGATTAAAGGATTCTCTCCTCATGGGGATAAGTGGCAAAGTTTGGGAGTTGCAGTTGACAAAGGAAGGGAAAGGGACGCTAAACCCCGATAGGTTAGGTACATATCAACGTTAAGTCGGGGGGAATGGAGTCTGGAGCCGTTGGTCGGTAAAGATGGGGCCGCGGTTTCGAGACCCCTCTTCCTTCTTCGCCTCCGACGGGTGACGAGGGGAGAGTGCACTCAAAAGATAAGGGGCTGCAGATGATTGACGGAGCGGGAAAGTTAATGCACACACGGGTGTACTGCATAGATTTACTTGTTTTAAGTCATTTTCGAACGAAATTATATTTTTTTCTCTTTATGGTAAACTTCAGTTTGACGATTTGACAATTCATTCTGGTGATGATTATTGAGTTTATCTTCAGGGCTGTGTATGAGCGGCCTCTGTTGACTTGTAGCCTAGAAAAACCAAATGAATTGACTATGTCCATCAGTTACACAAAACAATACTGAAGGTCGGCAAGAGTCCCGCCAAAGGATGGTACTCGTACGCATGAGAGAGAGAACAAGATGGAATCATTTGAATCAAATTTAATTCCGTTACCAAAACTTACTTTATATAATGTGCAAACCATATGACATTCGGAAAATTGAAGCACGATGATTTTCGTATGGAATCATGGTTTCGAAAAGATTGTGATTTAGTTGCCGCTGTAGAAAGTGTACATGCATACATGATACCATGCGAGACACCGTACCGACACAAGATTTGAACGTCCGTGTTTTAATGTACCGGTGGAGTAACTCCCAAATTTTATTTATGAAATATTAATTAAATAACGGGTTGAGCGTAGCGACGAATCTTTTTCGTTCATTTTTATTTTTTCGTTATCAAATACTTTTTTCGCCATCCCACTTGGTTCGGGTGCCTGACACTTCTTGCAATTTATATGATTTTTTTTATATTGTCGCCACCATTAAATCAACAGTAATGACCTTTGTTAACGAATGTTCGTGGATAAAATTTGGGTTGCGTAGTCCTTTGCACTTCCTACCATTTCTGCTGAAAAAAGTGAAAAGGGAAGTTTTTGTAAATTTAAATCTCCGACTGTTAACTTTGAAACCGGCAATTAAATAATACGGAAGAGTGTGGAGAGAGTGAACCACTGCTTCCCCAAGATATCCGAGAGAGGGATAGTAAAACGTTGCTTCGGGTACTATCTTTCTCCTTCCGAACATGTTACCCCATTCATTCCACATTAATCGTGTTGAACGACGTGTAAAGATAGCCTCGCGATCAGAGGCATATCCCGCCAGCCGCGGAGCGGAAAACGTGAGACGGTTTCATTGGAACGGAGATGGAATCGAAACGTCTAATTCGAGAGTTTGTATCCACCGATACAAAGTTGAATGGGCGTCAACAATGCACAGAGGGAGGGCGCGATGCATACTGAGTGCACACACATTCGGCAATGTGGGAGCGCCAGGCACACTGGAAATGGAAGTTAAGTCGGGAGCATGGAAGGAAAGAATTTACCAAGACGCTCACCCGTGCGAAGATCGGGATGAATTGTGGGAAGGCGTCCGTTTCCGCTTCCGTATCTGCGTCACATCCAGCAAAGTTCCACGTGGGCGAGTGACAGGTGGCATTAGTACTCCAGCATTTAGGAACAGACAGGCGTGAAGGGCTCTTACAAGTGGCGGCAAATGGCAATACGGCTTTTGGAAGACAATTTTTTAGGGCTTTTATCGCCATGGTATTGCGATCATCGGATTTTCGGAGCGACAAGAATGGGTAGCTACTTTCACATTTCACGGCTGGGTTCTATTATTTGCCTCGTTCGGTTGATCTACCCTGACTCTGCAGCGCGCGGCAGAAATAATTATTCCCTCAGAAATAAACTCCACTGCCCCGCAATATTCGAACTCCAATTGCTAAAAATTGTTTTTGAACAGTACTTGTCCGGAAGCACACCAATATACTTTCTTGAATTACTTCCACAAACCTTACAGTAATTATTTTCCAAATATTTTCAAAATTTTATGTAATTAGTTCATTGCATCATTTGTCTTAATTCATTTAGAGTAGGTTGATATAATTGAATTTAATTGTATCGAATATCATCGTATTACTGCCATATTCGTAGCTCAGTGCAGCAGATGATGTCGAGCATGAGAGTTGCAGGATAAGCACCGTGCATTACATCTTCCGCAAAAATAGACACCACATGTTTTTCGTTCATTATGCCAGTAATCGTTTTAGTTTTAGCATCTGAAATTATCGTTTACGGATGATACTCTTTCTTCAAGTTCGTGTGTATAACAACTTTTTTTGACCTTTCAAAATGGCCTAAATGTCTATAGCAGTCTCAGAGAGTCAACACACTTTTACTACTGTGTTCTCTGCTGTTTCAATTTGCCGACCATGTCGATTTTCACCGAGAATATTTAGTGTGAAAAGTGGTGGAATGGAGATTTTGAAAAATAATTCTTTTCAAGCCAATGTTCGTTGCAGACAAAAAACTGCTTGCCGATTCAAATCCACGATGAGTGTAAGACTGCGATGCTAAAATATGCATAATTCAAAACCTGCAATCCGGGAAAGTGACATAATAATCCAAAACAAAGATCGTAATACAACGTGCGAAACATTTGATTGAAGGACCAAGACATTAAATTGTTACTTGGCTTTAATTTACTTAACAAACAAATAATTTTCCTAAAACGATTAAAACTTGAACCCGTACATGCCATCCCTCTAACCTTTAGTCTCGCCTATTCTCTCACTCTAGGAGGAATAGTTCTTTTATAATTAATGCACCTCAGGCTCTACGAGTAAATACCCTAGGTTTGAAAAAAATGACCTATAATTCCTATAAAATGTTTATAGTGGAAGAAGGGAATCTGGGCAAATATGCCTGCCTACTTCAATGAACTATAAAATACTTGGACATGAGTTGGAATTAATTGTAAGAAGGATACTAATACTGTCAGATGATGGAATAGCAGAATAGGATTTACAAATCTTAAAATCTGAACATCCATGGAATAATAGGTAGAGGAATACCGAAACTACATATAAAGAGACTGAATAAACTTGGATCGAGTCAGATATTTGGCCTTCAACCTTATCATCAAACTATTGTGGTACGCTAAAGCCATGCAATTCTCGTGTTAATGAAGCCTGGCTCAACTGGAATCCCAGGAATTAATCGAAACTAAAAACACAATCTGAGGTGTTATTACGCATTGATGAGAACAAATATGCAACATGCGTCAAGAAGAACTCGGATGAGAGTTCCTCCAATGCGAAGAGAACGTGGAAGACCTAGGCTCATAGAAGGTTTCAGGATATTTGAACTTAACCGAAAAACTGCGGTCGAACGTGAAGATCATGCTCACTGTGTTCTTCGATTTTAATGGCATAGTGCATCATGAATACCTGCCGCCAGGTCAAACGATCAATAAGAAGTACCAACTACAAGTTCAACGCCGTTTCCGTGAAGCAATCCGAAAAAAACGCTCGGATCTGTGTAAAAACAATTCATGGCTTGTGCACCACGATAATGCACCAGCTCACACTTCATTGCTTGCTCGTGAATTTTTGGCCAAAAACAATACTGTAACGATGCCCCAGCCTCCATATTCGCCAGATATGGACTTCGTGTGACTTTTTCCTATTTCCGCAAATTAAGAGAACCTTGAAGGGCCGTCGTTTGAATACACCTCGTTTTACGAGCATAAAAGAATCCATCGATTATTCTGAAGCAAAAATTGGAATGAATTTTAAAAGCCTGTCTCTTAATGCATCATTTAATTCACCTATGACATTATAAAAATGCATTCTATTTAATCAGGTCACATAAAAAAATGCTGTTATTTTGCAGTGAGAGATGACATTTGAATTCGAGCCTGAACTGGAACACTGCACAACTGCATCACCAGGCTGAGGAGATCAAAGAAAAAACAAAAGCACGTCAGAAGGTAAAAATGCATATCATTCCAACGGTTAACCTAGTAGACATATCAAAAAATCAGTGCTCATTCAAACATTAATAAGCTAATAGGTGAAATGTGAATTAAAGCTGTATTTGGCCGACAGTTGAAAGTAACTATCATCGGCCTTCGCGCGTTGCGTGAATAAAAATACGCAATAAAAAACCTAAAAGGAAGTCCTCCATGGAAACGAAAACAACGAAAAACTCATTCCTCTACAGAAACAAAATTCCACCCACCCCTCCCCCCGAATGGAGACGGAAGTGCTCATGAAAACACAGAGAAGTCGTCATTTTGATAAAATAACGGTAGAATATAAATTTTGTTGGAAAAGAACGCAAGGGTGGGTAAAAGCTGAGGGAAAGAGGGAGAGAGGATATGCATTTTCGAGCATAAAGTATGGGCATATATTTCGTTACGGATCAGGAAATTTACGGAAAGGAGAAATGGGAAGTGGTAACCGTCTCAAACACAGTTTTCTTCGCCAGATTAAAAAGATTTATAACAGTCTGTGACACAAGCGAATAAAAGGGGGGGAGAGGAAGGATTGGAGGGGAGAAGGAAGAGATGTGTGCACATATATGTGTGCGTGGACAACTTTAGGGAAATTCCTCGTCGAGTGAGAGGCTTAGTGCTAGTCAAGGCGGAAGAATAATGGGCCTCCGGTGGAAGACATCGCGGGACGGACGAACACGTGTATGGAAAGAGGATGGAAGATCAGGACCAAAGGAAATATCTGCACTGAGCATAAAGAAACGAACGAGGTAGGTTAACGGGAAAAATGCAAATCAACTCCGTGAAATCGGAATAACGAAATGAAGAAAGTACGGAATGACGCACACTGTGTCAATGGCGCAACCCTTTTCTTTAAAATTATAAAGGATTTTTTCCCTAAACGCTCTGAACGCAAAGACTTTAAAGCCACAGGGGGCTCAAGGGAACATTCATCTCTTTCAAGCAATTGTGCGTTTCCCTTTCTCACTCCGACGGTGCTATCTCGGGTAGAATTATTATTTTCTGAATATTTTTCTTATTGAAGGAAAGGATCGAATGATCTCTTTGGGGAGAAAACATGCACCGCTCTCATAAATATGCCTTGAGGTATTTTTCAAACTGATTACTAAAAAGTAACCACTCGTCCCATCTCAATTCTGAAATCGGAGAACCGAGCGCGCGGTCGGCCGATGCCACATTTTTTAAATGAATAATATTTGACTCCGGAAGTGGAAATGGAAAAAGTATCCACTGTGTGAAATTGAAGTCGCAGAAACTCGATTAAATAGCTAATTGCAAAAGGTAGGCTAAACATCGGAATCACCAATGAAAAAAATGAGGTGTAAAACGTGCAATCAATGAGCATGGAAATTCATCCGAAGCGGAAATTGTGATTTATCACTTGACATAGAAAAACGTAACAAATATGAACAGTAATTAATAGGATATATGAACAATTTGAGTACGAAAAATCCTGTCGTAGAATAAGCATTGGACAAGAAAGTTTCAATTTTTCATACATAAGGTAAGAAAAATAATCCGAGACACGTTTTTATCTAAACTGATTATGGATGAGGAAAAGACATGAATGAAATTACCATATCATTTTAATGCTTCTACATTAAAGTTATCTCACTATGAATTATTAATCGCGATAAACTTGTCTTAATTCAATAAAACAATCATTTACACATGCAACAGCCCTTCTCGAAATAAATGTCCATTTCTAGTACATTTGCAAATTGAAAAACTACCACGTTTAAAGATGGCATTTGAAAGTCCACACTGAAAGCAAAAATCAACAAATCCGATTCTACCCAATGCGCATCACTGGGTCTGCCTTAAATTGGGCCAATCTCTCGAAAATGAAGCCGGATGATCGCCATATCCAGAAAGGAAAGGGTGGGGGAACGTTGATCCTTTGCGTAATTAATCGCTGGAAAACTTTTTCAGATGCTATATTAATGCTAAAGAAGGCGATCCCTTTGTTCGACGGCCGATCCCGGGGCCAATCGCTTCGAAGGAAAGAGGCGAATAATCACAAAGAAATCCCACCTCAAATCCTGCCGAAGTAAGAGAGAGAGGAAGCGAGTGAGTGGATTAGAGCGAGGAGAAAGCGAGAGGGGGGGGGGAATCCGAAATTAAGCTCGCTTCAGTTACTCCATTATTCCAGCTCTTTAAGTGGTTTGCGAGTACAATCCAGAGCGGCTGGATTAATGCGTTTGATGCATCACTTTCCCTTTCGCCATGATAAGTAAATCTTGCGCCAAAACAAAAATTTCCGATTCCAATCTCAGCAGTTGGGCCTTAAGTTTACCTCAAATTGCCTTTAGTTCCCCCGGAAATTTGAGGTTATAAGAAGAAGCATAGATTAAAAATGTTCGTTGGGGCTCTCATTAAATCAATTATAAACTTGTATGTGCATGTACGTGCATAGAAATACTTTGATCATTCAGTTAAATAAAACATTTCAACTGGGTGCAGAACTTCCAATCGAGTTCCAGGTCGGAGTCCCTTTGGTTGAGCAGGTAGTAATGTTATCATTAGATAAAATCATAGTCCATTTCAATATTTCCGATTACGAAAATTCAATGCAGGTCAATTATGGTACTCCCTAAAAAAGAGATTACCAAAGGGGTTACCGAATGAGAAAAAGAGAACTGTTTAAGCCATCCTCCACCAAAAATGTGACATGCATGTGGAAGTATGACGGTGCTTCCTAAAAGGGGGATAAGGGCACCGATAATACTTACGTGCACGGTACATTTGCAGAGAGAGCTCGCGGAACGTTGTAAGTATTGTAAGGGGAGCTAGGTTGGAGGGCGGCGTGTGGACAGGGTAGCGTGGTGGTACGACAAGAAAAGATATGCATGTGTTTGTGAAACATGGGACATGTGGGAACGAAGTTGTAATGAATATACGGCGTACGCGAGGTGAGTTCGCTCTACAATCAGCCCCTTAGCATCCGGCGCGGCAGGAACACGAGGGCTGGGTACGTACGCTAAAGCATGGAAGTTAATGGATGAGAAAAGGGTGCTAGGGGAAACACTAGAAGACATTCCATCTGTTTGTATCGCTCTGAGATCGTAAAGGATTAGTAGTTAGTTCATTGAAATAACTGATGCTCCAAAATTACGTCTGTTCGTCGAAGTTCCCACTAAATACATTAGGTTATTATTTCAGCAAAACTTATTAGCTGTTTAAGCTATGAACCATTTTTTCTCTAGAAATCAAATCTCCGACCAAATAATCACTGATCCAGATAGACATTAGGATTTTATACTAGGTTTAAAGTTGATAAATAACAACCCAGGATTAAACTTGGATATGTGATTAGTTAGTCATGTAAAACAAAGCAAAAAAACTAAAAATTTGCGCATAACAAACGACACTCGGGTGCTCAAACACGGAGGGTGGAGAATTCTCGCCACGGGATGGATAACTGATAATCAAAAAATCATGGACTTCATCGGACTCTTCACCTATCCATTATACTTGAGCGGACGAAATGACAATAAAATAGCAAGGCATTTATTTAACTGGAATATTAGATTATTACAAATATTCGACCAACTAGATTTTTTTAACGGATAATGAAACAATTAAATACAATTAATGGTCAGTAGGTTCTACAGGAAATTTTACCAAAACGTAAAGCGTTAAAAATTGTTACAATACTTTGAGGTGCTTCATACTATATACCATTTAACCGGCAAGTACTTGTTATAAAATAACTCTGCGTTTTATCAATTCGAACCAACCGGAGGGCAAGTGTATATCCGGATGTCTGTCCATGCTGTCGTCGTAAAAGTGAGGGAAAGTGACTAATCCAGACATTAACCGAATCAAGCCCCTACGAAGGCTTTTACTTTGGCACCATTTAATTTTCAGCGCTATGATCATTGTCTCCCGGCCCGCCAAGCATGCATGTCCTTCGTCTTCACCGTGATAGGAAACGGAAGGAAGTGGGGGTGGCGGAGTATACGGGATGAGGGTGAGATGATAAGGGTGGTCGTTAATGTAATGCGTGAAAGGAAGTTGAGGTGGCCTGGATGAGGATGGCTTCTGGAAGCTCCAAGGAGGCGGGAGGGGATGATTTTATGGAGTGCGGGGCGGGGGGTTCAGCATGACCTTCGAGGGACGGAATGTGGGTGGGGGGGCATGAGTTGAATCAAGGAGCAACGAGGGTAGAGGACAAAAGGAGGGGAGCGAGGCGGGGAAGGGTTAATGCGGGAAGGAGCCCGAGATAAGGCCGGGAGAACTGAGAGGAATAAGACTCGGTCGCAATCAAACAAAAGGAGGGTCCCCAAGACGTTCGGCTGTATTATTGAGAGGCTCTCGCGGGACGAATGACAATGGGCGAGCGCGAACAGGTCTCCAACGGATAATCTTCCCCATCAGTGTGCTCTGCCTGGCCGAGGGAGCATGGGGTGGCGGGGAGGAGAGACGGGCGGAGGGGAGATGAAAAGGCCAAGGGAGGGTGGAATCCACAAGTAGGATAGAGACGTTAAGGGAAAGAATAAGGCCCGTTGGATTATGGTGAGTAGGGGAGGGCCAAAGGAAATAACTGCGCGCGAGTTGAATGCGTGTGGCGTCATTGCCGTATACGTACATCGCCGGCAGTGAAGTCCTTCCCGGGGCACTAAAATAGTGGGGTAATATTTTTAAGCAGCATCATTCAAATGAATTAAAATACACGCAAGCGCAATTATGGCATACTTATGTATCAAATGCATCCACGGCATCCGCAGTCGCCTGTTTACACTCCACCACAAGCAAAATCGAATCAAAGCTCTTTTTATTTAATTATTGAATGAATAAATTCATTGTCAGCGGCTAATTTAAGGTAACCTTTCAATCTAAATGCCACACAGATAAAAAGCTGATTGCTCTAAAAACATTCGCATGAAAAAGCCCGGTATTTAAAATTAGATGCATGAATACGTTCGTTCATGACCTTGTACATGAATAAAAGTTAACTCAGTACAAACGCTGGCTCCGAAAGAAGATACTCATACGATGCAGTAAAAATGCTTAATGCAAAATACTAATGTTGCTGAATTGTGCATTTGTTAAACTAGAGGACAAGTTTGACATTATTTAAACTGGCATAAACTCTTCTTTTCCGTGCACTCAATTCCCTTTTGCAACATTTGTGACCAATGGGATGCGATGAAAATAAACGCTTTATTATATATTAATCAATAAAAATTCTGTTTCGATTTAATATCGCGTGACATTGATTCGATTTATATGATAAAAATATTTTCTAACAAAATTAACACGAATGTTGAAATATGAGAACAAAATACTCCTCAAGTTCTCCTTCTGAAAAGTTCTCCTAAATAATTATACAATTATACATTAATTTCTTAGAGTTCATCTCAGTTAAACGAATTACTTAAAATCTTACGCGAAATTATAACGTGGTTTTTCACGAAATCATTCAAACGATAAGATAAAGCAAGCACACGTCGAACAAAATGGGCGCAAGGCAAGGCCTTCCGGATGTGATTTTGACTCCGAGGACATTCGTTAAGAGAGAAAAAATTCCCGCGTCATTTGAGACAACAACAAAGATTGCGCCAGTCGGGCATCTGAACAATGCAGCCCACGTGATGAAGGGCCCGCAGACTTAGACGTTGGACTCACTGAACCGTGTCCTCCTGCGTTGAATGCACGAAGCGGCGAGATAACATGTGTCGGCACCGAGCTACCAAATCACTTCAACGCATGAAGAAAGCACACGTTGCCCAGAGCCATTGATAGACTAGGCCGGCGACAGAGAAACTTCACAGCGGGAGATTAAACGGGGCAGAAAGCATGCTGTTTAACTATGGAACGCATTATAAGGGGTGGGGGTGAATAAGGCACTGTGTCGGAGACTTTCGGATGGGAGTGAAAAGGGGCAGCGGAGGGGAACTGTTTGGGAAATCAAATAAGAGAATCAGGGTTCGTGCACAATGGCGTCGGTGTGGCTGCAACCGATGACAATGGAAGGGAACGGAGGGTGGGAAAGAGTTAACAGGCAATCGGGCACCCAAGGAGAGTGTGAAGGTTTCTTAATGGAAGAAGGCGAGAACGCAAGGGAGGAGAACTACTATTGGTCGATGTCTTGGAACAGCGGAGCGAGAGGCTGCAACTTGTGTCGACCCGGGCTTACGGGAGAAAGATAAATGTCCACGAGATTGATTTGACTGGAGTTAGTGCGAAGAGGAACGGCGTCTTGAGTAATGCACGAGCATTTTTGCTCCTAGGACGGGCGAGCAGAAAAGAATCGGGATAGGGAGACATGAAATCTCAATTTGAAAAAGCACGCATAAGAGATAAGGGATGTAGAAAGGTTGAATGGTAAGAAAGCGAAGCAACGCAACTGAAGGACTGCAAAGACTCCGTTTGCCATGAGCCACGATAAGTGTTGGGCTATCCTTTTTCTCGAACTATGAGTAAATTGTCGATTTTCAATAGCATCGATGAGTCGCATCACAACTCTCGTACACTGACCAAGGGCATGCAAAATCGTCCAAATACAAGGCACTGATGCACTGTCGCGACTTACCTTTTCTTGCGATAACATAGTTTTCGTGAAGTTTTCTCGGGTCAAAGCCGGCGTTTCGATGCTCGACTCATGCATCGATACGTCGGGCATTATGGAACTTCATCGAGCAACTACGACGGAAAAGCACCAGATGTTGCTTCAACATAGTTTAAAGCCGACTAAAATTAAAATACTAAACGGAATCCTATGATTGAAAGTATGATTATGCACGTGACGAAGAGCCATTTGATGGGATGAATGGAAGGACCTTCCCAATCGGATTAACTCGCGGACTGTGCAGCACAATATTCCAGCGATCACAGAATTTAAATAAACACTAGAAATAATAGCCATTGATTGACACTCCAATTCTTGTCTATTGTTTTATTATTAGTAATGGAAATAAAAAATCCTGGAAATTTAATTGTAAGGATACTTCTCTCTCTCTCTCTATCTCTATCTCTCTCTCATGAGATAACACATTAAAAGAAAGAGAACACATTTTGACCGAAAGTATACCCGATAGGGAGTAATCTATCTCATGCAAACAAATTTTTAACCTGGTCTCATTCTCGCATACGTATGTCAGCCAAAACAGGGCCGAAATGATTGAGGCGGATTAATAAATTCAACGTATTGAAATACACTAATTAAAAATTACATTTAAAAAATCGATTAAAGTTGACGTCATTCGAAGGAAAGCTTCGGATTCGACGAAAGCTTCAATCGGAAATATCGACCGGAAGTGAGGAGGGAGTAATCTTAGGTCAGGAGAGCTAAATAGCGATTTTGAAACAAGCCTGAAAACGAAGCCATTCGCGAGGAGAAGCGAGGCGGAACCTCCTCTCGTTCTGGGTGAGAATGAAATCGCAGAACTTTAAATTAGTTTTCACCGCTTGCCCCGATTCTATAACCCACACGTACCCGAGGACTTCCGGAATATCCGATGGAAGCGCCCTTAATCCCTCCCCCATGGCCTCCCCACATTACCTGGAGCCCCCCCCCCCCCAGCCTCTGCTATTCTCCCACCCGGCCAACAATTTTCTCGTCATCCGAGGGAGATGGCAGTGGACCGGGATCACGAGACTGCCACGACCTACAATCCAACCAAACCACATAAGCCCACGGGAGACACCCGTCCATTATCTTGAAACTACAACTGACAACCAGTCTATTCATGCCACTGTGGAAAGAGTAGTTCTCTTATCGGTCCATTCGGTGTCATGAGCTTCCAAAGGCGATGAGAGAAATCTCCCAATTTAAATGTATCGAAATCACTCAGCGCTGAGACATTTCCACAACGGGGATTAAAGGGAACAGCACACATTTGTAAAATGGTGTTGCTTTTTATTTTCGAAGCTGCGTTCGTAACCGAAACTGAAATGGAATGGTCTAAAGTGATTCTTTACCTCAACGTGGTATCTCAAAAAAAGCGATTGTTTCACTAAAGCATACGCACAGTAAATCAACATCTTTGTGGCCCACTCTCTTTTCATTTACATAATAATAATACTGATAAAGAGCTTCGGAGAACTAAAATAGTTCATTCATACGACCTAAACACTTAATGAAGTTTATATTTTAAACTATGAAACTTCACTAATGGCACGAGCGTAGATGAAGTTGAAGGAGCTCTTCTTTCTCGACTCGAACCGCAAATTCCTGGCTCTCATCGCAACTACCACATCGAAAATGGCTTCTGGTTCCACCAGTTAAGTGGGGAAACCCTTTGGTGCGTACACCCGAACGTAAGTCGGCGACCCATGCTCGATCATTTTCTACGTGGTGATCCACTGTACCGTACTTCGAGATACGCTTAATGTTTGCGCATCGCGTAAATTTCGTAGTGTAACTAGACCAGGGGCTGGCCAGATTTAAGTGAATATCGCCCGGGAAGACAGTAAGGTCATAAAAGGATGCAAAACCAATTGAAATGCCCGAGAGCGACTTACAGTGCAACCTTTTACTAATCCAGTTTGGTTCCACCATTTTGCGATGATTTGCCTTTCCCTGCATCACGATTTTATACCTAGTAAGTACTCTCATATAAAGTGTTTCTTGTCCGGGAAATGATGCATTGAGACGCAATTCTGTTCTGTCAATGTAAAATTACGCCCGTCTTTTGAAAAGGCACCGAGTTATGCATGAGGCCCCCCAACATGTTGCCAACACGATTGAGCAAATCCAGGCATGAATGAAGGAGTGGGTGGCGGCAGCGTGGGAAGAATAATTACGTAGATTAATCTCTTCGCATGTAGTGGTGTAGATGGGTTTCGCGTAACCATGTTGCTCCGAAAAAGATACATTATCGCACCGCGAAATGAATTCTCCCCGTGCCAGTACCGCAATTCCCGCCATCAATCTCCGCACTGGTTGCATCAATTGTTAGGTCAACGCCCGCTTCGATGACACCACCTACCATCGCAACGGTGGATTAAGTACCCGGATTGATAATCGTAGGGAGGCTACAAAATGAGCCATCTTCATTCATCCAATAAGAGCGAAGGCATGAGGATTCACAACCAACCAGCACTTTTAACTGTCAGCTAACTCATTCGCGAGGTCAATTTGACTACAGGGTATGTACCAAATTTATTCTCGTAATTGAAAAAGTCAACCTACTCAAAGTGTTACTAGTTATGGTGAGTTCAACAATGTTCGTGATGAGATTGATGTATCGTATGATGGATTTTAAAAGATATTAAAAAAATAAAACGGTTATGTCTTCATAATTTCATTGATTACAGTTCTTCATGAACAAATAATAACAAAATACATTTTAAAATCAGTGAAAACGTTGTAAATAATAAATTATTTCTTCATAATTAAAATTTAAAAATTATATATTGGCATATTCAGTTCAGAAATAGGACCGACAAACTCCAAAGGATAAGGTCTCATCAGCCTTTCGCTAAAAGATTAGTTAATTTTATTTTGTTTTCAGAAAATCTTAAATTGCTTTGCATTGGATATATCAAACTGGACGAACATATAAACTTAGGAAAGGGTTCATTAAGATCTACATAATACCCCGCTAGCCGCCACCTGGGCGTGTGGCGGGGGGTCCCCATAAACATGTTGGAATGCATCACGTTAACTATGGGAAAGGCTTGAGATTGATAGTATTTGAAACGTACGTGATGATATACAGATGTATGTGGTTAATACGGGAATGCATACATCCATTCTTAGGAATGGAATTAGTAACTAAAATAGGCCAATGCGCACTTTTGAAAATTTGGAAAAAAAGGAAGCAGGACATGCGCAATGAAATATAAGGTTCAGTACTGACTATGGCAGATCATGTTAAATCTTTGGGTTTAGTACTAACACTACGCCTCTCGTGGGGAGCACACGTCTCTCTCTCTCTCTGTGGGGGGGGGGACCCTACCGCTGCTGCCTGTAGGGTTGGGTCGCATTCCCTGTCATCTGTGTCCTTGGGGGTTGTTGGAATTTCGCCTTCCTACTTTTCAAATTCTAATTCACACGCTATTGGATAAATGTGTACTACCTTCTAAGGTGCACGTGTTTGTTAGTTGATAGTGTATGTATTTGCATGCGTTTATGTTTCAAACGTTTTTGCATGAATGCCACGCTGGGTGTAGGTTTGCATAGATGCGTTGATTTTGGATGTGGTTATTTTCTCTTTTACGTGTGGTGACCTAACACCCCCCCCCCTCCGCCCACACACCCTTGCGACGGCTAGCAGGGTATTATGTACACGTAGATGTAGATATCAGAACAATTTTACGCTTTAAAGAAACTGGGCTTCATGAAACGGGTGGTGGGGAAACGTAATGAGAAAATTAAAGAGATGTGTTTTTTTGCTCTAGTTAGACCACATTTGGATGTACCGCAAGTATTTGGGATCCTTAGGAGAAAGGGTTGCCAAAAGAATTATATGAAGTCCAGAGAAAATCCGCCAGGTTCGTGGAAAATTGTAATAAGGGCACAAGTGTGACAGGGCTTTTGGGGGAATTAGGCTGGGAGCCGCTCGAGATTCGAAGAGAACGAGCAAGAATGAAACTTTTAGAAAGGTACGGAAAGAACGAGTTTAACAATGGCACTATGAACTATTACTATGGTCCCGCACCATTTGGATTGACCAGATCACAAAGAAAAGGGAGATGGATTCCAGCACAGATGGATACAAATATTCGTTCTTTCCCCAGATAATCATGGACCATAATAGTATGAAACCAATGCCAAAAGTCACACGGAGCCATATCTGGCGAATATGGAGTCTGGGGAATCGTTACGGTATTGTTTTCGGCCAAAAAATCGCGAACAAATGAAGTGTGAACTGGTGCATTATCGTGGTGCAAAAGCCATGAATTGTTTTTCCACAGATCCGAGCGTTTTTTTTTCGGATTGCTTCACGCAAACGGCGTTGAACTTGTAGGTAGTACTTCTTCTTGATCGTTTGACCTGGCGGCAGGAATTCATGCTGCACTATGCCATTAAAATCGAAGAACACAGTGAGCATGACCTTCACGTTCGACCGCACTTGTCGAGCCTTTTTTGGTCTTGGCGAGCCAGAATGCCTCCAATGGGATGATTGAGCCTTAGTTTCAACGTCACATCCATTAACCCATGTTTCGTCACCTGTTCGTATAATACGTTTCAGTGATTCTGCATCGTCGTTTACTTCATTTAATGACTCCTGAGCAACTTCCATTCGCCCCTGTTTTTGTTCAAAATTCAACCATTTTGGAACGAATTTCGCTGCCATGCGTTTCATGCCCAAAAAATTGGAAAAATATGTCATTAAATGATCCAATCGATATGCCATAGTCATCAGCGACCTCTCTAATTGTGATTCGGCGATCGTTCATAACCATTTCTTTCACTTTTTCCACGTTTTCATCGATTGTTGATGTGCTGGGGCGTCCAGGGCGTTCGTCATCTTCAAGGGCTTCACGGCCTTCTTAGAAACGCTTATACCACTCGTAAACTCTTTATTTACTCATAGCAGACTCACCCTAGGCCTTTGTTAACATTTCACACACTTTGTTACATTTTATTTTATTTTTTACGCAAAATTTGATACAAATTCTTTGATCCATTTCTTTTAACAAATGAAAATCGCAGAGATCATAAAACACGTCTAACCTTAATGGCTGTCACAGACAAAGTCCACAATGAAAACAGCAGAAAGTTTTATAATACTTCAGGGGTATGTATACCAACATAATAAAAAAAAGTTTGACAATCGGACTCTCCATGCCCGCGAAATGAAAAAATTCTCGTTACTTTTTGAACACACCTCGTCCGGTGTCACTTCTAAATTAATTGTACAATTGGGTGTGCATGCTTCAGGCTCTTATTCGTGAACATCTCGAGACACCTCGTCACTAGTCCCGGTTTTTCCCGCGGGGTGATGGACAGTGATTGCGCAGCTGAGAGGAGGAGACGACGTGGAAGAGAGAGGGAAGAATGAAAGAAAAGGGATTCGTGTGCAAACAGCCTCGAGGAGCACAATCGACGTCCAAGCCATCAACTGCGCAAAGGGTTTATGTAATAATAGAAAGATGAGAGAAAGAGAGAGGGAGGGAGATGCGGTGGAGCGAACTGGGCGAGTGTGGTGAGCGGAGGGAGGGAGGGCTCGATGTAAATTGTCAGAGCGTGACGATGGTTCGAAATGATCCCGGGGTCGGAGGCGGGACACGGAGGAAGAAAAGGGGTGGAATTTAATAGGGAAGGGAAAGCGGTGCCGCAGTAGGAGAGAGGCACCTCGAGAAAGAGCGCTAATCCAAATGGAGGGCACTGCACGTGGTGGGCGGTGGCCCCGGGCGCGGGGGGAGGAGGGCCGTCCGCAGACAGGAAAGACCGCCGCGTCAACACGTGGTGGGAGTGGAATTCCTGCCCTCCCGATGCTTGCTACTGCGCCTCCACCCACACGCAGAGGGCAAGGTCCTACCCTCCCTCCCCGTTTCGATCCTGACATTAGAGTCGACGAGTGTGACGGGGGGCAATTCCACACAAACAATGCACGACGTGATCCATTTTAATTTTTATGAAAAAGCTCTCCGAACCTAAAAGAAGGAAAGAATTGGGTGCAAGCACAACTTCACAATCTCCGTATACGTCGGACCTTGAAGCAAATACTCAACGCAAGAGAGATCTTCAGTTTGTCGTTTCCATAAAGCAAGAAAGACTAATACTTAGTCTACGCACTCTTACGTATGATCTCTTGAAGATTACCGTTTAGGCCCTTCAGCGTTCGAGGAAACATGGTTTCGCTCTCGAGTCTTAATTTTCAGCATTTGTACTGCCTCTGCCTGCGCTGCCATCTTTTTATGAAACCTTTCCATCACGGCGATAGTGTGTGGCGCCGTTTTTCATGTCTCAGAACTAGATAGGCATTCATTCAAAATTTAACGATTGGAACACACACAAAACAATGATGTAATCATTTTGTTTGATAGCTGCATGAGTGATAAACATTTATATTTAAAAAGAGTCATACCATATTTATTTAACAAATGGACAGAAAGCAATATAAAGTATCACATAAATATCGAACAGAAGACAACTTGCGATAGCTTTATTTTTCGTTTGCAGGAGGTAAGTAGAACCACCAATCACGAAACCTGTTAAATCATCATTGCGTAACTAAGGCTAAGGTGTAATGCGAGGGCAGGCAACAAAGTCAACAAGATTTTCCCTTTTTTGATACCTTCTTTGAGAAAGGTCTCTAAGGTAAATTGGGTAAATCCAGAATCAAAAAAGAATTGGAAAAAGATCACATAATGGCGGATGGGTTTCATTGATCGAACAGAGGAATGGGAAAATGAAAGAAGCCTTTTTTGGTGCCACACAATGAATGCGTATTGACGTCTTCCGACTCGGGGATGAGACGAAAGCAGTGGTTTTTCCCTCGGGAGGGCACCAGCAAAATATGGAAGTCTACAGGATAAACGTCTGAGGGTTTTGGCGACTTGTGCGTTTGGGTGCTTACCCCAAGTGCGTGCGTACGTCGGCATCCGGGAGGAGAACACCGTGGTCGTGTGGGTGGCGACCGCGTCGTCGAGGGCTGGTTGGATTGTCCCTCGCGCCAATATGTGCAGGGTGGTGCACTGAGGCATACACGGATGCTAAGGTTGGTATTCGCCACATGCCGTGAATCTTAGTGCGAGAAAAGAGAGGAGGAGACTCCCAATTCTGTTGCCGTGATGGAGGATTAGGTTTCTACTGGGGATAGGGCAGGAAGGGGTGAAGGGTAGGGTGAAGGAAGGGACTTCTCATCTTGGTGGGAAGGAAAAGGTGGGTGAAGGTATGCGGAGGGAGGGCCTTGAAAAGGATCACAAATTCCTGAGATGAGGCAGTAGAGAGAGAGGACATGGGATACCATCTGTTACGGTGGCCGGCAATTCCTGGCGTCTCCTGGCCATGTCTTGAATAATACCGTCTCTTAAATCCAACACCCCTCCCCGCGATGGATTGATTGATGCCCGGCGAGTGACCAGATTTTGCATTTCCAGAGCTGGAATCAGCTCCGTCAGCTGCCCTAAATCTGAATAAAGGCTCCAAAAATAAATTCTTTTTGATCGTTAAAATATTCACTCAATGACGATTAATGAGTTCCACTTATTTCAGGGTTCAGTTCAGTTCAGCTTTGGATGTCGATGTTGGATGAGTGGATGTAGACTGATGAAGTCACTAGAACCGCTGGATCATCAAGGATTTGTGGAAGACATGTTATCAACTACCTCAAGGAGGCTAGCACGAGTGGGTTCTAAAAACCGTTAACCACAATGCGCACATTTTCCGGAAAAGATCATTAACATTCATCACTCCCTTTATATAAAAAAGGTAAAAAAAAGGAAATCCGAGTAATTGCATTCAACAAAGTCCCTCATAAAAAGTTGCTCCATAAGTTGGGAAGCTACGGGATTTATTAACTTGTAACCGATTGGATTAACAAATTTTCGGCAGGTCGGGAGCAAAGGGTCGTTACAGACGGAGTATCATCGGACACGAGACCTGTAAAGCAAGCCTGCTTCTCTCTCGCCAGCATTTATCCGGCGAAACACCTGGTGTCAGGTTTTCTCTAGGCACTTACCTACCCCCGATTTTAGTTGCTTATTTTTTTGTTTGTGTGATTGACGGGCCCCTAACATAGGATGAATCCTTGTAAACCCTGAATTAGTGAGTGCGTGCGATTTACAAAGATCAATACACATGAGTGATTGAGTGAATGAGTTGCGCTTTTACCGAAGTCCCTTGTTTTTCATTTTGTTGTTTCTGTGTGATTGGCGGGTCCCTGGCATAGGAGGAATCCTGGTAAACCCTGAACGTGCGAGTACTTGTGAGTCACAAAGGTCCTTGTTTTCGAGCACACCTGAGTGATTGAGTGAATGAGCGACAGCGTGCGTACATCCGTGTTATAATTTTGTATTCATCTGTGTGATTGACCAATGGCATAGGAGGGATCCTTGTAAACCTTGACTGAATGAGTGTGTGAAATTCACAAAAGTCTAACACACCCGAGTGATTGATTGACTGTGTGTTTACGTAAATCGTTTCTGTTTCACGACATCCATTTATAATTTTTCATTTGTTTGTGTGATTGACGGGTCACTGACATAGGAGGGATCCTTGCAAACCCTGAGTGTGTGTGTGTGAATGTGATTCATGAGAGTGACTGTTCTCTCGCAACACACCCTAGTGATCGAGTGGTGGTTGTAAGTTTGTTTTATTATTTTACATTATTTATTTTGGCTTTTGTGTGTAATTGAGGTATTAGTGGGTCACTGTTTCTCAAACGCACCCAAGTGACCAAGTGTGTGTTCCCTATTTCTCCCCTTACTTGTAATTTTTATAAACCTCCTTTTTCTTCTTCTTCTTTTTTCTTACCACATAGTGCCAATCAAGTTTACGGTCTATTTTTGTTTACATTGAAAAAAGGTGTTTCGATAAACTTTTGGAGGAAAGGTACTCCACCAGACAACACACTATAAAGGGAAAGAATATTACACACGTGGAATCGGTAAAATACTTCTGCGTAACAATAACTAAGGATATGTCCAGGGGAAAACACATTCGTGAAATTTGGGGAATAGCTAATAAAAAGTTAGGATTCATAAAAAGAATACTTAGAAATTGTAATGAAAGAGTCAAGGAGCTTTGTTATTTCACATTAGTTAGGCTCCACCTTGAGTATGCTGCAAGTGTACACATCTACATAATACCCCGCAAGCCGCCGCAAGGGCGTGTGGCAGGGGGGATGGGATCATCATAAAATAGGCTTAATTTTAGAAATAGATCGAGTGCAACGAAGAGCAGCTAGGTGTATGAAAAGTGGTTATGAACAAGGCAGCAGTGTCACGACACTATTGGAAAAATTAAAATTGGAGCCAGTAGTTGACCGTAGGCTAAAATGCAGGTTACATTTACTGCTTAAATTTGAGACAGGTTACTCATGTAAGGATGTTAAGGATACACGATATTACAGGCCCCCACTTACTATGGTAGATCATCACCAACATTAAATCAGGGAGATTAATTGTAGAACGGATGGATTTCAAATGTCGTATTTTCCTCGAACTATTAGATGTCATAACAGACATGAAACCAATCGCTCATGAGTTAATTAGATCTGGTAGTGTACATATTTGCTGATATCTCAAATGTTTCTTCCTGCATGTTATTTTTTATTTAATAGATCTATATTTTTAACAGTTCTGCAGTAAGATTTGAATGTATGTATCCTGTTTTTAAACAATTTTTCTTGCAACTGCTTTCTTGCGTGTGATTAATATTTGTCGAGTGCATGAACAAACTAATATTTGAGTACATGTAACTTGATTTGGTTTTGCATGTGGTTTTTGGTGGTGACCGAACACACCTTTGCGGCGGTTTGTGTAGATGCAGATTGCGAAGGAACTCGAAGGTGAACCAATCGTGCACAACATTTCTCACTACACGATACCAAACTAATGGATACAAGAATTTTACATGAAATACAAAGGAGAGTTCCAGGGTTACATTCAAATCTACATCTACTCAATACCCCGCAAGCCTCCGCAAGGGCGTGTGGCGGGGGTGTTAGGGCACCACCCGTAAATTAGGAAAAAAACCCGCATGCAGAAGCCACAAATTTATAGCCCACAAACCAAATATGGTAAACATTCATGCAAGAACGCTTTCGCCCCACCCCTTTCACACACATGCAAACCCACAAACTACCAACAAGCATACACATGCACATTCTTTGAATTTTTAATTTTGTTCCGACGTGTAATTTAAATGTTTATAATATTTCTAAATGGACTTCGGATTCTTATTATTATGATTTCGGATTGTTCCGGGGAAGAATGAGTATTTGAATCTATCCCTATTGGAATCTATCTCCCTTATGTTATTATCTTTGTGGTCTGATCTACCAAAGTAGTGTGGGGCCATTATTATTCCTTTTGTGTCATCGTTAAACTCGATGGTTCTGAATCTTTCTAAAAGTCTAAGTCTCTCTTGTTCTCTTCGTATTTCAAGGGGTTCCCAGCCTAAATCCCCGAAGATACCTGTTGCACTAATGTTCTTGTCATACATATTTTCACGACTCTTGCGGATTTTCTCTGGACTTTATCTAGTTCCTTTTCCCAGATTTTCTACCAAGGATCCAAGATACTTGCGGCATATTCCAAATGTGGTCTAACTAGAGCAAAATAACACCTCTCTTTAACTTTGTCATTACATTTCCCTATCACCCGTTTAATGAAGCCCAGTTTCTTTAAAGCGGATCCGCATATTGTCCTGATATGTGCTCCCCATGAAAGACGTGGTGTTAGAACTACCCCCAAATATTTTACTTGTATGGCCGTAGTTAGTACAGAACCCTCTATTTCGTAGTTTTTGTCCTGTTCGCCACTTCCTTTGTTCCAAAATTTCAAAACTGCGCATTTGTCTATATTAAGTATTAATCCCTATTTCATGCACCAATCGGAGATTGTGTGTAAGTCTCTAGAGAGTAGCTTACGACCTGGTTGGCTCCTCATTTCCCTGTATACCACCGTGTCATCAGCAAATAATCTGAGATTACTACTAACGTGTGCGCTTAAGTCATTAATGTACATTAAGAAAAGAAGAAGCCCTATTAAACATCCCTGGGGGACGCCCGATGTTACATATCTTTCCTTTGAGCACAACCCATCGATGACTACAACAGTAATCGATAACCATAACAGTAATGTTTGCTCTGCTTTTGGTACCCTAAATTTCCCCTTCCATCCCTTGTCCCTCTCTGTGGGTGAGCCCTCCTCCTACCTGCAGCGTTGGGCCAGATTCCTCACCTTGGGTAGGAGAGAGTTTTATGTAGCACGTTCTTGTGGTGGTGGTATTTCGCCTAGCTACTTACTAAAATCTTGCTTGCACGTTCCTGTTAAATATCTTGCTGTATCCTGGGGTACAATTATTTCTTGAAGTTAAGCGTATGCACTTGCATGCTTGTGGAGTGAAGGGAGGTAGATGTGTGTTTACATGCGCGTGGAATGATGGGATGTTTCTATGAATTTGTGCACTGCTGTGGATTGGGGTTTGCATATGTGTGTTGGTTTTAAATGCGGTATTTTATTTATTCCTTTTGGGTGGTGACCTAACACCCCCCGCCACACGCCCTTGCGGCGGCTTGCGGGGTTTTATGTAGCTGTAGATGTAAATGACTACTATTTGTTTGCGATTTGACAAGAAGTCTCTAATCCAATTAATAATTTTCTCATTGTTCCTTAGCATCTAAGATTGTGCAACAATTTTTTGCGTGCGACTTTATGGAAGGCTTTTTTGAAATCTAGGAATACTGCGTCGACTCGTGTATTGTTTTCTTTCGATCTAAGAATATCGTGAATGAAAATATATAATTGTGTTTCGCAAGATGTGCTCTTCTTAAATCTGTGCTGGTTGTGGTTTAGTATTTTCCTACTATCAAGAAACTTCATTATGTTACTGACAATAACTTGTTCTAATATTTTGCAAGAGATCGATGTCAATGAAACGGGTCGGTAATTGGTTGGTTGATCCCTCTCCCCGCCTTTATAAATGGGAGTTATATGGGTTAGCATCCAGTCACGAGGAACTGAGAACTCTTCTATCGATTTTAGGAAAACAATTTCCAAAAACGGGGAAATGTCTTCGGCCAATTCCTTTGATATTCTAGCAGGTATTTCTTCCCGGCCAGGTGATTTGTTTGGTATGATGCTACGTAGTAGATGTTCTATTCCATTCTTGGTCAGTGTTATGTCGATCATGCGTTTCCCAGGTGGGTGTGGAGGATCGTTTGGTGGGTTTTTGTCTTTATTGTAGACGCTCTGGAAAAACTTGTTTAAAATATTTGCTTTTTTCATGCTATCTGTAATAATATCTCCGTTTTTTTGCCTTTAAAGAATGTACAGTTGGACGTTAACCCTGTATTTCATTAACGTAAGAGCAGAATGACTTTGGATTTTCCTCCAGATATTCGTTATGCCCCTCCCATGGACTACAACCTTGTCGTAGTGGAAGGGCATGTGTGTTCCGATGACCCCTAGAGCTGAGCTGGCGGGAGTAAATATAATTGCTCCTGGTAGGGTCACCCATGAAAGAAGGCAACGGGAAACCACCTCAATTATCATTCCCAAGAATGTAATAATGGGTACTATAGAGAATATGAGTCTTGGCAACTACGGGACTCGGCCCAAGAGGCCGTGTGTCGTGCCCGGCAGCGGGGGAGGCAAGGCTTCCGCGGTCGACATCCCACAAAATCCTTGCGGGGGAGAAATAACAGCTGGACAGAAGACACAGAAGAAGACAAAAGTAGTTAGAATAGGAACATGGAACGTCAGGCCAATGTTGAGGACAGGAAAATTAGAAAATATTAAGCGAGAGATGGAAAGAGGTAATATAGATGTTTTAGGTCTCTGCGAGGTGAGATGGAAGGATAGCGGGGATTACTGGAGTGACAATTATAGAGTGATATACAGCGGCGGGGACGAGAGCCAACGTTGGTTTGCCGTAATATTAAATAAGGGGTAGGAAGAAGCGTAGTCAATATAGAGCTAGCAAATGATAGAATTTTACTCGTAGAGATTAAAGCAGAGCCGACGCACTTGGTCATTGTTCAGGTATACATACCACCGAGCAACCACAAGGAGGAAGAAGTCGATAGGATGTACGATGAATTAGAGGATATAATCGCGTTGATTCCTGCAGAGAAACATTTGAGAGAGATGGGGGATTGGAATGCGACGGTAAGCGAAGGAAGACAGGGTGGTGAGGTGGGGGACTATGGGTTAGGCACGAGGAATGCACGCAGGGAGAAAGCAATTGAATTCTGCAGGAGGCAGGGGTTAGTCATCACCAACAAATGGGATAGACACCACAAAAGGCGTAAGTATACATGGAAAATGCCAGGTGACTCAGAAAGGTATCAGTTAGATTATATTCATCCACATCTACATAATACCTCGCAAGCCGCCGCAAGGGCGTGTGGCGGGGGGTGTTAGGTCACCACCCAAAAAAGGAAAAAAGAAATACCGCATTCAAAACCAACACACACATGCAAACCCCAATCCACAGCAGTGCACACATTCATCGTAACATCCCATCATTCGACGCGCATGCAAACACGCATCTACCTCCCTTCACTCCACAAGCATGCAAGTACATACGCTTAACTACAACAAATAATTTTACCCTAGGATGCAGCAAGAAATTTATCAGGAACGTGCAAGGTAGTTTCTAGCAAGTAGCCAGGCGAAACACCACCACCACAAGAACGTTCCACACAAAACTCTCTCCCACCCAAGGTGAGGAACCTGGCCCAACGCTGCAGGTGAAATATTATGGTGAGGCACAGGTTTAGGAACAATGTGATAAATTCGCACAGTTTCCCAGGAGCGGATGCGGACTCTGACCACAATTTAGTTGTTATGAAATGTAACGTCCGTTTCAAGAAGATAGTGCAAGGACGGCGGGTTAGAAAATGGAATGTAGAAGCATTAAATGGATTAACGAGAAAGGAGTATCAGCAGGCTGTAGAGAAAATAATAGAGACGGTAAAGAATTGAGTACTATCGATGAAAAATGGGAATGTATTCAGCAAAGGATATCGGAAGCCACAAAAGACACTATAGGAACTGTTAAGTAAAAGGATAAGGAAACCATCGGTATGGATAAGATGATTGCAAAGATGGATGAGAGAAGAAGATGAAAGAATGTAAACACAGACTTAGGCAAATTGAAGTACAAAGAGTTAAACAATAAATTGAGAAGGGCCACAAATAAAGCGAAAGAAAAATGGTGGAAAACGCATTGCGAGGATATGGAAAATCTTCAGACGAAGGGTGAAATTCGTGCTCTATACAGCAAGGTTAAGTTATTATAGGGAAGTAAGAAAGCAAGATCTGTGCTAACAGTTAAAGATAAGTGAGGTAAGATAATAACTGTACCAAAAAAATCCATAAGAGATGGAAGGAATATATAGAAACACTGTCTGGTAGATAACTTAGGCCGACAATGTTAGATATAGAATAGAGCCTGACGTAGAAGAAGATAGCTTAGGTCCAGGGATACTCGACGATGAAATAAAAAGGGCATTAAAGGAGATGAAAGCAAATAAGGCTGTGGGGGTGGACAACATTCCTGTAGAAATGTTGAAATGGTTAAGCAAAGTGGGAAGAAGGCCATATATGGACTGATTCGTAGTATCTATGAGGAAGGAATCTGGCCGGAAGATTTTGTGAGATCAGTGTTAGTTCCTATTCCAAAAAAGGCAAAGGCTACATCATGTGAGGATTACAGAACAATAAGTTTGATATCCCACGCAGCTAAAGTTATTCTCAGGATTATCAACAAAAGGATTGAGAGTAAGGCAAATGATTACTTAGGGGAAGATCAGTTTGGGTTTGGGAAGGGAAGAGGTACGCGTGATGCCATTGCAGTAATGAGATCACTAATCGAGAGGAATATAAAATACAATCAGGACGTTTTTGCCTGTTTTGTAGATTTCGAAAAAGCGTTTGATAGAGTGAATTGGGAAAAATTAATGCCTGTTTTGCAGAAAATAGGAATGGATTTGAGGGACCGGAGACTGCTCAGGTGTGAGTGGGGAACGGAGAGTCCGGATGGGCAGTGTTAGGAAGAGGTGAAAGGCAGGGTTACCCATTTTCACTGGTGCTGTACAACGTACAATGTGGAGGAAATGATTAAAAAGGCATGGGAAGAACTAGAGGTTGGAATGAAAGTCGGAGGGGAATTCGTAAAATCGGTAAGGTTTGCTGATGACCAAGCATTAGTTGCTCAGTCAGCCAAGGGGTTGCAAGCATTGCTGAGTGAATTGGAGGTTCAGTGCGATAAATATGGGATGAGAATCAATATTGATAAAACAAAGGTTATGCGATTTTCCAGAAAGAAAAATGCTGAGCTAAACATCAAAATAGGAGGGGAAAAATAGAGCAGGTAGAACAGTTTACGTACCTCGGAAGTGTTTTGGACCAATAAGGACGTAAGGAGAAGTATTGCGCCAGGTAAGGAGGCTTTCTCAAGGAGGAGGGAGTTGATGACGGGGACGTTGTGTAGAGATGTTAAGAAAAGACTCGTAAAAACTCTGATATGGAGCCGAGCTACGTACGGCGCGGAAACGCGGTCACTAAATCAGGAGGATAGACGTAGATTGGAGGCTTTTGAAATGATGTTGTGGAGAAGAATGGAGAAGGTGAAATGGACCGAAAGAAAAACAAATGAGGAAGTACTGGAGATGGTTGGGGAGGAGAGGGGTGTGTTTAGAGAAATCCTATGGAGGCAGGAAAAATGGATGAAAGGCGTATTGAGTGACAGGGGAATGTTTAAGAAGGTAATAGAGGGGATAATGTTGGGCTAGAGAGGAATGGGCAGGAACAGGATAGGGATGTTAGACGTGATGAAGGTAGGGAAGAAGTACACAGAGATGAAGAGGGACCTGATTCAAAAACCTATCTTAACCGGTATATTACCTTAAAAAAATTCGCTATGCATTTTAGACTTAATAGAGCGTAGAGCTGTGCGCATGACACTTTTTGCTTTACTGCGACATTCTTTAATCAAATATTGAAGGTTGAATTTAAAAAATATATTTTTAAACATTAAATGTTTTGGCATTTATACCCCTAGAACTGTTGAATAAGGCAGAATTAAAACTAAACAAATATTGATACAATCTTGTATACACCACGGTTTTAGGCACCACTTCGTGGAAGTATTTGATATCCATATGAAAACGTTTTGCAATTTTCAACAGACTTTATTTTTGAGATGCATCTTTAATTAAAGGATTTTGAAAGTACAAAATGTTTGTAAAGGAGAAATATTTCTACCTGAATTAATTGTTAGATCAACGGTCCAAAATAGCTAACCTATGAATTTCTAATAATTGCAGATCATAGGGGCACATAATCCTTAATTATTTTGCAATAATATACAATATATTTTAGCAAAGGTTTTCCGTTCACAAATATATGTACAACAAATCATGGGTGCGGAAAACACCAGGTGTGGCTTACATTATTTTTAAGTCCCTATGCTTTGTTTCAATCAAAAATCCCCCGCGCTGAAAGAAATACAAACCCTTCCAACAAGCGAGAGAATACCAATTAGTAGAATTGCTCAAAATGACCTTCAATTATTCACTTGCCAGTGGCAAGAGGAGAAGCTTAGGTAAATGTCATTTCAGTTGAGGAGGGAACAGGTGTCTTCTCGGGATGTGAAAGGATTTATGAGTTGAATTATTTGGTACGAGGTTCATGACGTTTCGCGGACACCACGTAACCTTTTCGGAGCCCACGTTAAGAAATAACCAGGTCAAAGGGACTAACTACGTACTTCAGTGGGCGAGATTTTATCGAATCAGAAAGGCGTTTCAAAGTCCATGAGTGTAGCCAGAGCCCATTTCTTTGACGCATTTCGTAATCGAAACGCTGAGTTGATCAAATACCCCATGAATTCACGTTAGTTATCATGAATTAGGTCAAGCAGATGTACCCCGGCTGGAGGCGATTAATCTTTTGAAGAATGGAAGGAGCATCCAGCGTCTGAGCCAAATCGAAAGCCTTATGGAAGAAAATAAGCCATTTTCACTAATTTTCTATCATGTAAAAATCAATGGTTATTGATTTAATTAACGCTAGTTATACCTGTACATATTGGAAAATAAACGAATGGTGATCATCCAGAAATTTTACCATTCAGTGTTTGCATTTATCTTTTGGAACATATTATCTTTAAACATTTCTTTATAAAGTTTTTTCATTTTAGTTACCACTAGTGAAAACGTCGAGAATTTTCACCTGTTCCTCAATAATTTAATCCTACCCTGTAAACTGAAATCTAAATCCTACGTAAACTGTTCTACCTGCTCCATCTTTACCCTCCTATTTTAATGTTAAGCTTAGCCTTTTTCTTTCTGGAAAATTTATCAGTCTCCTGCCCCTCCAATCAATTCCTATTTTCTGCAATACACGCATTAATTTTTCCCAATTCACTCTATCAACCGCTTTTTCGAAATCTACAAAACAGGCAAAAACTTCCTGATTGTATTCTATATTCCTCTCAATTAGTGATCTCATTACTGCAATGGCAACACGCGTACCTCTTCCTTTCCTGAACCCAAACTGATCATCCCCTAAGTAATCATTTGCCTTACTCTCTA
Source organism: Hetaerina titia (assembly GCA_037158775.1). Classification (NCBI taxonomy): domain Eukaryota; kingdom Metazoa; phylum Arthropoda; class Insecta; order Odonata; family Calopterygidae; genus Hetaerina; species Hetaerina titia. The sequence goes on from CM073772.1 coordinate 120,402,270, forward strand.
TCCTTTTGTGAATAATCCTAAGAATAAATTTACCTGCCTGGGAAATCAAACTTATTGTTCTGTAATCGGGTCGCGGTGGTCTAGTGGGTAGAGCGTTGGACTACTGTCCGGAGGGTCCCGGGTTCGATTCCCGGGCAAGGCACTTTGGGCACCTGCAGCTCCACCCAAGCTAGTTGATTTTTCGGGTACCAGATCTTCCTGGGAAACCATAACCGGCACAGGGAAAGGAACTGGCCCCCCTACCCTGATGTGTGAATATTCACACGCCGTATAGGGCTTGGTACATGGGTGAGCTCTACCATCACCTACTATCCGACCTTCGGGTTGATTACTGTGTTTATGGTTTATGGTTCTGTAATCCTCACATGACGTAGCGTTTACCTTTTTCGGAATATGAACCAACACTGATCTCACAAAGTCTTCCGGCCAGGTTCCTTCCTCATGGATACCACGAATAAGTCCATATGGTCTCTTCCTTCTAGATTTCCCCAAACCGTTTGCCAGCTCTTCAGGAGTGTTGTCCATCCTTATTTCATTTCATATCCCTTAATGCCTTTTATATCTCGTTATAGAGTATGCCTGGACCTAAGCTATCTTCTTCTACGTCATGATCCTTTTCTATGTCTAAACTTGTCGGCCTAAGTTTTTTACCATGCAGTGTTTCTATAATTCCTTCCATCTTCCTTGGATCTTTTCTGCGTCAACTATTATCTTACCCCACTTTTCTTTAATTTTTAGAAAAGGTCTTGCCTTATTACTTCCCGATAGTAACTTAACCTTGCTGTATAGTGCACCTATTTCTCCCTTCATGTGCAAACTTTCCATATCCTTGTTCCTCCATCCGTCTTCCATTTTGCTTCTTTTGGTATATTTCTTAATTTGTACTTTTTTGTACTCAATTCTCTCTATATACTTTTTAAATTGTTAATAAATATTGTTCCTCACACTATCAAAATTAGCATGAGAAACTCATTAGCTTTGTTATTGTAAGTGGCCTCACACTGTGGTGGTTCACCATACGTGAGATTCAAATACCGTCAAGCAACAAAACATGGTTTCAATATGTAGCATACATCTCTCGATTCAAGATGAATCCGTTTATTGAAAACACTATAAATTTTTACCTCGTGGATGGAAATACAAAATAAACGAGGAATGCGTGTTTTAATGTGGCAGTTTTTCAAAAGAAGCTCCGATAGAAGGGAAAGAATGAAGGCAAACTCAAAAATCAAATGGTATAAAAAATAATAAAAGCGAGATTTATTTGTTGCAATGAAAAATACAATGAAAAAGAGACGCAGCCATGAATACTTGATTGTGTCACAAATGAATGTGGCCTGGCCAGTTCAAGAGAAATCACATTTGCTCCTGCATGAATATTTCCACAACATGAGGCGCCCAATTCACAGGAAACCCGTGAAAATGAGGAAAAACAAATGAAACCTCATTTGCAATGGAAGACAACAATCAATCCGTGTGTGATCAGTCGCTACGTACAGTGAGTGGATGGGAAGTCGGATTCGAAATATTTTGTTTTTACTCTCCCTTAACTTTTCGAGTTCTAAAATATCACTTCGTTAAAAATGAAAATCGCGGAATGCGTATTAATAAACACGTTGATGACATTGGCTATTCTCGTATAAAATGGGGAATTCCAACCGAAAAATTTAACTTTCATCCCTCTTCCCTTCTAATTCTCTTCATTCCCGGACTGACCCACCCCCGCCCACCCATCCCCACCTTCCATTGTCCCCCCCTCCCTCAGGGCATTCCAAAATTCACATCGTAACCGTCCCGGTCCTCTTCTCTCGAAGGCAGAATGCTCTTCTGCTGAGGCTGCGTTCGGCAAAAAGTGGAGAAAGCCGATGAATGGAAAATCATTACGTTATCTCCTCAAAAGAAGATTGGGTTTTGGGAGGACGAGCGGGCCAAATCCCTGTTTTTTTAACGAACCTTTCGGGGATATTATAAATCGTACCTCTTTGAACGATGACTTCCCTCTCGTCCTCTTCATCTCTCATCTGAACCCAAATAAAGTACACATAAGGCCACTGACAGCTTAGGGATGTATTTCGTAGGCTGGAGGTTTCCTCCAGCCTACGAAATACATCCCTAAGGAGGGGTGGTGATATATGGTCAGGTTTGCTTCGAAATTGAACGATGCATACAAATAATTGCCAAAGTGGGTACAGCAAAGAAAATATACATCATGTTTATATTTACTCAAGTATTATTTTAAATATTGATAATGTAAGATTGTAGACTAGTTAAAAATAACGAAAATGTAAGTTTGTAAGAGATAAAATTAACCGAAATGCCCAGTGCTCTACTATGGAGATTCTATGGTCATCGACGCTATGAATAACTCATCGCTTAAAAATGTTCAATGTACAATTTTTTAGAAATTAGGCAGCACTAATTTACCTATTTAACTACCGTCCCTTCCATCAATATAGAATGAATAACTATTCCAAAGGTAAATCTGAAAACTACTTCTTCAACCTCGGATAACAACAGTTAACTTTGCGGTTGTAACTTTGATTATCCATCAGCAATGACTTGCTCGGTGACTTCCATTTCAAAGCCATTTATAAAGATCCTTTTAAGGCACCTGCATTGTCCAATTAAGACAAAAAGGAATTTTAGAGCGGAAAATTTTTAAAAGGAAACTCAACTGGTTATGACACTGATCTAATATTTCCAACAAAAATTCCAACCGCGCAATATTTCTATGATGAATGCAATGTTATGAATAAGTATTAAGTCGAGTGAAAATCAAAACAATGTTACCTGCCGTTGATTCAACGCCGATAACAGTAAAATTATTTGTAAAACATCTTCCATACATCATAATTTTGGAAAATATGCATTACATTTAATAAGAAAGAAATACAGGATAAACATCAGAAAACAAAAATAAGAGTGAATTGCACCCCGAGAGATTTTCATCACTGAAAGAACATTTTTTTAAATTCCGGGAAAATTATGTGTACTCCAAAAATATTCGGTCAAAAGAATACATAGCTCAACCAATAGGTCTTCAAATTTCACGGTTCGACTTTAAGTTAATTTTAAATCTTAAGGATCCGTTTAAACTAAAGGATGCGCTTTAAAGAAACTGGGCTTCATTAAACCGGTGGTGGGGAAATGTAAGGAGAAAGATAAAGAGAGGTGTTATTTGGCTCTAGCTAGACCACAGTTGGAATATGCCGCAAGTATTTGGGATCCTTGGGAGAAAATCTGGCAAAAATAATTAGATAAAGTCCAGAGAAAATCCGCCAGATTCGTGAAAAATTGTTAAATTTAGAACACAAGTGTGACAGGACGCTTGCACTTGAGATGCGAAGAGAACAAGCGAGACTTAGAATATTAGAAAGATTCAGAACAAACGAGTTTAACAACGACACAAAAGGAATTATCATGGCCTTGACGACTTGAATGACTACTTGGGCGGATCAGACCACAAAGATAAAATAAGGGAGATAGATTCCGGTGCAGGTGGATACAAATACTCATTCTTCCCCAGAACAATCAGAAATCATAACAGTAAGAAACCGAAGTCATTTTAGAACTATTAAAACATTTAATTTACGAGTCGGAACAAATTTTAAAATTGCAAAGTTATTAGGTGTAAATCTAGGTCCATGTTTATGTTTGTTGGTAGTTTGTGTGCTTGTATGTGTGTAGGTTGTAAGAGTTTTTGCATGAATGTATATCATGTTTTGTTTGTGGACTGTATAAATTTGTGGCTTTTATATTAGGTCTTCTTCTTAATTAGGTGTGGTGCCCTAACACCCCGCGCCACACGCCCTTGCGGCGGCTTGCGGAGTATTAAGTAGATGTAGATGTAAACAGATGACAAAAAAATAAGATTGGAGAACATAAACACTTGGTTGTTTTCCAACTTTATAGCAACCCCTTCCACACCCCAGTTTCCCAGCTAACCGACTGAGTTATAAGAAGAGGGAAATGCGGCCGCCGCATTCAAGCACCACAGTATCCCTAACCAATGCACGGATGACATCATCACTTGCACCTCGGCTGCGTTCCCATTGCAATATTCGTACTGAAGCTGCACATCCTCACTACAACCACCATCATCGATTAAGCCCTCCCTCTTGGCTTTTCTTAACAAAATATTGCTAATGTAGATTTCCCATTGTTTCGCTTTAAACTTAGGTTTCTCGTCAAATCCAAGGGTGTATTGAATATTTTTTAACAGTTTGCAACAATTATATCCTTTTTTATCCGTGGGTATTAAAGCCTTTCCAACCATTTTCATAACATTAATACCAATTTCTGCAATTTACTGTAATTTCGCCATCAAATCTGGTATTTTTCTCTGCTGAATCGTAATCTGCCAAACGAAAAGTCTACATAGGAATACATGTTCCAAAAGCGACCATCAACAACGGTTCCCAGGGATGATATTTCGGAGATCTCCAGAGCTTCATGGCAACATCATGGAAGGGAAACAACAGCTGCAGGCACTTCCCTCGGCGGAAATAGTCGTGGAATTCGGTAGGAGTCTTAGTATTTACAGAAATAGATAAAAAATGGTCCAGTGGAATTCAGGGCCGGCACCAGCTTACTCTAGAGGAAAAGTGCCAAGGGGTCACGGGCTTGAACGTTCCATCCGACAGACCAACTGCTGAATTTGATGCGAGTGCTTTTTGCGATGCACCCGACCGGGGACACCTCGGCTTCGACCGCGCCCCGGGACGGAAGCTGGCCTCTCGGCGAGCGAAGCCGATCCGATCCCCGTTAAGGATTCACACTTCTCCCGGGATGTCTTTTTCAATCAATGCGACGAAATTGGCTCGAGGGTGTGGGGCCGGGTGAACTGGGGCAAAGCGGCGGAGGCAAACCTCCAGATGGGAGGAGGGGGGGCGTGTCCTCGGCATTCTCTCGGATTTGCAGGGGAAGGGGAGGATTCTGTGTGCCATGTCGTCAGTAGTTATTTTCACAACCGCGCCAAGCGGAATCGAGAGGCAAACAGGGCACTCATTATTGTACCCGCGACGCTCGAAAAACTAAAATAATAATTATTACTTGGAATTTGACCGTGGGAATTTTGAAAGGAGGAGTCGGTGCGAAAAAAAAGAACGGATCACGATGAACAACAAACACGCGCGCCGTTTATCAAGTGACGGACTCCAGATCACTGAATTTCACAGGAGTGGGCTAAATTTGTCGAGTGCAGCGAAACATAGGATTCAAAACAGTAGAATTTTATTCCATCTCTTTTCGAAAGTAGACGGATGATACCCAGAGCAATTTCGAGGAATAAAAATATGCACGGTGTCGTCATGGATCACAAGTCTGATTTGAATTTTTTTGCCGTTTAAATTCCCATTGCTCGCTTCTTCACGGCAGCGTTCTAAAATGCACGGAGGGCAAAGGAGTGCGACGCACGGAAATAAAGCATCATTCTGGCATGTTCACCGATCGATAGGTGCATACCTATAATTTTTTCGGCCCAATGCTTTCCAAGTAAAAGAGTATTATGGTACGGTATTGGTATAAACGATTATTCAAACCTTTGCTTCGTTACTAACTGCATTTAGGTACTCAAAAGCTGCAACACGTCTCACCGTGCGATGTTTCTGAACAACCAACAACTCATTGGCCTTAACATCTCGTTTCTAAGTGTGACATGAATACTTCATACATGATAATGTTTCAAATAGTGCAAATTACATCAATGCATTCAGTAAACAGTTATCCTCAGACGGATCGGGCTTAAGAGACGGAAAAATTGACAGAATGTCTCTTTCTTGAGCACTGATCTTTCTCTCCGAAAACGAATTCATTCTCCAGGATCACTATTCGTACTGGCCTCACACGCTGTTTGGACATACAGTGAAAACTATGTAATCAAGAAACTACATTATACAGAATCTGTAAAATTCGCAAGTTAAAGATTTTCAGGTTACGAATTCAGTGTAACTTTAATTGTATCAATGAATGAGTTGCATTAAAGGTGGCCATACTCTATAAAGAATAAAACATGTCGAATATCCTGGTGAATTATTTTTCAATTATGACTAACTTGGAGTTATTTAATGTTTCAGCACTAGCTGCGATCGGACAAACATTTTTTAAGGGAGTATCTTTTTTCAGGAATGATGTTTTCAAGGGTTCATTTTTTATAAGGTAATCTACCGGTTAAGGTAGGTTTTAGAATGGACACAACCATTAAATAAAGATTTAGTGACACCTAACAAAACACAATCAGGGTTCATTATTCAATAATATTTATTAATGCCTGTCATGCTTTTAATATCCGCATGGGCATCCATGCCTGATGCATGAACCCTTTTTTACATGAAAAACCTGTACATACCGGAAGGATCGCGCAATCCCCTAAGCGTTCACCTTTCAAAGGCTGTAATTTCAATTTAAATGTTTTCTGGTGAAAATATGATTAAAGAAACAAAGGAGAACTTTGTCATCCCTACACAACTTATTTCGGAGCCAAGTCTATATTTTCATGTGCCCGCTATGGCCACCTCCGAGTCCCAAGCTTCTTCCCGATAATACTTTTTCACGATTCACTGACCCACCCACCCGTAGTGAGTGAGTGCCACAAGGGGCAAAAGCTGCGAGCGCAGACGGATCACGGGACAGAATAGATGCTGGTCTCTTCGTTGACAGAAGGCAAAGCATCCAAGAGGCAAAGAATTTTTCCAAGCTCATGAGCACAATAGTACGATATCCACACGCGGTCAAACCGCAAGCAATGATATCCGTTCGCGTGCATTCGCAGCTCGGCCAGCCTGCAGACACTGGCCACCCAGGGGGAATCAGGTCGCGACCGGAGCAAAAGGATTGGATGATTGATTAAAGAGTGTCTGTTTCCACCTGATCTCGTCTACGGAAGCAGGAATTGCCCGCCAGAGTAAAATGAAGACAGGGACCTTCGAAATCTTCTACCACTGAAAGAAGAACCAAAAAGCCGCTTATGAATGCAAACCACGGAGTGTGTAAAATCCGGATGAATGAACGGGCCTGATGAATCATTTACATTTTTTTACGGAAAGGGGAAAGGGACTCTTTGGTGCATGGCTACTCGAAAGCACGAAAATTGGACAGATGGCAATCAATAGATACCAACATAAAGTGGCTGCTTTCCTCAAGTAACTCTGAATTAATAAGCATTGGTACCTAGTGGCAGACAATACTTTGTGGTAGATTATTGTACGGTTTGATTTTACTGATTTATATTTATGGTGTGAGCACTCATTATATTCCAGATACGTACCGTATTAGGTACCTAATTTATCAGATAACTGGTAGAAGCGTGAAGCACTAAATAGAGCGAATAAATCGAAGATATTTAGTAACTTCCTAAATTATGAGTAGAAAGGAACTGCAAAAGTTGTAACGATTAATTCGTTCGAATAGTGGTTCATTTTAAACGTTGGTGCAATTCAAACGCACTCTTTCCAGTCATTACAACGGCCGAGAGATTGGGATCCACAACTCGGTCGGCGATTGTCGATGGTTGTTGTCCATTGACTGGCCACTGGTCAATCGGCTAACAGGAATTTTCTCCACTTCTTTAGCTGATATTTTTTTTAGTTCTGAGTAGATGGTAGTGCATTTCAATTCGGCTTAATTTCAATATTTGAATACTAAACCTCACTGCAGTTCGTAATAAGAATTCACTGAGTTCCCAGATCTAATTACAGTTAAGTTAAAGTGACGTTTTTATAAATCAAACCACTTTACTTTTCCACATAAACTTTTTAATTTTCACGACCCAAGTTTCGTTATAGCATAACATCATCAGGTAAAAATGACTGACTGACTGACTGATGCTTAAGTACTGCGCCGTTTGGCGCATTTTATACCGATACCCAGCTATGCTGATAAACGGTTGTGTGATATAAGTGGCTTAAGGGCGAAATTAAGCTAACGAGTATACTATTTGGTGATTATTAGGATTCATTTAGACTTGTTTTTGCACGTTTGTATTTAAAATGGGGATTATCAGAATAGTCCCAAAAAGGTTCTATGAGAGGGTTACCAGTATTTCCTATTGCTTGCTGAAATGACAGGGCTAGATCTCTTAGATAGGTTGGTAGGTTTGGTATTTTGAGGTCCTTGTGAATGTCTGAGTTTCGGACGAACCAAGGGGCGTTAGTAAGAGTTCACAAGATTTTATTTTGAAAGCGTGTCAGTTAGTTCAGGTTTTTTGCAGCTACTGATCCCCAGGCTGGATAACCGTAGGTTAAGATAGGTCGTATCATGGTTTTGAACAGAAGTACCTTAGTAAGAAGACGGAGGGGACTCGTGCGCTTTATGAGGGGATAGATCGAGAAAAAGGCCGCGTTGGCCTTGTTAAGTGCATATTGGGTGTGTGCTTGCCAAGTGAGTTTCTGGTCCAGTTGTACACCAAGAAATTTGGCAGATGATGCCTGGGGGATCTTTTCCTTGCCGTAGAAAATGGGGGTGTTGTTAGGTTTCTTCCATTTTCTGGCGTAATTGACGTTGATGCATTTTGTTGGGTTTAAGGTAAGTTTCCACTCGCTCATCCAGTTTTCTATGCTGTCTAAGTGTTCTTGGATATTTTCTGCAGCATGATTTGGGTCGAAGGAAGTTGATGCTATAGCAGTGTCATCCGCATAGAGGTAGCTTTCAGTTTTTGGGTGTGAGGGGATATCGTTAATGAAAAAGTTAAAAAGAACGGGTGATAGAATGGCTCCTTGAGGGACGCCTGCTGTGATGGATCGGGTAGTTGATCTGGCATTGTTAACAGCTACAAAGAACGTGCGGTTAGTAAGAAATGAGTGGATGATCTTAACAAGTCAAGCTCAGGTTATATACATATAATGCATATAATAATACAATAAACATCTCGGGTGTAATTAAAATGACCCATAGTTTAACAATTGAACTACGTGAACTATGAAAGTTGTCGGACTAACCATCTCGTTTGACGCCTATTTCAATTTCCATACGCGGTTTTATTGGACAATTCTATGCGTAGGTAATCAGCGGCAGCAACTTGTAAGAACACTTAAGATTTGCTTAAGTAATACCATTTAGAAGCCGAAATCAAATATCTCTTTACTCCGTGGTCTTGCTTCCTTCCTTTTGCCCATTCTTCCTTCCTTTGCCCATTGGCATTAAAGGTGCGGGATCTAGAGAGAATTTCGGATTGATTCCCAATATTTGAAATTCATTTAGATCCAATGAAGATAATGTGGAAATAGACCTCGAAGACACGGGAGCACCCACAGTCATGTAGATTGAACTTGATTGAACTAGATTGAACTGAAATTCAAATTAATTGCTTATTGATTGACGGTCTACGCTTTTGCCCTACTATTTATACTATGTAACGGGAATAGTCGTCCCCGAGTTCAGTTCAATCCTTACATAAAACTATCCGTAGGTATTTTTAAATGTATAAACACCTCTAGATCTCGGATTGCAACAAATAAATGTACAAAGCTAAGTTTCAGGCGTAGCAAGTACATGTGATTAAAGTTCACATTGAATTTTATTCAAGTCACAGATCTAGCGATTGAAAAAATTAAAAAGGAGGTGAATACATGTAAACATAACACAGCAAATATAAAACCCTCAGTTCACAAGTGTTTCTTTACGTCAATGGGTGGTTAGCGAAGTCATTGAAGAGCCAATGGAGCCCGATCAGTCGAAAGTGCTTAATACTGCCATTCAACATTTCAATGTTTACCGAAATAATAAGAAAACAATAAATAGTTGAACTAAAACAGCTTAATGGGAGCCTCACTCAAACCGAATGGGAGCATAACTTATTCATTGAAGGCGCCAATGCAAAACGGAGGCTCACTAGCTGTTTCCAACACACGCTGATGCTCTTTCAACCAAATGTTTTCCTCTCACATCTCGCAATCTGCAAATTCGCGTCATTGCTGCTGCCTCGGAATCGCTTCCGCCCGACGCACACCGTCCGCTCATCATGCTCGTTCTCTCGCCTCTCCCACGCAGATTCCTGTAATCGGGTCGACTAAAAAAACACGATGACCGATGCGAACAGTAGAAAAAAAAATCGTCACTTCGCAACTTTGAAAACGGCAAGCAACATGAAGCTCACGGACCATGGAGAGGTACACGCAAGAGCTGATTAAAACGGTGGCAAATCAAACATTTTGATACACGGGGTAGCAAACAGGTAGGCAATCATTTGTCGTATTTATTCGTCGCCCTCTTGCTGCAGAACAGTAAAATAAACTAGTAATATTTTTCCTGTGGAAGAGGTAGGCTTCATCATGGGCATCCCTTGAGTAACAATTAGTCGATTTTTACAATCTTCACTGACAGCGGTATTCTACAACCATGGAATCACTCTTTTCCAGGAAAGCTGTAATGGGGCTTGAGGGTTACATTTAGCAGCTAGGTTCATTCGGCGAAAAATATGAGCGACATGACCGATGTCCCGAGCAAGCAAATGCACCGTGTTCTGGTCAAGCTCTCCGCGTCGACTGCATGTCGTACACGTAAGAGGCCACATTGAGTGCGCTACAAAAAGAATTCGGACCACGGCCATCAGCATGAACATATTCCGAGAATCTCGAGGCTGCCAATTATTAAAGTACCATCGGCTTTCAAGCGGGACAAAACCTACCGCTGAGGATATCATATCACGAAATCCTGGTAACTCTTCCCGCCCAAACTGAGTGCTGAGTTTTGGCGTCCCTTGACTTCCGGGAAAAAATGAAGAAGAGATTTGTGCAACTCGGCGGGAACACGGGAATTATTTACGCTCTCCTTCCCCTTCGCGGAAATCGCGTTATCCAGGCACGGGCAGGCGAGGCTGAGGGAGAGGGAAGAGCATCAAATGCTTCGTATTAGGAAAAAGAAGAGAAGAGCGACACGGGCGCTTGGCCCTCCCAAGTTCGTTTAAGAACCGGAGAGGAGATTAGGCCCTTGTAAGGGATAGAAAAGGGCGGTTAAGAACCCATCTCCTCATTCTGTATGCGCGTTCGTTTGCATTTCTAGGCGAAGGGTTCCTCGAGGAGAGGAAGTTGTCTCGGCCCCCTGAGCGGAGTCCCACCCTCAGAGCCCCCCCCCCCCGGCGGCCCCTCCCCGTCTCCTCCTATCCCTTCCCCGTAGACACCACACCCTCCCTCGCACCACGTCATCCAGCACCAACTCCACCCGACAACTTCCTCGTCTCCTCAGCCCTCCCGCACACTCCCCCGCACCCACCCCAATAGCCCACTCCCTCCCGCCCCCGCCGACTCCGTCCCCACCGCCGCCTCATTTCCTTCCTCCGCCCCCGCCGTCACTCGAGGGCGGCGGAGATACGAAACTGGACGACAAAAAACGTTCAGGCACATCTGCCAAATGTTAATTTGTTTAATCTCGATATTAAACACATCTAAAGCGCGAAACAATTATTTTACGGTTCATGCGATGGGAATCAAGTGCGTGCCATCTCTTTCGTGCACGCGACCCCCTTTTATGCGATTAATTTTGGACCGATTCAATGAGACACGGGACTCTTTCTGGACTTTTCCTTTAATGATGGCGTAGTTTTAGGGCAAAGATTAATCGCTCCCGGAGCGCCAGCCGGGGAAATTCAGGGCAGAAAATAATATTTTAACTTTAATTTCGAAAGTCTTTTCATTTTCCCTTGAATCGTCGTCGTGCAATCAACAGATAATTTCCAAAAAAATAAATCACCTTCGGAATCATAAAAGAGTGGAAGGAAATAAGTGATAACCACAACAAGCAAATCAAGGATTTTCCCAAACAATTCACCTCTACTCCTCTTTTCCCTTCATTTTTTGAATATTCATTCCGTCTCCACTGTTTTTTAATTTCCTCGAATTATTCCCTCCCTACTCTTGTCTTCTTCCCTCGTCATCGAACAATCGCTCTGTTTCTCATTTCGGTCCTATTTGTCTTTGTATTCGTCAAATCCTAAAGAATTGTGCTCCATTTCCCAAATACCGATATATTCTTATTCCCCATGGATTTGTTTGTGCTCGATGATCACACATTTCCTTCGAGTGAGAGGTGTCGCTCATTATTCCATTCGTTATTATTGACATATTATTATGTTATTATTTACTCTCTCTTTATTATAAAACCCTTACTACTGTCATTTAACATTTCACTATTTTACCGCCATTTACAAAGAATCTCACTTCCCATTAAAAGCTGACTTGGCCTGGTTAATCCTGCTAATAATATCGCTAACGCTTCGTCCATCTACAGTTATCTTACTTCCTAGGTAAGGGAATTCTTTTACATTTCCTAATCTTCGTCCATTTAACCTCAAATTAGCTGGAGTCTCATGTCTACTGGCCACCGGGATCTTAGTTTCTTCATTGTTTATGTTCATTCCGTATTCAGTACGAAGAGTAGATTCCATCAAGGTTATGCATTTCATTAGTCCCTCTTCGGTCTCCTTAAGGACGGCTACATCATCCGTCAAACGGAGGAAATATACTCTCACTTCATGTACATTCACTCCACCAGCACCTTCGTCTAGCCTTTCTATGACTTCGTCTAGACCCTTTTGCATGTATAAGTTGAACGAAGTCGGAGAAAGCGTACAGCCTTGTCTAACTCCTTTCTTTATTCTAGCTTCCTGTCGGTAATTACCGCATCCCATCTTCATCTTTATACATATTCCATATTACTCTTCCATCTTTGTAATTAATACCTGCGGCTTTCAGTGATAGAAATAGTTTGCTCCATTCCACTCACTCCAACGAAGGCCTTTTCGAAGTCTATGTATCTTTGCATTTCTTCGCTTGTTTTTCTATGACTAACCTTAAGGTCAGAGTTAAATTTCTCCTTTAGAATGAATCAATGCCTTCAGGCCAAAGAGTGCTTAGTAGAAAATGACTTTTTGGGGGAAGGATTAGTGAAGTCTATATATATTAGAGGTATATATAGTATATATTAGGGATATTTCAAGGAGAGAATAGAAGATGCTCAAAGAAGGTTGTTCATAAATTAGGAAAGGCTAGGAAGGGAATGGAAGCTTTAGGAAACGCGAATCGTGACACGAAACTCCAAAAATTAAATCGAGAATCATAGAAGAGATAGATACATTAAGGTATCATTTTTCTTTTTTATCAATATCATTCTTAAAATATTAAAATAAAATAATTAAACACCTTTAGGATTTTTGTTTTTTGATGGCACGTCAAGCTACTTGTCCTTGAATGATTATTTTTGAAAGAACAATTTAATAAATTCAAAAAGTTTTCAAAGCTAAAAATCAGATGTAAACTTACGCAGTAGTTTTTCCGATACAATGCGACACATGGAGTTGGCTCGATCGCGATTCATCAAAAGAAATTAATGTATGAGAGCATGAATTTTTGAATTGCTGAAGATGTCTACTGATGCTTAGCAAAAATTAAACGAAAGGTAAATAATAATATGAGAATTATAATGCAAATATAAAGAGGATATGCAATATAAAAGAGAAAATGGTCAATGTTATTGCAAGATGTATGCATGAAAATAACAGCGCTGACTTAAACGAAGGGAAATTTGCGTGTTCACATACTTTAATTTTCGCAATCTCTTATTTCCGGGCGATGAAAGATTATAAACGGGAGTATTAGTGTACCCATCAACACACCTCCCCATTTATGTTATCTCTCTGGACCCCGAACAATTCGAAACGTGATATTAGCTGAGGTCCCAGTCAAACATGAACGCTTTCCATACGTATTTATTGTATTTTCACAGTGAGGTACGTGAAGTGATCACTCGGGGCATTTAAAGTCGTGGAAAGCGTCACAGGATGAATCACAGAAGGAGCATTCAATTTTAAATGTGAAACGAAACCAACACGCGAAATGGTTAGTTAATGACCAATTTTATCACCCGGTTGCATTCAGGGGTGAAATGTGCCTCCGGTTTGCCGAGGTTGTCGTCTTCAAGAGGAAGCATTTTCGCAACTGCGTCAACAGGAACTTTTTCTCGTATTAAGTCGTGTAGTACGCCCTTCGAATTCGACGGTGGCTTCCACGAACACCCCGTGGACATATATCACTCAAAGAATGGACCCCCCACCACTACATCCTCCTTTCCGTGCGTTTTCAACTCGTCCTCCAGCATCTCCTCCTTATCGCACGGTGAATGCTGGCTCTTTTCCTTCCCTTCCTCGCCCGCCCTTCCTGCGCCGCCTGCCGTTCCCATCCTCAAACAACCCTCTTCTCTCCAGAGGGTCCCACCCCCTCCCATCTCCTTTAAGGCTCACCCTCACGGAACAACGCCCAAATCTCGCGCAACCGCCATCATCTCCCCCACCCACCCACACACACACACCGCCGATTCTATCGCTCGTTCAGACTCCTCGCTCCCACCCGAACCCTCTCCTCCCCAATGCCTTCCCATCCATCCCGCTGCCTTGTTAAAAAACCCCATTCACTCTCTCTCCTCCCGCACACCCTTCTTTAGAGGTACACCACGTCTTCCCTTCCCTCCGCCATTGGTCGCTATTGCCTTCATTACATACCCCCCTACGTCTCTCCCGCCCCATCGCTCTCCACCCCCGTCCCCTCTAACGGGACGACGTGAAAAAGGAGAAGTGGATGAAACCTGAGCCCAAATACCTGCGAGGGTGCATCCCGAGAGGGCCAGAGCGAGGCTGGCTCGGATGCTGCGTCACACACACCGCCTGGTCTCGCTCTCATCAATCCCAATCTATCGTGCGCCCCGCTGTGGAGGCCCTCCCGCCACCCTCTCGCCGCCTTTCCTCCACCGCAGGAAGTTCCTGCTTCGGTGGCGCGGCGAGTTGAACAAATCTAATGATAGACTTTCGTGCACTGTTTATGTTTTATTTTCACGCGACGTGGGGTAGGAATAGAAAATAGAAGAGGATGAAAGGAAGTAGCTATTGTTTTGTCACAAAGCGTTTTAACAAGTCGCACGACCAGGAGCGATTCATTCCAAGTACTCAACGGTGAGTATTTATGACCCTATCTTTCTCAAGAGGGGCGGAAACGTGAATGGTGGATGAGGGTGTTCTACCGTGTTCAGTAAAGGGTGTTTGGTGACAGAAATACCAGGTGCATGAGCACAACATCAACAAATCCCTAAGAAGAAAATTACCGGGAGCATACAAAAGGTAGTTCTTTGTACGTTTCATTTGTTCTTCGTCGTTCGTTCTTTGCATTGACATAGCTGGAGCACAGCTTCCTCATTTACCAGGCCTCGCAATCGTATCCTGGCGATGGAGCATTTATCGTGTTATTCCAATGCCTACCTGGGTGACGTGCGGAGAGCTCTTCAAGGGCAATACTGGGCAATAAGGCCGGGAATGCAAATGCTCGAGAGTAAAGAAGGGAAATTAACAGAATAATAAAGACATACATTAGGAAGAAAACCGACGAGGAATGGAGAATACATGGAGAGAGAGCTTCGGTCGAGGACAAATGTTAACAATTGACAGACTGTGGCATATTGGCACCGGGCACGTTTAAACGGCCACCATAAAACTAATGGGGTGCAAATTACAATAGTTCAAGAAAAAATATCGTCACATTACAAAAGGCCTTTAAAATTCGGGAAAGGGGAATGCTGGTGCAAATCGAAGAGTAAATCAGACCTGACTATACTCCAATGATCGAGAGATCTTTTGTCGCACAGTATTTTTTGCGTAGGTGTTGGCTTAAGTTAGACACATATTCTGACGGAAAACATACCCTATCCATTTGACTGCAGAGGGAACTTAAGACAATCATGTTGATGCATCGTATTTACTCCTTACTTGACTATGACATTAAAAAACCATTTCAGTTCACGATTCTCCGCCGTGAACTGATGGGGATAAGGGCGAGAATTTGTAAACGAGGAATCAGGTTATTTACAGAAAACAAAAAAGATACGCCAATAATCCCATTCTATGCCCATGTGCACATTACGCACCGTTCACATCGATGAAGAACGCAGTAACTGAAAATGTTTTATCTTTTCATGAACGGAATGTTGAAATTTCATGTAAAACTGATATTCAAGTTGATGAAGTCATATCAGACAATCTCCAAGCTATTTTCAATCGTGGGATCCTCCCACATAATACTTCCCCGCGTCCTTTCGATTTTATCCATTGAAAATGTTGGTTAATTCATAATTACAACTTTTCCACGGAAAGGTTATTCGACTATGTCGAGATACAACCCAAGGCCCCCCGAATTCCCGGCTAGATCTATACAAATATAAACACCGAGTCGCGCGAGATACATCTGGCAGATAGTCGGACGCGTGGATTCGAATGCCGTCCAAGTAAAGCGACTCTTCTCAAGTAGAATTCTCACAAAAAATAAATGAAGTCATAGGTAATCTTATCAGTCGTATGAGGCATATCAAATTGTATCGGTATTCGTACTAGACCTCAAGCGTTCCGCCAGGGCATTCGGCTCCGCTCAAATACATTTATCCTATAAATTTTGATTGTGGATATGACTATGTGTACAATAGGGGTGCACATGCAACGAACAACATAGCAAAGCACGGAATTTACCTCGTCCTTTTCTGAATACACTTCAACTATGAATAGTCCAAGTCACCAGATGGATCATAATCCCGCTTAAAGGCGAAAGCGGAGCTAGACCACGATGGAGCTTCTAGTCGGGAAAATCGAATGATCGTGATTCACTCGCCGCGCAGCTGCAATGGATTAGTTCCTCGGAGGGAAGGAGATGGCATGAACCTCTCCGGATCGTACGTTTCGGTGGTGCAAGCCGAACTCGCGCGCACTTGACCTCGGATCGCATGCTCCCGTCCTTTTCGTTCCGTCACCAAAATCCCGCAATCCCCATCCAACAAATGACAGCGGGGTAGCTCGGTCGAGGTGAAACGTCCCGAGGGTTTCTGCAGCAAAACGCCCCGAAAGTACGACACTGATGCGCACATGGATCTCATGGTCTTCGCATGTTCCTTCTCCTGACCACTTGCCATGCTGCCTGGCGGGGAGAATGGTATGGGGAACGGGAACGGAATCACTATTAAGACTTATGAGTACACTTCTCGACATGAATTCGGTAGAAATGGCCGAAATTCAATCACTTGATAAGATACGAAGGTATATTATCAAATCATTCACTTGGTAAGATAAAGACAACTTATTACGACGTTTGAAACAATTTATAGGACGGAAAGTCGTGAAGATGCTATTTTAGGAGGGAGGGGAAATCCCATTTACGAATATATCAATTTGGATATTTTTATATAACATAGATTTTAATAAACATTTCTAATATTCCAACTATTCAATAGGATCAAATGTTTTCATTGATAACACGATGTCCCTTGTTGCAGAGAGGAAGTTGTTCCAGCAGAAGACACTACTTTCAGTGATGCATCGATGTGAATAGGCAGCTGCTATTAAGGAGCTGGTTGCCTGAGTATGCTGCCCACCGTTCACACTTATCTTGAGTTTGGACTGTCTCCGAAATCTACGATGAAACGTGCTTGTGAATTTGTTTCCACAAACCATAAGCAACTTCGTCTGTACGCTGTATCTTTCCTACGCTCATGTTTTCCTCTCTCCAGCCGCACAAGATGGACCGCCACTCCCATCCTCTCCCTTCCCCGCTCGCCCCTCTTCTCACGTACATCATCCTCGCCACCTCTCAAAAAAAGGCTGGTGCAATGAAATTTCGCGTCCCGCCCTTCCCGGTATTTCAATCCACAGTTTCATGCTTGACCAGGGATTTATCTTGACCGGACGAAATTATGACCCCATTCCAAATGTTTACAGCTAGGCCGATTTTTAACTTTCCACCCACGTCTTCCGACTGCAACTTTTCTTGCGACCTTGCACGTTTTTCCTTCTACACTTCTCCACGTGGTAGGCTATTCCCCTTCTATACATTTCTCATTTTCCGGCGCTATAAATCCATCGCCCTACCTCGCTCTCCCCGCCCTCGCTGTCCCCGACCCCTCACATCGTTCCTTCTTTCTCTCCTACGCACAAATACATTTTCACTCTTATTTATAGCCTTATCCACTTCATCCGGGGTCTCTTCTAACCCCGTTACCCTCGCCATTGCACAATTCAAGGCTCCCTTCCCCCATACTCTCCCACCACGCTTCATTTCTCACGCTTCCTTCTGCCCCGGAACAAACCAAGGGAGAGGAGGGGGCAGCGCGGGGAAATGACCAGGGAAGAAACGGACAAAGGAGGGACTAGGGTTATGTACGGCGATAGATCAACCGTAATTACAGCAATTATCCTCCTGTCTCCAACCTTAATCCTTCAATCCTTTCTCGAGCAACGCCTCCGCTTTAATCACGTTAGCCGGTGCACACGCGCCCTCCCTCTCCCGAGCCCCGATGGCCGGCAGAGGACACTAGTCATTTCCATACATGTGGGCATACCATTCGACTTCCATTTTCAGGGTTCAAAACCTTAGTCAGTGCTGAGAGAAGGTCGCCGTGGCCAGGAATCCCGACATAAAAATAAGCCCTCGTCAAATTTGAATGTTCTCTCCGAAGGACCTAAAAACCCTTGGTTCAGGGTACGCATTCGCCGGTCTCCGCCGGAATTGGAGGATAGTCAAACGAATCCCTTAAATTGCTGGTCCGCCGGTGATTTTAGCGCTATTTAGGAAGTTAATGGAAGTTTGAGGATAAGGCTATTAAATCCATTAGGCGACTCGGAAGTGGCACGGCGCGTTCTAGAAACGAGGAACCTTCAGTCACATACCCCAAACACCATTATAATAGTCAGGTATTTGCTTAATAACATTATTAAATCATATCATTAGTGCCGTTTAATCAATATACTGCGGCACTATGTAGTACCCCATATTTGTGCAAGATATACCGAAGAGAATAAAGGTTTTCCTTATGCGTGATGCATTGACCACTTCAAGGGTAGCGCATCAGCATAAGGCAGAGTACTAGTGGGAAGAGGTCAGAAACTGATTACAGGTATTTTATAAAACGCACCTGAATTTGGGCATGTGGAATTTTAAACCGAACTATCCCAGAAACTTCGTCTGTTTTTATTTCCGCAGTACGACTAGAAAATAATGAAAATCTCGAAAAAGGTGACAGAGGAAACCGCTTTAGATTTAGCGTCTATGAAGAAGAGTACATTAACGATCGCAAATGCCAAATCGATGAACATTTCAAGGACAAGAAAATACGTTAAAAGAGAGCAGGCACACATTCAATTATGTCACTTATTACCGGTTAATATTCCATGCATTCCAGATGAACAATTCATAAATACAAGCGAATTAACATCTGCACCCCACCCGGCTCAAGGGTGCACGGCGGGGAGCGTCAAGACGCCCTACTTGGAGAGTGCTTTGTGGGAATATGCCTCTAACGTGCATCCACCATGTGCTATAATTATGTGAATGCATTTGTTTGAAAATTTTCGTGATGGATTATATTTTCTATTATGAAAAGTGAGGAATGTTTTTCAATTTTATTTTGACGTCTCACTCACAATTAATAACATTTCATTTCACCAAACATTTGACATTCCGCAAATAAAGCGATCATCATCAATGCAAAATTCAAAACAGCGTAACAGGGAATGATAGATTCTGTTTATGGATTGAAAATTTAGTATTCAACGGCTCACTTATTTTATATTTGGTTCGTCATATTACTTATGATAACCTACATGTTGATCATCAACATTACAACTGATGAGCCGATATAATTTTGGTTTGAAGGCTGTTTACAAAACGGAGGAACGGATTGTTGAGGCGGATTTGTTTTTTCAATCCGAGGGCCCGGGGCGAAGTCCAGTGCCAGTGACGGATTTCACCAAGGTGTTCCTCGTCTACATGCGTTAGCACGTGGGGACGAAGCACAAGAGGACGACGTTAATTTTTGAACCACTAGAAGAGACCTTTCGAGAGAAATCATCCGTCTCCCTTGCCTTCTTCCTCCGCATTCTACCCTCGCGCCTTTATTATCTTTCCTCCCGGTGTGAGGCGAATATTCGCGAGAAGTACACTTCTACGATGTATTTTCATTCTTCTTGCACGTTCTTAATCTACGATTCTATTTTCATGCTCCTCATTCACCATCCCAATCTCCCTAGTCCCATTATTTTTCCATCTCTCTTCCAACATTTCCGCTCTATATCACGTTCTCCGTCCCCCCAACGTGCCGAACCCACTTTCCGCCTCGGTCCGTTCCCGGGGAAGGAATCAGCAACGCCATTTCTCGTCGCACACCCTCGAAGTGAAGAAAAACAAGGTATCAACAGCCCCGCGCCCTCATCTCCCTTTCACCCTTCCACAATCACTCCCCGGCCATCGAGATCTGATCCACCCTCATCATCGAGTCCCGCTTATTCCACTTCCTTGACTCCTGAAATCCTACCCGTTGCCGTTCTCCGCTCACGCACTCTTCCCTTCATTCGGAGGGCCTTTCGCCGCCCCGCAAATCCTCCTCTCTCCGAAGGAGGCGCGTCCTTCTCGCAGGAGAGGAATACTCCACTTCTCCTCCCTCCTCCGCTTTAAACTTCGAGCCTCGCCCTCTCGCATTACCAGAAGCACTTCGGAGGAGACGTGGTGAGAGGGAGTTCTCACGGATACCGAATATTCGCTCCTCATTAATACGGTCTTGTCGCTATGGTTGCCTCGGGAGTTCCTTCAGTCATTGCGGTGGGCTTGCCACTAACGAGGGACTTGAGGTAGTCAACAAAATGGGTGGATGCCCCGACGATATCGATCAAAGATGGGCCGTTATGAGGCTATTCTCCGACGAAAGTTACAAAAGCTATCCACTTCTCACGTCTCCGCCGGTTGGGGGTGCAAAGCACGAGTCACTTTTTCTCCAGGAGAACCAACTGGCAAAAGTGAAATACCGAAGGTAGGATTATTCTTAAAGGGATTGGAAACCAGAAAATCCGAGTGGATGCTTAAAATGCACGAAAATGATTGATCAATGGCTTTCTTCTTTTTAATTCCTTCGCCTCCGCGTTGAACACCACCATACGACGTAAAAAATGATTACACATCTATTATACGAAAGGATTATTCATGCCATAGCATGATGCTCTTTTGCACTTTTCCATTTAGACTATTGGTCTTTTTCCGTTTCAAAATATGACGGCGTTCTTCTTCGGTACGGTAATAGACCCCGTTCCTAGTCTCGTCTTTTTTCCCTCGACCACAACCTCCTACATATCTAGCACACATTTTAATAGATGGCATAGTAATATAAATCGGGAGGCATGTAGGAGAGTTTAACAATTAAATCGCGTGATTAAGTTTTCATTCTCCTAATTTTTTCTACCTCTCCAGCCTCTTTCTTTCCCTATCTAGAAAGCGCTCTTTAATGCCCTTTCGACTCGACAAACGTATCGCAGAGGCATCCACCGCACTCACAGTTCGAGACGGGAACCGCCAGGCCACCGCGACGACCCGAATGCCGGCCGCTCCACCACCCCAAGGGTCCCCCCCATTCTGTTCCGTTCCCTTCCCTCCCCCAGCACCTCAGCTCTCCCCAAAGGGTGCGATAAATCTCCCGGGAGTGCCTCGGGTTTCTCATCCCCCCTCCCTGCACACGCTGCGAGTAGGAGACGGGCTCGAGTGAAGAGAGGGATGGGCGGCGGAGATTAGGGGAAAGGGAATAAGACGATGAGAAGAGAAATTATGGAAGGGCGCGAGTAAAGGTGCGAGCGGAGTCTTTTTGAATTGGGAGGGGGGAGGAGGGGAAGGGGTTGAGATAATGAATTGACCTCGGTGGTGGGGGCGAAAGGTGAATTTCATTTCGTGAGGGATAACAGGTATTTAGGCGAGAATGGAACAAGTCAGACGGGGGAGAGGAGCAGGACGGGGTGGAAGGTTTTCTTATTTGTAACGTGGAGGGCGCGTCCATTCCAAGTGCTGTCGTAAACTGAAGCTCTTTCATCAATATTTCGTTCGCACAGGTATGCCATGAAAACTAAAACAATCGTGTACGAGGAAGCAAGGAACATAAGGCGCCGAGAAATATTATACGTTGTCACCGTTCCTATGGCTGTCTACGTCACGCCAAAGTAATCAAAATACAGAGAAAAGTAAATGGCGTTTGGAAAGCGACCTCTACGTTTACGAGCAAACAAGGAAACTCCCTCCTTACGAACAATACAAGCCCTCCACTTGTAATAAATGGATAAGGCATCTAGAAACACGTTGTTCCCATTACCATTCATACTTGTTCTATTTCCTCTTCAAAATGTTTTAGAATGGCAAAAGATAAATTCGAAAAAAATGCTAAAATAAAATTGAATGTTAATAACTCTACGTTAAGCCAGGAATATCAGTCACAGTTACATTATCATAAATCATAAAAGCAGATAAGCCAACTCGACATCGATGGAACTAAACTGAACATTTTGTGGAGGGCAATACATGGAGCTCTTGATCCTTCTTTAGATCTAATTTAATGAAAATTAATCCATAAAAGCTCCGAGAGGTAGTTGCAAGTAGTTCAATTATTTTTAAGTAAAAATAGTTCTTTTAATGATCGAATTGATAAAATATATTAATAGAAATATTCTTGCAATCATAATTGCATTGAAAAGTTCATTAACAGAAGTTACCATTACTCAGCCTTTAAATAGACTAAATTTTAAACCTAATCAATAAAATTAAATGGTTCTAAAAGATTTTTATGAATGTATGCAATCTTGCGAGTGGGTCTAGGCAGTTATATTGTCATTCGCTGCAAATTTACGTAGGCATGTCTACAATTTCATCAATCACGGCATTTCACTTTCACGGCAATAATGCTCAGCTGAGAAAATGCGACGTTGATTCTCAATTTCAAGCCACGATCTTCTAATTAGGTGTATATCTCTATCAGATGTTTCAATCCGATATCAGGTTGTTAGCGGTACACTAATCACATGAAGCGCAAATACTTCAAGCGTAACACCCACCTTGTGGGACCTATTAGCCGGGTGGCACGCGAATATTTCCTCGAACTTTATGATGAGAAGAGACAGCCGTCGCTGTAGCGTCTCGGATGATTGTTTCGTTGTCAATCTTTTGCGATATTTTAATAGCGGTAAGTAATATTAGTATTAAAGATTTTATACATACATTTATGCAAATTACGATGATTGTTTGTCGTGCTGTTTGATGAAAAGCCGAGGATATATTACTTACCACCGCAGAACTTAAATAAAGGATAGAGTACAATTTTAACACGAGAACATCAATGAAAATGAATTTCTTCATTCACCAAAAACTGCGTTTAACCATATTATACAAGTATATTATTCTGTGGTGAGAGATCCAACGGTCGCGCTCAATGTGGCTAAAAATTATATAACAAATTCGAGCACTGCTCGGGCATAAATTCACTGTAAACCTTCCCTGCAAAATTTACTGGTAAACCTGTTATAACTAACCATTGGGTATTTTCAGGACTGGAGAGACTAAAAGAGCCCAGAAAACATCGTCGGGAAACGTATCACAGCAATTTTTCTATTGGTCAAAACGTTTGCGAAAATTAAAATCAATAATTTTTGTAAAATATTTATTTAAAATATAACATTTACTTGATAGAGTATTGAGGGTTGTAAATGATGTTTAACTCATCTAAATCCGAGACCTACTCTGCTATTCCAAGGATCCCGCCACGTGGTAGATTCAAATTTCATTAGACGGGCATTTTACAATATCTTAACGGCAATGATATTATTATTAGGTAATCTACCAGTTAAGGTAGGTTTTTGGATGAACAACTATCAGATAAAAATTTTGTAACTCCAAATAATGCAAATGAACCCAATCCAGCAACCTAACCTACATCAGGTCTCTCTTCATCTCTGTGTACTTCTTTCCTCCCTTCATCCCGTCCAACATCCCTATCATGTTCCTGCCCTTTCCTCGCTTGCCCAACATTCTTCCCTCTATTACCTTCTTCAACATCCCACTATTGCCGATCAATACGCCTTTCATCCATTTTTCCTGCCTCCATACGATTTCTCTCAACAAACCCCTCTCCTCACCCACCATCTCCAGTACTTCCTCATTTGTTTTCCTTTCGGTTCATTTCACCTTCTCCATTCTTCTCCACACCCACATTTCAAAAGCCTGCAACCTACGCCTATCAACCCGCTTCAGCGACCACGTTTCCGCGTCGTGCATAGATACGCTCCTTATCAAAGTTTTTCCAAATCTTTTCATAACCTTAACCTCCCGACTCAACGTCCCCGTCATCAACTCCCTCCTCCTTGAGAAAGTCTCCTTGCCTAGCGCAATTCTTCTCCCTACTACTTTGACTACTACTTTGGTCCAAAACACTTCCGAGGTACGTAAACTGTTCTACCTGCTCTATCTTTTCCCCTCCTATTTTAATGTTTAGCTCAGCATTTTTCTTTCTGGAAAATGGCATAACCTTTGTTTTATTAATATTGATTCTCATCCCATATTTATCGCACTGAACCTTCAATTCACTCAACAATGCTTGCAACCCCTTGGCTGACTGAGCAACTAATGCTTGGTCATCAGCAAACCTGACCGATTTTACGAATTCCCCTCCGACTTTCATTCCTACCTCCAGTTCTTCCCATGCCTCTTTAATCATTTCCTCTACATATACGTTGAACAGTACCGGTGACAATGGGCAACCCTGCCTTACGCCTCTTCCTAACACTGCCGATCCGCACTCTCCGTTCCCCACTCGCACCTGAGCAGTCTGAGACATGTACAGGTTGCGGATCAGTCTCCTGTCCCTCAAATCCATTCTTATTTTCTGTAATACACGCATTAATTTTTCCCAATTCACACTATCTTTTTCGAAATCTACAAAATAGGCAAATACGTCCTGATTATATTCTATATTCCTCTCGATTACTGCAATGGCATCACGCGTCCCTCTTCCTTTCATAAACCCAAATTGATCCTCCCCTAAGTAATCATTTTTTAATCAATCAAGCCTTACTCTATATTCTTTTGTTGATGATCCTGAGAATAACTTTAGCTGTGTGGGATATCAAACTTATTGTTCTGTAATCCTTACATGATGTAGCCTTTGCCTTCTTTGGAATAGGCACGAACACCGATCTTACAAAATCTTCCGGCCAGATTCCTTCCTAATAGATATTAGGAATGAGTCCATATAGAGTCTTCTTCCCACATTTTCCGAAACATTTCAACAGTTCTACAAGGATTTTGTCTACCCCCAAGGGCAATGTTAGTCGTTTTATAAGTAGACAGACTTGAAAGCTGATAAATTGAATTCTGAGAGCTCTAATACACGATGGACTTCATGATACATCGTCAAATTTGATAAAAGATCGATGTAAATTGAAATAGATGGAGGGCCGAAAGTTCTCCTGGAAATTTAAAAAAAAGAGTTCAGCGACAGAAGAGTTCAGAACAGTATTCAGTGGCTAATCTTTTTTTCCTACCTTCCACATTTTAGCATAGCAGACTGCAAGTTACGAGAGTTTAAGTGAGAAATGGAGAGAATTTGTGTAACTATTCCTGAAAGGCCGAATGGTGAAATCTTGTTTATTTTGCGCCGAAAAAATAAAAGTAAATCAAACCAAAGTAAATCATCAAACAAACATTTATACACACAGTAGCAGGTATTTTCTCTAAGAAAACTTCATAAATAGCACGCCAAAGGACAAGAACAGAATGATTATAACCACAAAAAAGAATGCAAGTTTTATTCTAGCAATTAGCTTAATAATGACGTACAAATTACTTTTCGCGAACATTTTAATGAGGTATTTAGGATATTTCAGCAGCAGCCTTATACCTCTTTACGACAGAGCGCGAGGCTGCCCTCGGGGAAGGAAGGGCTTTCCACGAGGAACTCCAGAACCCTCGTTTAATTCTTCCACTGACAAGAAGCATACTCAGGGCTTACGGTGATTTTCAATGAGTGAAATAATGAAGGGCCGCAAAGACTGATGACTGTATGATGATGACTGTACATGAATTTCTGTTTCCAAATCGGAAACAGATTTAAGGAGACTATCAAATATTGCAACAGGTTTACGGAGAGGACTTCTGGGAACAGTTGTTTCCGGCCTATCAATTCGGGTCAAGCATTAATCGAAAATCTCATATCTTAAGGATCTTCTTCGCAGATAATTGACCTCTACATCGAAAAGTTGCACTCTGTATAATTTTAAAATAATCTGCCAACCAACCGCAAAATTTCTGAGGAAGTAAGCATCCTTCAAATTATATGCATCGTGATCTTGACTAAAAGACGTACGCTAGGAAGCATCGTGTTGCCGAAAAATTCATACCGCGTCTTCTGAACGGAAAGTCAGTCAGTATCCATTTGATCATTCAAGTCCTGATTAGGGCTGAAACATGTTATGCATTATGGGTTCACGTCTGCGATGTAAAAACATTAGCGCAGCCGTAGTATTTGTCGGATAAATCGATTCCGAAACAAAAGAAAAGTCCACCAGAGTTGATGAAATGAGATGTCGATGTTGCCAGTGTTTTGGATTGGAAGGGAGGAAGCTCATTGCGAGTGTTATTCACGAGTACAGTTCGTAAAGGGTATTACTTGCAGGGAATTAAGCACTTGAGAAGGTTCGTGGGAAGACAATGGATAGTGACGTGAACAAAATTGGTTTGCAATCTGCAACGTGAGAATGCGTCTGCACATGCGTCGTCGTCGCGCTCTATCTCTTACTCTCGGATATAGAATCTCACGAGTGAGTCAATCCAGCCAATCTACACTCCATATTTGGTCCATACGGTTTTTTCTTAGTTTCCAAAGTTATAAAGTGCCCTAAGAGGTCGTCGATTTCAGAGATAAGAGGAAAAAGAGAAAGGTTCGGAAACGAGACGTTTACGACATCCCGTAAGGCAATTTATATGATGTAAAATCGATTGCAGCGATACACCAACCGAACAGGGGATACTTCAACAGAAACAAGTCTGACGGAGCCACAAATAAGGCAATAGATAAACACAAAAAATATTATTGGTGGTAACAACTCGTATCTCTAAATTTTAAAAAAATATTGAAATACAGAAATTTCTTGTCGAAAGGCATTCTACGACAACAGGTATAATTGGTTTTATGGTCCATAAAATAAAAAAGGAAAGTCAAGTGTAGGATCTCAATAGCTCATATTATTAGTCATTAGTACGTGAAGCTAGCAAATATGTCCGAAGAAATAAACATGGTTCCATTAAAATTGAATTCCAAAATAAATAAAAAATAACTGAGGGGATGGAAATGAATATTTGAATGCATCTGTTGAAAACATACATGAACTCCTCAAGCTTGGGAAAGGATAAGATTTTGGAAAGAACCTAATCTCTGCAAGTGCCCTCCAGGAATGGCGATGGCAATCACAGTGAACGAGAGCACACTCTCGTGGAGGAGAGTGAGAAAGGGCTTCAGGCTGGTGAATTGAGAGATAAAAGAGTGGGAAAGGTCAAGATTGTGCTGGCTTAGATAATACCCAAATAAAGATATTTCTTCACATATTCATCAAACTTGATCCACCATTTCTTCCTTCGTAGAATATATGAAGCCAGTTAAATTATCGCAAATGGATTTGAAAGATATCCAGTCATTTGACATGGTCTTTAATTTCAATGAATTCATATAAAACAACCAACGCCAGTATTTTACAAAAAATATTTATATGCAATACCTGACTTAAGTTTAAACTAATTATTTCGTGTATTAAAAGATAAAGATAACTGATGAACAAGAAGCAAGACCAAGAGACTAACTATGTGCACTAAATTATATTGATTTTTCCCGGATCTAGGAAAATTAATGATTCAAGAACCTAATTACTTAATAACATGTTTTGCAGCGAAATCCTTCCAAGATAACTGGATATTTGTTTATAAACTTTCATTTTTCATTAAAGAAAGGCAAATTAAAGCTAAAGTTATTGTAAATCATTAGTGCATTTTTTGAGTAAACAGTTTTCATGGACATTCTATTCTAAATTACTACAAGTATTTTCAAAAAAATATCGAAAACAGGTTTTAAAGGTTTAGAACGGTTAATCCTCTATTTTTAAGATTTTTCCTAGTTAGGGTAACCGCAGTGATACAATACACAAGTAAATTCGTGTAAATAGGCCATAAAGGAATAATGCCATAGGCCATAAAGGTTCACAATCTTTGGATTCCGTAAACATGAGAGAGTCGGTGGCAGAAGCTGTCTTCGTGAAATGCGACCGATATATACAGGGTTTGTCCAGAAAATAAGTGTACTGATTTCTCCCGCCGCTCCAGGCGCGCCCAGCACCGCTCTGACGGGCTGCGATTGGAGGGGGGTATGTTGGCAAGCGACGCTGAAAAAGGCAGTCGTCTCTGAGCTGTGGTGTAGTGAGGAGCTCTGTTAACGCGAACCTCCACGCTCGACCCACGTCACGGAACGCGATGCCGAGGTTTTTGGAGCAGCGTTATTCCATCAAATTTGCGGTAAAGCTTGGGAAATCGTCTACCGAAACTGTCGGTATGATTAACCAGGCTTACGGGGAGTCAGCCATGTCCAGAAACATGATCTTTCGGTGGCACAAGATGTTCGTGGAGGGCAGAGAAGAGGTCGACGACGAACCACGGCCTGGACGCCCATCAACGACACTCACCGACGAAAATGTGTTTGTCCTCCTCTTGTGTTTGTCAATTTCTCCTTTGGTGGGTGTAACAGCTCCCTAACGCCATCTTCTGTTTAACGATTCGGAGCACTTTGGCGCTTTATAAGATCGCAGATTTCGATGTGAAAGTACGCTCCCTCGATAGCTCAGGTGGTTAGAGCATCCGCCCGGCAAGTGGAGAGATCCGGTGTTCAAGTCCCGGTCGAGGAAGATATTTTTACATTCGTGATCTGCTCACATCCGCCATCCCCACCTCTCTTGTGTTCGTCTTTTATATGTGTTCCTTTACCATTTTCCTTATCTCTATTTCAATGTGAATGAATATTTATTCGCCATATGGCGGTATTTCGTGTTTGAATGTATATATATATATATAGTCACTTTCTTGGAAAATCCACGAACGTGTACAATAATATAAATTCACTAATAGTCATAACAAACACAGAAACCAAAACACACAAAAAGAGGGACTCACTGGTTCTCGATTTTTCGGTATACCACCGAATATATATATATATATATATATATATATATATATATATATATATATATATATATAGCTGATTTTTTCGAAGTAACACGGAAGTGTGAAATAAAAAACTAAGACAGCAACACACAAGATGAGAACACATAAAAGGAACACTCACACGTAATATCTTGATAATTTCGACGGACTGGAACTCCGTCTTTTCGGAAGATTAGTTAGGAAAATATATATATGTAAAAATATAGGAGCATTAATGTGACTTTACACAACACAGTTTACATATCTCGGCAATGTTTTGGACCAATACGGTCAAAGTGGCAGGGACGTAAGGAGAAGATTTGCGCTAGGCAAGGAGGCTTTCTCAAGGAGGAGGGAGTTGATGACGGGGACGTTGAGTTGGGAGGTTAAGACAACACTCGTAAAAACTCTGATATGGAGCGTAGCTATGTACGGCGCGGAAACGTGGTCGCTGAAGCAGGAGGATAGACGTAGATTGGAGGCTTTTGAAATGTGGGTGTGGAGAAGAATGGAAAAGGTGAAGTGGACCGAAAGGAAGACAAATGAGGAAGTACTAGAAATGGTGGTTGAGGAGAGGGGTTTGTTGAGAGAAATCCTATGGAGGCAGGAAAAATGGATGAAAGGCGTATTGAGCGGTAGTGGAATGTTGAAGAGGGTAATAGAGGGGAGAATGTTGGGCAAGCGAGGTAAGGGTAGAAACAGGATAGGGATGTTGGACGGGATGAAGGGAGGAAAGAAGTACACCGAGATGAAGAGGGACCTGATATATAGTAGATTAGGTGGCTAGGTGGGGAGTTAGAAAATGTTTATTTGATGGTTGTGTCCATCCAGAGACCTACCTTAACCGGCAGATTACCTAATAATAATAATATATCTCAGCGAATGACAGGAAAATGCTTTCAAGGAATGTTGTACTTAACATCGAGTTACACGCTAGATTTTTTTTACAGGCCACAAGTACTACTTCCAAAATAAGGGTTTTTTATTCGTCTTTGTTCAATAGCTTATGACTTCTCCCACAATGGAATATGATTCATGGAAGAAGAACTTGTCAGAATTGTGAACCAACAATGACCTCAAGTTGAGAAATATACGCTCTAAGGTACCCTGCTCCATAAAAATATTTGGGCATTTTCTAAACTTTCTCCTGAAAGGCTCAAAATTCACATTTTTTTTGGCAGGTCAAAGTATCTAGAAACTCTTTTTAGAACAATTTTTTAGAGTAGCCTAATTTCAAGAATTATTTATGGATGACATTTTTTTGAATTTTTTTTTGGGAAGGCGACCGACAGCTGAGGTAATTTGCGCCATTAGGGATCGGTGGGAAAGGAAGGGTGCAGAGAAACCCAGCGTCGACCGTGGCCTACTCTTGTCGAAAGGCACCAAGAGGTCCGCAGTTTAAAGTCCCTTCCGACGGACTAGTACTCACTCAAAGTGATTTCCATAAAGGACTTCAAGTAGGGATTGGGACACTGCTGAAAAATATTCGTTGTCTCCAGGATTTGAACGCGGGCCTTCGCGGCGGGAAGCCAGTACGTTAGCCTCCGCACCAACCCGATCCCCGGATGACACTACAGTACTGCTTTAGAAAATAAACGTCATTTTGACATTATTTATTTTCAACACGAAGAAAACCCTTAAGTCGCATAATTAGAGAGCAAGTGAAGTGTGCAAGTTTCTTTCGTAAAATAACTCAAATCTTCCTTCTATTGATGCATAGAAATAGTGGCGCATGCTGAAAAAGTGTAGAAAGTAATGAAGGATCCCTAAAACTGATGGCTGTTCTCCGGATGTATCACAACTTAATGATCTTAGGTATACAATAAAATTAATTGAAGTTGTCAAAAATCCCAAGATATTTTCACCTGTTCTAACAAAAAGGTTTTGGAGAAAGAACTCGGCTCTGAGCATACTATATTACAGACACGTGCATAAGGTAGTAGTAATGGAACCAAAAGCTCTTGAATCAACAGGTCGTTAGGAAGTGGATTTCAATGAGCACCTTCGCCAGGAGGAGTGATTAGGGAGGCATTGATTTCTTTTACAGCCCACGCGGTTGCCAAAGCACAATCGTTTCCAAGGGTGGCATACATTGGGGAAAGGTGAACATTTTCTCTACGTTTGGCTTTGGCGATTGATGGCCGCCAATCTTAGAACGAAGTAGAACTCTCGCTGCGCCTGCAAACCACTGAATCCCAACTCTATTAATTATTTCACCTTCACCCAATTCCTGATGTGCCGGCGGTTGCCTACAGACTGTGGTAAAAGATAGCTCTTATTATTCTTTTCAATGATATTTCAAAGAGAATAATGTTCGAAATGATTCAGCCCAATGTATTTGAACCAGGGTTCATTAGATTGCACTAGAGTTTCAATCGGAATATTCGATGGCTGACATACTGGCTTCCCACCCAAAGAGCTCGGGTTCTAATCCCGGAGGCGGCAGATATTTTTCAGCAGTATCCCGATCCCTACTTGAGGTGCTTTGTGGAGAGCACTTTGAGTGAGTACGACGTCCGTCGGATGGGACTTTAAGCTGCGGACCCCTTGGCGCCTTTCGTTGAGAGCAGGCTATTGCCGATTCCGTGTTTCTTCCAACCTTTCTCCTTTCCCTGAACATCCTTGCCCTACCAAATTAACCTTACGTATCCCTAATGGGGCAAACGACCATGGCTGTGGGTCGCCTCACCTATTGCCGCTCTAATTATTCTTTCCCTTGAGTGTGACTTGAGGCCGGGCGGACCAACAACTCCCTTCTCCTCCCTCCACTGCTATCTCCACCTGGTTGATCCCTTCCGTCCTTAGTAACGTGACTATCACACCTTCGCTGAGCGCAATTACGCATTAAGACGTGCGAAAATGCAAAAAAAGGTGAAATATTTACGAAGTAGGCCCTTCTCGCTAGAGCCGCGCGTGGTGGGATGGAGGGCGGGAGTGTCGTCAGTTCCCTTCGCGGCACAAATGTGGCCGGATCAGGGCCCACGCCCTCGCCGCCCCTTCCATATTCCCAGGCCAAGGGAAGAAGAGGCACAGCGAATGAATGGGGGATGCAGGGTGCAACAGGTACGCGGCCCCCCGGTTGGACCCGGTGGCAGTACGGGGAGGCGAGCAGGGGCAGACGGTGAGGCTGAGGGGGGGCAGGGCAGAGAGGCATGTGAATTGGCCCGCGTAGGTGCGCGGGGGAATGAGGAGGCAAGAGAGGTTACAGTCCAGTTAGCGAGGAGCCATTCTGGGGCTGACGGCAAACGTCCTCCACCTCATCGATGACCTTTCATCCGTGAGTATTGCACAGGCCTGCAAAAAAATTTTTTTTTTGGTGCCGGGAATCTTTGTGTTGATTTTAACTAAATTTGTAGAGCTGAATCCAAATATGAAATCCGTTTTTATTTAACAGCTCTACTTTTTTAGATATGGCACATCTTACGATTAGTTGTTTTAATATTTGATATATTCCGGAAAATAATTTTCAAAGTTAAATAAATCTATAAGTAGGCATGGGAATATATGGCAAAAGAAAACAGGAAAAATATTACAGACATTGTGAAACGTGCATACTTGGGATATTTTGGTGTTAAGCTTGGTGACCAAGATAAAACATGGGCACCGCATTTTGTGTGTAAAACATGTACTGAACATCGGCGGCAATGGACTACAGGACAAAGGAAAAGTCTAAAATTTGGTGTGCCAATGGTGTGGAGAGAACCTCTGAACCATATTGACGACTGTTATTTTTGCATAGTAAATTTTTCGAGAATTAATCGAAAAAATCGCCACAAGTGGACATATCCAGATTTGCCTTCAGCTAGACGCCCGGTACCCCATTCAGAAGAAATACCGATCCCAATATTTCAGACGTTACCAGATATATCTAAGGAAGAATTTGAGTTATTTGAAAACATTTCTCATTGTATTAACGATAGTGGCAGTGACTACGAGGGGGTATCAACAATTCCTCAACTATTTAATCAAGATGAACTAAGCGATCTTGCTAGAGAACTGAACTTATCGAAGGAAGCATCCGAACTACTAGCATCAAGACTGCATGAAAAGAATTTACTGCAACCCGGTACAAAAATAAGTTTTTATCGCACAAGGGAAAAGGATATGCTACCCTTCTTTACTCAAGAAGACAATCTTAAATTTTGTTTAGACGTTAAGGGTCTTTTGGAAAAAATGGGACTACTATCACAATATGATGCTAGTGATTGGCGTTTGTTGATTGATAGCTCCAAGCGTAGTTTAAAATGTGTACTTCTTCACAATGGTAACAGGTTTGGCGCAATACCTATCGCTCATTTAACTAAAATGAAAGAAGAATACGATACAATAGCATTGGTCTTACAGAAGATAAAATACCAGGAACATCGCTGGGTGATTTGTGTAGATTTAAAAATGGTGAACTTTCTTCTTGGGCAGCAAAGTGGCTACACAAAATATCCTTGTTTCTTGTGCCTCTGGGATAGCAGGGACAGACAAAACCACTGGATTAAGAAGGAGTGGCCTAAGAGAGAAAACTTGGTTGATGGGAAAGAAAACATCATTGCTGAATCTTAAGTTGAAAGAGAGAAAATCATCTTACCGCCTCTACATATTAAACTAGGCCTAATTAAGCAATTTGAAAAGGCTCTTGACAAGGATGGACCATGCTTCGGCTACTTAGGACTAAAGATGCCCCATATAAGTATTGAAAAACTTAAAGCTGGTATTTTTGAGGGGCCACAAATCAGACAACTTACAAAGGATCCTGCTTTTGTCGAGTCAATGAATGAGATTGAAAAAATTAGTTGGATGTCATTTGTTGAGGTCATAAAAAATTTTCTAGGAAATCACAAAAGTGAAAGTTACATTGAGCTGGTAAACATTATGCTCAGTAACTTCAAATCACTTGGATGTAATATGAGCACAAAAGTTCACTACCTACACAGCCACTTAGACAATTTTCTTGGAAATTTAGGAGACACAAATGAAAAACAAGGTGAAAGATATCACCAGGATATAAAAACAATGGAAGCTCGCTACCAAGGAAGACGGGATAACCATATGATGGCAGATTACTGCTGGTGCTTAAAACGAGACTGTTTGAACAAAGTGCACTCAAGAAAATCGCGCAAAAGAAGCTTCCGATGTGTTGAGTGATGTTTTTATGTATTTTTTTCTTTTCAATTTGTTTTATTACAGTAAAAAATTTTAGTATTTGTGTTCAATTGTATTGTAAAATCTGTTTTGTTTGTTGGTGATTTAACAGCCCTAGAAATAAATCAAGTCTTTATATTTAGTGGGTTTTATTATTAATATAATATTCCCATATCATCATGTAGAAGATTTTTTTACGTAGGTAACAACATATCTATATCTTCAAAACAATAGCTGATAGGAAAAAAACTAGTGTCATAATTGGATTCAGCACCTCAATTGTTCTTTAAATCAGCATTAAAAGCTCCGGCATCAAAACCACTGTTGGCCTGTGTTATCATCATGCTTATCAAAGACCCTCGTTATGTTGCCGTACAGCTCCGTAGCGTTAATTCGATAGTTACTACGGAAAGGGAGCAAATAATTTATCGGTGGTTGCACAAAATACTCTGCGCGAAAATGGCTCACAAAAGCCAGAGAAGACGTTTTGAGGGCCATCAAACCATCTCTGGGTCCCACTGGGAGGGAAGGGTGACCGACGTGGTCCTGCCCTCCCAACGTGAAGGTCGTGTCTTCATCTCCGATTTCGGTGTTTGAAGTTTCTTAAATTCGAGTTCACTGTAGAAAAGGACTCATAAATTTTCTTAGCAAAAGAAGGTAATTTTTATTCATTTTATGATTAAAAATTGAAAATATTAAATTTTATTTTATTTAGTTCCCTGAAAGCCACCACTAGGTTGAGTGGCAGGGGGTGATTAACACACCATACGACCCTTGACCCATAACACCCTTTCCCTCTAGCCTGGTTGGAGAGACCTTATTTTATTCTGATCTCTTGTCGTTCGTTGGAAAAACTTCGTACGTGAGTAGAACATTTGAAAATAATATGACAATAGAAAAACTATTATCTAATGGATGTTTTTTCCAGGGATAATGGATGTGGGTTCTTATAACGTCCGTATAAGGCTCGTAACGTCCGTTGACATTCAAATGTTATTATTTTGCCTGTTTTGGAACTTGGCACACCCATATTTTCCTCAAAGGATAAATCAACCAACCAACAAATCTTATCCAGCCAGTCAAGACCGGGCGGCGATTTGAGTGGGAATACGTTCAAAAGAAATCCTGCAATCGACGGTAATTTATAATGACGAAATATTTTAGCCACTAATGTTTCAATATGCGTTTGTA
This sequence comes from Hetaerina titia, assembly GCA_037158775.1. Taxonomy (NCBI): domain Eukaryota; kingdom Metazoa; phylum Arthropoda; class Insecta; order Odonata; family Calopterygidae; genus Hetaerina; species Hetaerina titia. The sequence goes on from CM073772.1 coordinate 120,437,642, forward strand.
TTAGCATTAAATTAACTAAACGTATATCACGAGCAGTCAATTTTTTATATGATACTATTATACAGATATTAAATGCATAATGTGTAATAACTGATAGATGAACATGAGGTGAAGCGAACGTTTTTGTGAAAGTTTCAAATTTTATGTTAATACCATTTTAATTCAATGCATAAGTCGTGCCCCGCGACATTTTGCCAGTTCGATGAGTCAACATCATCTGTGGGGTGAGTCGGTCTCACTCAGTCTTCGTCCATTTAAACTTAGGGCCGACACAGCGCCGTAGCAAATAGATTCACATTCGAATAATTAAAAGCCAAATTATGTATGGCGCAATCACATCATGAAAGAATACCATCGAGATTATAAAAAATGACATTGTTATTCTTTATAAAATAGTATTTAAAAGAGATGGATATGGTGAGCAAACAAAAGACAACCGAATGAGAAATAACAGGTGAAAGCAACCGTTAACAGAAATACCGTAAAAACAAAATATCTTAAACAATAGTAGCGTTAAAAGATGAAAAAAGGTCTCCGTGTCGGCATATCCTGTAATGGCATTATATTCGCAATTTGACTAATAGTAGATAACTCATTTTCTGCTTTTTAACACATCTGCTTTTATTTATTTTATGGTTCCAAATAAGGCATTTAACAAAGCGCAGTGAACAAGAACTCTTGAAGAAAAAATTGAAGAAAAAGAATATAAGGGTAGCTTTCTGTAATTGTAAATAAACAGCGGAAATACGACAAAATCAAATGACGAGGACGGTTTTTTTCACCGAGACGGTAGAGAGAGGAATTAGAAACTCTCTGAGCCCTTCATTAGTTAAGCTAATTATGAACGAAAGAGTGACTAAGGTAAAAAGTTCAAAGGTTGCACAATGGAAGCGATTAATAGAATTCCTATTTTATGCAGACGAAGTGGAGCTGGTGGCAGAAAATGAGGACGACTTCCAAATAGACTTGATGAGAATCATGGTGGTACGAAAAAACCTTCAATATTGAAATATCATCAGGAAAACTATGATAATAGTAGCTTTATAGGAATAAATCCAGAATAAAACAAATAAACAATAATATTAAAAAAGGAATGCAAATTAAATACTTAGACACACTCAAGCAAACATTCACACATATTCTCGAATGGCTCAATAGAAATAGGAACGTGGATGTAATTAAATAACTAATTACATTCAATTTCATTTCAAAATAACTATTGAAATCTTCAATATAAGGAAAGGGTAAGTGCCACCTTTCCATTTCGGGTTTTAAGATTCACCGACGAGGAAATCATGTCGAAAAACTACATTTGAAACAGAAAAATATATTGAAACTCTTAAGGCTAAGGCAATCTTCTATTACGTCAACCTTCGAAATGTTCATTTTGGTTTCGGTAGCATTAACGATGGCTGACACGAATTACGTTTCGGGCGTAACATGTTGGAAATCCTTCACGATGCAAGAATAGACTTTCCACATGGATGCACTTGCATCCTGTTTTAAGGATAGGTTTAGGTTTAGTTACAGTGTAACATCTCCAGCTTCCTGAAAACCTAAATATGCCACGCTGTAACGAAACCTAGGTCATAATAAAATAAATCCATGTGGAAAAGCAAAGTGCCTTCTTTCATCATTAACAATAGCATTCAAAGGCGAGTGTGTTCGGTTGAACTAAGTCATGCCAACCTTTTATTTAGGGCATTAAAAATAAATGCATCAATAGTCGCCCATTACCTACATAATTTACCAGGTTCTAATGAACCGTGTCTCCTCAGACGAAGGACTACAGTAAGAAATCGCAAATTCGAATGCACAACTACCCAAGCGAGGTGAAGGATTAATCAAGTTATTCATACGTTCAAACATTGAACGTAATAACTCAGGAGCAGGAAAAATCAATAAACACGCTTAACGACCCCTACCAATGTGACCGTTCCAGACGGTATAATCCTAATCGGCTGGATAACTCAATTACTTTCTTTCATTCATATTTATCACTTTTTAATGTAAAAATTGCAAAAATCTTTCAGCTAAACGAGGAGGAAAATGTTGTGCTGGAAGGAAACAGGAAAAATCATTTCCGCTTCAAAGACATTATTTTTATTTGATATTCTGTTCGTTACGGAAGATTTTGAATGGATACAGCCTACGCAACGGTGCAACGATACATTCACTTGCCTCTCCTGACAAAACAATCTGACATTCCATACAGTACTAAAACTTTCTTCAATTCAACATAATGTCTTCCTCTCTTCATTTCGTCCAACATGCCTATCATATCTCTGTCCCTTTTACCTTTACCTAAAGCTTTCCCCTCTGTCGAAGTCTTCAACATCCCATTGCCAATCAAATTTCTTCCGTCTCTGAGGATGGATCCTAGCATTCAAAACAAACCCCTCTACTCTCCAACTAGACCTAGAATTTCCTCGTTTCTTTTCCTTTCTGTCCAATTCCCCTCTTTCATCCTCCTCCTCACAACACATTTCAAAAGCCTCCAATCAACGCCTTTCATATTGCTTCAATGACCACGCTTCCATACAAAACCATGACATATGATTATATAAAAAATAAAACAAATTTCTCTGCCGAATATTTCTATAAAGTAAAAAAATTAATTACATTTTATTAAAATTAAATAAACAAAATATATGGGTAGCAAATTGTAAAATGAAACTGAGGTAAAGCAGCCGAAAATGAAATAATTAACTGCTGGAGAAATGGATACTAGGAAGAACTGATGATACATATAAATAATGCCGTTATTTAAGGATTTTTTATAAAATATTTCTATAATGTCCTCTTGCCCCAAATTAAAAGAGCAAACAACGCTGTTTTATGCTGTTTTTATAAATAAACTAAAAAGATATAAATACTTTTGCAATCTCAACTTCCGAACTCATCCAAGTTCTCTTGCTTTCTCCAGAAATGAATTTGTAGGAATATATTAATTATTCAAGGTTTACTACGTAATGTTTTGACGATATCATCTGCAAAAAAAGAATAATAGAATTCGCACATTAGCAACCCAGGTGCTCAGACTCACTACAGCAGTTCTAAGACCGAACGATTGGATTTGCTGGCCTATAATTTCCACTCGTAAATATGTCAGAATTCTTATTATATCTGATTTTTTTGCAAAAAAAGGTTGATATCTCTCAATACAACCCTTCCTAAGGTGTATACTCCGCTAGGCACGCTAGAGGTGGCTATTTAACCTACCAAAGACCCATAGGAGAGAAATAAAATTTTAGATATATTTTTAAGGGAAAGATTGCTAAGAGTTCGGAGCGCAAGGAGAATGCCTTTACCGTCTTCCCTACTAACTCGAGGTCGTGAGATTCGTGTTGTAGCGCAAGGAAATATGTAGAAGAGCTGAACATTGACTTGCCCTGTGGTGCAAACTGGCTTCTGCCGTCGTTCAGGGAATGTTGGAAACAAGCATTTGAATGTCAGTGACCATGAAACTAAGCATAAATGTTTTCCAGGGAATACTGATGAGCATTGAAAAAGAAGAATAATCCCGTGTTTTAAATTTTAAAAAATATCCACTTCAGATAATTTTTGTCACATTTGTATCAATGGATTTCCTATTTTCCCTCTATTCCGCAGTTTACGGTTTTGAATACAAAACATTATCGTCTTTTTTTCACAGTTTCTCTTCTAGCTTTGTATAGGGTTGTCTAACAACTTTCCCGGTACACAAAAAACAATGCAATCCTCCCAAATTAAAGTTTTTTAAACTGGTTTTAAATGAATGGTCTTCCCAATTCGACCGTTCGTCAGAACATGACATTCGGTACAAAGCCATGTTGCAACATCCATGAATCAGTACCGACCTATATTTTACTATGAAATTACTCTATTTTGCACTTTGACTAACAGCTGTGTGTTGGTAGACTTTTTTTTTTGCATTTAGTCATTCCTTTGAATGTATTTCCAGTTCAAACAACGACAACGATTTCACCAAAATATTTCCGTTCACTAAAACAAGTTGCCAACGAGTGATTCCCAATTTTTTTTCCCATCGGGAATAGATTGCAGCAAGCTTCGACATCCTGCGTCCAAAAACCGCCGGCACGCCCACACCACCCATTCAACCTCAAAACAACGCCACAAAAGTGCGCACACGGCCAAGATTTGCACATTACCGCCATTTATACTTTTTGTTTTCGTGAAAACAAACCCTTACCTTTGCAATTCTCCCCTCGTGTGCGCCGATTGTGTTTGCTTGAATGGATGAATACGTTCATCCCCGCTCGCGCACCCACTTCCCACCTCTCCTTCCAACAGTCCGTGCGTCCACCCGGTGGACCCACACGGCACCCAGGGCGCACGTGGGGGCATGACGGGGGGAGCGGGTGGGGGGGGAGAAGTCCGTGTGGGCGAATGCCGAGACACTGAGGATGACGAACGACCCTCTGGCGAGAGAGAGGGGCGCGCGGCGTCAATGCCCCCACTGCGACTCGACACCGCGACCCCGACGGAAGAGAGAGAGAGAGCGCCGGTCACAGCGTTCATTCTTCCGCCGGGGTGACAGCGGCGGCGGCCCCGAGATGGAAGGGCGAATGGCGAGCGGGGGAGGGTGGGGTGTGGGTGGGGTGGACGGACGACGCGGGCTCCAAAGGACGAGTGGATGAGAGGGAGGAGAAATCAATGAAGACGGAGAAGAGGAAAGAAGATCCGTGGAACGGGCGAAATTGGGACAGATGACACGACGCCCACCCATAAATCCTAAATTACTTGTAGATGCATGCGTCATGCTCAAAGAACACGCCTTGTTCTTGGTCATGCGGTGTTCTTCGGTCACCATCCGTTCGATGCAACGCTGATGCGCCCCAACTCGTTCCGTTTCACGCCTGTTGGGGCTTTGATGCGAGGAGTGGTGCGGGCCGAGCATCATAATGGGCATTAATGCGAACCATTAACCATATGCTCCACCAGAAAGTTAATGCGGTGATGTCATTCGGTCGTCGTTCAATTATGGATACACGTAAACACCGATGTATTCCGCGTAAATCTCCGTTGTCAACATGAATGAAGAATGGTATTCATTCGTTGAATGATATCGGTGGACACTAATGGTCGCTTATTAATGAGGCAAAATAGAAAATATGTAAATGTGTAATAACATTACACATCACTTTACAGTGCCTTCGAAATTTATATTTTCTGGTTGCATCCCATCCGTATAGGTTGACCTCTCCGCATTAACTCGAGCCACTCCGGAATCACGGATTGGCCACACCCTTCGTCTAGAGCATGCCCTGGTGGGGTGATCCACTGCACTTGCCAATACCCTCACAGAAAATGAGTCCATCTACTTGGCTTTGCTGTAGTTGAATCACCATAAAAGAAAACGCATATGCTACTACTCTCATCAATCAAAAATAGTTCGAAGTATGTCAGAAGCTACTACTCGAGAACACAGCCGATTCCAATTGCATGTCGGCATCGAGTGGCTCTGCACACCTACTGCATACTTTCGTGTAGGGTTCGATTCTCTCCTAGGGGGCCCAAGTTGTACGTGTCCTGGAAAAAGTGGTGAAACATAGTATTATCTGAATACTTGAGAGATGTTTAAAGTAGCAATAATATGATACTATTTTTCCACAGATTTATGACGAAGAGTTTTCTAATTCTACCAAGTCCCTTTTCAAAATTCACATGTTTTAAAGTACGTAGGAAAGTGAAGGAGGAGAAGAAAGAGAAGAGAGTGCTATACGGAGGAACGAACGAGGTTGACCGGTCCCAAAGAAATGGGTGGACGGAGATGTTACCGGTAAAATTTAACTGAAAGAGGAGAAAGGGGAAAAAACTGGCGCCGTGCGGATACACGTTTCGCATCGTCAAAACGTGGAAGTATTTTGCCTCGTGCCCCGCCGATATCACATGCATTAGCGCCCATTCATGTCGCGGATGTCAAATTTCACTCGTTTGTCGGGACACTCCTTGCGTGACATTACATCGGACCAGCCCACGTGCACTCGGGCGTGATCAGGAATGATAAGCGCCCAAAATAAAGGACATAATTCGACGAGGGGGGGAAAGACCTTTCAAATGAGGCAGGAGATTGCCGATCAAATGGCTTCATTGTTTCCCCAATCTGGTTTTTCGCTGCAGAGAGTGATTACTCATTTTGAACTAACCTCCAGCCGTACGGATTGAAAGAGTGAACGCTCGATCTTCTCTAAACAAGTCGATCAAGTGAACCAAACATCTTACCTAAGCAGCATCAAGAAATGCCTGCTTGTATTCATCATGATGGAAGGAATTCATCCACAAAGTTTGCCGCACCCAATATTTCTTTTCTTTGCCGGTCATTTCTCATCGAGTTGATTATTATATCTCAACCAATATTATCATCACCCGTTAATAACTTCCATCTATAATAAAACTTAATCTCAAACGAACTGTAAATTAACACAGCTAATCTTAAAGAAAGATATTTATTCTTTACGTTTCAAAAAAGTTGAAGACGTTACCACAACATCTTTAGCGATTTCAGTAATGTAGAGTGAAACTTCTGTTTGAAATATATTGGAACCAGTGTTATGCACATTGTACAACTGGATACAGATATCACAGAATATACAATGTAATTCAACATTCAACCAAGAAATGAAGCGTTAGCCTAGATCCGTAACCAGCATGCGATTTTGTACGCGCTGAATCAAATAAACAATTCCGATGAGCCATTAATATTCCCTTAATGATGAGCTGAATAAATGTTCTGTCTATTGCGCGTTCACATCTTAGCGAAGGTTTATGCGTTAAATGCTTAACTACACAGATATGTTCGATCGGCTATCTACTCTGTTACGAGTGAATGAACTCTATCATCGTTTGGGAAATCAAATATATTAATAAAAATAAATATAAGTTACCACTTGCAATGGTAATATACCAAGCGGAAGAGGTTATTTTGTAGAATTTATGAAAATGAATGAATATACAAACTTTATATCTTACAAGTACACTACTTGAAAATAAAGTTGTCAAAATTGCTACGCTAGCTTCCTCATTTTGTCCACAAAACCTGTTTTCCATTTTTCAGTAAATTTGGAAAAACCATTTATCTCACTTATCCAATATCCTCCATTAAGAAAAAACTTCCTCACAAATCGCAATACCTCTCCACGTTTTCCCACCCATATTTTCTATCTTTTTAAAATTTTCTGTCGATATTAACATTTTTTCTCTATTCCATCGAACACTGTTTCGTTTAATTTAACGGTATCAGGTGATATTTGGTGCCATTGCTTCTTGTTAAAAAATAAAAACACTTGGTTTTCCACAAATATTTAATATAATGGAAAGGGAATGCTGAGCTCATTGAACTTTTCAGATTACTGTTCTCATCCATCTTCATTGAATATTCTTCAAATTCCCCTATCTAAGCTTACAGCCATACTAGCTAAGCTTACATATATACTCCGAAACACAGAGTTCTGATTTCTACGTACATCTAAGTGTCAATAATTCGTCTTGTACTCAATAACCAATTTCTTATCATGCGTTTTTTTCAAAACTTCTTTCATTTATAATTTTATAAAAACAAAGGAATAAGTGAATAAATCACATTACGTTAAAATACATTTAATAACCATCGACAAGATAACTAACATAGCTATAATATAACCCTCACGATAAACAATAATTTCGAACGACTAAGACACTGTGAAAGTGATACCCCTAATGACCGAATATAATAACTTTATAGTAGGTTTCGTGAAAAGTTTACCGCTGGGACCTAAATACCTTAAAAAATGAAATAAGATCAAGAAATAGAATGACAGGGTCTCCATATTTATTTCTCAACATTATCATAGAAATTACATTCCATTGCAGTTTGTCACAGGCTTATACGTTTACGTTTTGAGACGGGAATAAAATAAATAGAAACCGGTTTTATAGTTTTATTTTTACTTGAATAGTAACTGAAGTATTAATTAAATGAATGCGGAAGGAGACGGCGTGTACAGCTGTCTAATTAAAGGATTGACACGAAAATTTAGACACATATATTGCCACTCCAGAAAAGAACATTTTATCAGAATATGAAAAGAATGCTGCGTCCATTTCAAAAAGATAAAGCAGGGGCGGCGGATTAAGCAATGGAATGTAGAAGAATTAAATGGATTAACGAGGAAGGATAACCGGCAGGTTGTAGAGAAAATGATGGATGGCGGTAAAGAACTGAGTACTATTGCAGAAAAATGGGAATGTATCAAGACAGTGATTTCGAAAGCCGCAAAAAACACTATAGGAATAGTTAACGGGAAAAGGATAATGAAACCATGGGTCACGGATGAGATGATTGCAAAGATGGATGAGAGAAGAAGATGAAAGAATGTAAACACAGAGTGAGGCAAAATGAAGTACAAAGAGTTAAGCAATAAGTTGAGAAGGGCCACTAATGAAGCAAAAGAAGAATGGTGGAAAACGCAATGCGAGGATATGGAAAGTTTACAGAAGAAGGGTGAAATTGGTGCGATATATACAGGGTTCGTCCAGAAAATAAGTTAATGATGCTCATTGTCTTTTTTGAAAAAGGGGAGTCGTCCACTACGAATTTGTACCTGAACGACAAACTGTAAATGCTGCATTTTACGTCCAAGTGCTCGACAGGCTTCGAAAACGAGTCGCCCGCGTCCGGTCAGCGATCAAAAACAACTGGCGGCTGCATCACGGCAATGCGCCGTCTCACACCGCGCTTGTCGTGTCGGACTTCTTGGCCAAGCACGGCGTGGCAACGCTGCCGCACCCGCCCTACAGCCCGGACTTGGCACCACCGGACTTCTTTCTGTTCCCGAAGATAAGGAGGAGTTTGAAAGGAACGCGATACGGGACTTTGGACGCCGTCAAAGAGGCCGTGACGACGTGTCTTCGAGAGGTTCCCGATGATGCCTTCGCGGGAGCGTTCCAGGAATGGGAACGCCGCTGGAACAGGTGTATCGCCTCACAAGGGTCCTATTTTGAGGAATATTAGCTTAAGATATGTAAAAGTGTAATAATTTTTTTTCCTGAGCTCAGTACACTTATTTTCCGGACGAACCCTGTACAGCAAATTTAAATTACTAACGAGAAGTAAGAAGGCAAGATCTGTGCTAACAGTTAAAGACAAGTGGGGTAAGATAACAGTTGAACCCGGAAAAATCCAAGAGAGATCGAAGGAATATATAAAAACACTATGGTATTTTTATGTATTCCTTATATAAATATATATTTTATATACATATATATTTTATATATGCCTGTTTGGTAGATTTCGAAAAAGCGTTTGATAGAGTGAATTGGGAAAAATTAATGCGTATAATGCAGAAAATAGGAATGTATTGGAGGGACAGGAGACTGATCCGCAACCTGTACATGTCTCAGACTGCTCAGGTGCGAGTGGGGAACGGAGAGTCCGGATGGGCAGTGTTAGGAAGAGGTGTAAGGCAGGGTTGCCCATTGTCACCGGTACTGTTCAACGTATATGTAGAGGAAATGATTAAAGAAGCATGGGAAGAACTGGAGGTAGGAATGAAAGTCGGAGGGGAATTCGTAAAATCGGTTAGGTTTGCTGATGACCAAGCATTAGTTGCTCAGTCAGCCAAGGGGTTGCAAGCATTTCTGAGTGAATTGGAGGTTAAGTGCGATAGATATGGGATGAGAATCAATATTAATAAAACAAAGGTTATGCCATTTTCCAGAAAGAAAAAGGCTAAGCTAAACTTTAAAATAGGAGAGGAAAAAATAGAGAGGGTAGAACAGTTTACGTATCTCGGAAATGTTTTGGACCAATACGGTCAAAGTGGTAGGGACGTAAGGAGAAGAATTGCGCTAGGGAAGGAGGCTTTCTCAAGGAGGAGGGAGTTGATGACGGGGACGTTGAATAGGGAAGTTAAAACAAGATTCGTAAAAACTTTGATATGGAGCGTAGCTATGTACGAGGCGTATTCTTAAAGTAAGTACCGTTTGCTTATATTTAAATATTGGCGCTTCAGAACACAGTTTTGCTCCTCCAGCGCCATCTACTGATTCATTGAGAAGCTATAGCAGCATTTATTTTGTTTAGAAGTCGTTTGTTTGTCCGTGCATGTGCAAACAACAATGTCCGCGACAATCGTTGATCCCGCCAGCTGTTAAGTGCGTTCTGTCATACGATTCTTGTATGCAAAAGGATTGTCGGCTGCTGAAATTCATCGGGAATTATGCCTAGTTTATAAACCTACAGTTATGAGCGAAGAAAAGGTTAGACAATGGTGCTGTGATTTTAAAAATGGACGAACAAATGTCCATGACGAAGAGCGAAGTGGTAGGCCCAGTATTTGACCGATGAAATTGTTTCGCAAGTGGAACAAAAACTGCGATGTGATCGTCGATTGGCAATTAATGGCCTTGCTGAACAATTTCCTCAACTTGGACGCACTACTGTCTTCAATATTGTTACGGAAAACCTCGGATACCACACATTGCGTGCAAGGTGGGTACCGAAAATGCTCACCGACCACCACAAAGAGCAAAGAATATCCAGTGGACGAGAGTTTTTGGGTCGTCGGGAACTCTTTAAACCACCCACCGTACAGTCCTGACCTTACACCCAGCGTCTACTTCCTCTTTTTGCACTTGAAACAGTGGTTCGGTGGACAACGTTTCGAAACCGAAGAGGAACTCAAGAATGGCTTTGTCGATTGGTTCAACCCACAGGCGGCGAGTTTCTATGCAGAGGGGTTAAAGAAGCTGGTGAAGCGGTACGAAAAATGCTTAGAAGTGAACGGCGATTAAGTAGATAAGTGAAGTAGGTTTGTAGCTAACTAAAAGTGCCAATAAAATTTGTTTCATATGAGTATATTTTTTCCTGTGACCAAACGGGCCTTACTTTATGAACACCACTCGTACAGCTTGAGAAGAATGGAGAAGATGAAATGGATCGAAAGGAAAACAAACGAGGAAGTACTAGGGATGGTGGTTTATGAGAGGGGTTTGTTAAGAGAAATCCTTTGGAGGCAGGAAAAATGGATGAAAGGTGTATTGAGCGGTAGTGGAATGTTGAAGACTGTAATGGAAGGGAGAATGTCAGGCAAACGGAGAAAGGGTAGACGGACGGGATGAAGGAAGTACACAGAGATGAAGAGGGACCTCCTGTAGATTAGGTGCTGGATTGGGTTTTGTTAGGAGTCACAAAATATTTATTTAATGATTGTGTCCATTCCAAAACCTACCTTAACCCGTAGATTGTTATACTAATCCTTACCATGAAATTCTCTCCGCCAAAAATCAGTCCTAAACGCAAATTTTTTTGGATTTGTGAAAACCGTCAAGCGGTGACCTCTGATGACAATACGACAATGTCCTGGCCAAACATTCAATGCATTGATCTTATTCTGAGAGAAAACATTTTTGTAACTAATACGCTCCTTTTTCTTTTTTATTCTTTTTCTTAAGTGAATTTAAAGTCCTTCCTGCAATAAAGAAATACTTATTACGCCACCAAGAGCGTTGTACTACATGCGCGGCATTAGGGATGACATCAGCGTTGAAGAAACACTAATGCAAGGTCAATCATTGGAAACGATATATAATAGTCTCATCAAATGACCATGCTATGAGATTCAGCGTGTGATAATGGGAGTCGGCTTAAGTTGTGTGAAAAATGAGGAATTCCGGTCGTGTTGGCTAAAATAAATGTTTACATTCTTAATATCTGAAACATCTATTTTCAGCCGCAACCCGTCGACTAGCGCCGGACGACGTTGAAACAAAAATGAATTGATTACTGATATTTTTCAGTTCTGTCCGTGTGTCCAACAAGTATATATTCAAATATTACAGTCAATTATTTTATGGGGAGAATATTTAAGCATTTTTGTCCTGTAACAAAAAAATTGTTTTTGATAATTAAAAAATAAATTTATTTTTTGCCTTTCGGTGGGTAGATATTCAATTACTTGGATTCTGACCAATCGAAGCCAATGGTTTCATCCCACGCATAAAATGATAAGGAAACACGGCAAACCATACATCGCCTTGATGAGGAACCACTTCATCTTGTGATTAAGAAGGTCGCTATGAATGAAAGAATAATTTTGCTATGAAACGTTAAAGGTAATCGTCAAATGGCAATGTCACTCATGTGATTATGAAAGAGAGGCCCATATTACAGGTTTACGTAGGATCTCTAATATTTCATTGCGTAAAAAAGAAAATAAAGTTCTCCATAATTCACTGAAATATTTTCTGCAACACGCAAAACCACCGCAGATTCCTCCCATTATCCAACAAAAATACTATTAATAATGCATCTAGTAGCCCAGTATTAGGGTGGGGTTGCACACTTTACACAAGATGAGCAACCATTTTAATGCAACTTGTTTCTACTTACTTCCAAAATTTGTTTACCACCCGATTAACGTTGCAAACCTTAATTTAAATATTAATATTTTTGGGAGAGTCTAGAGCAAAGGACTAGGGGCCACCGCGGTTTTTTCAATTATTTATCTCTTTTAAACTTCAAAAATATTTTTTTTAATGATACGGTAAGACGTCCGTTATTACATGGATTTTAAAAGCTAATTATAAATTAACAACACCTATTAAACCGCAGGCTTAAGAAGAACTAGTATAACTTAAAGTGAAATAATAATACTATTTTGATTTTCGCAAAAATCAATACACGTTCCTTAGTCAGAAATGAAAATATGTAAGCACCTTATTAACATTTTAGATTTTTATTCAGGAACCAAATGACTTCTTGATGCAACAATGTAACACTTGATACATTACGCACAACATATAGCGGATGACTCCGTTAAAAGTTACCTATCGCGGCACCTCCCGCAATTCCTTGGCACCCCTTGATAGTTTAACGAGTAAGTTCACCGTAAGCAAAATCATCACCTTTCATTATTACCCTAATACCCCAGGAATGCTTTGAGATCTCAAGCATATTTAAAAATTAATGGAAGTTGATACTCTGCTGTCCCATTAAAAATGATAGTAATTCAATACTGCTGCACCTAAATCTAGAAACCAGCCCGGAAGAAGTAGTTAATATTATTATAAGGTAATATAACGGTGAAGGTAGGTTTTTGGATGGAATCAACTATCACATATTTAACTTGCGACTCCAAACAAAACACAATCGAGCAACCAGAAGTCAATAGCAAAAATGTAATTAAGTTAACGTAGAAAAATGCCTCAATCACTAAAAAGTGTACGACATTCCAGAATAGTGACATGACAGTAAGTACTTACGGAAATGTCGGGCTCACATTAAAGCGGGACCTGAATCTATACTGTGCAGGAGAAACTCACCTGGAAAGAGAAATTACATATTGTAAATTCTGTTCCCAAAAACAACTACTAGAAAGAAAATTAATAAAGTATAATATATAATACTTCAAAAAGTATACATTTCATACGGTAATAGTATAGAATACATGCTAAAAGTAATGTCGTAAATAAAAATACAGCAGCTATAAACAGATTAAGGCTTCCCTCTGCAAACACGCTCAACAACTTAAAATTAACTTTTTATCTACATTTTATACCCTAAAACATAGATGATGACCATAGGTAACTGACATTATTATTTTACGTTAAAATCCATTACAAGTAGGGGAAAATAATTTATTAAATAAATTTCAAAGAACAATGAAATTAATAGCCAATAGATTATTAAATATCTATTGGCTATTGATTTATTGTACTTCGAATACACACACACATAATAGTAGACAGGGTAAGTACCAGAGTTACAAAACTCTATAAGATTGATGAGTCTCTTTTAAAACACGAAGGTATTCGCAGAAGTTGCATCGTCTGAAAATTAATCTTTCCGTTTGCCCTTAATCCTGATTAATGATTCTCCAGTTGGGATGGTCAAAGTTACTTGAAATTACCCACCTGAAGGGATTAGCATGGAAACTTCATAAAATAGTAAATATCCACGTCTCTTCCACGTGTTCATTGTTAATGACAAAAAAGGAATCTATGATATACTTGTATTTTTCGTTTTTAAAATACATTTTGCTCAATATTGTTGCATAAGTCCCTAGTTGAATCAATATGGAAAACGTTACGATTAAATAAAATTCAATTCATGTACCTTGAACAGGCCGTGAATATTCAAATACTTCCAATGACCGCTTCCAAAAACTGAATCATGTCCCCTTGTTTTGTTTTAACGCTGAATCTTGAATTCTGGTGGTAGGCATTGGTCCATATGCACTTACACTCCGGTAATATATTGCGTTTTCTTACAGTCGTAACGAAAAACAATACTAGGAATGGACATGAATGATGGAAGCATTTATTTGGCTCAACTTTGCACACTTGAGACCAATCGAAACTATACATTCAATCAATGTTTAGTGGATAGGTGGTGACGGAGCAGATACTATTATATATCACACCACTGCAAAACATGAGATTCTATCAATTAGTATATAATTGTAGCAAATGTACAATATCAGATTTCATTGCTCGGCAATTAACCGTGGATCATACAGATAACTATGTACATAACATATATAATCACTCTTGTTTACCTATGAAAGTTACAGCAACATATTTATAATAATACTTATGCTGTGGAAAATGAATCTTTTAAATGTGACTGCATCATCAAACTTGACTCCCCGCTATGAAGGAAGTCATAGGAAAAACAATGTTCATTACCTTTGCACATCAATAAACAAGCTGTAATTTTATTAAAACATCCAAATTAAGCCCTCATTTAATTTTTACCTCATTAATATTAAATATACACAATGATTTTTTGGTAGATAATAATACACATGTTCGTTTAAATTCAGCTTAAGAAATACCTCCATACATCACATTTCCATTTACGACGAAATAAAATATGAGGACGTTAGGTATCAATGCATTCTAAGGGTATGTGGGAGGGAAAGCCTACTTTTTCACAATAGCAAAATTAATATTATATTTACCAGTTATTAAAATTGAAATTTTCCTTTACAATTAAAACTGTGTTCATTGGACGACATTATTATAATCCATAAAGGCTTGATTCATTCCCCTTTTTCGTATACTTATACTCCAAAAGTGAAGTTTTAAGAACTTCCATTGGATGAAACCCTCTTCCTCGATTCTTTGGTTAAATTTTCAGAACATTTGGAGCTCGTGGCTTAAAATACGGAAGTACTTTAAAAGATGATTTGAAATATAGAAAAAAACCTGATTGGACACATGAATACCTGAAAAATAAATGCCGCAATCTCCGACGACTAAAACTTTGCGAATGAGGCGATGGACAATTCGACCTTTCATGAATGACAATCATGAACACTTTTTCGCACCCCCCTCCACTACAGAGCACAACTTCAAAACGTATAAAAACCACGCAAGGAAACAATTTTCCTTAAATCACAATGCAGGAAACAATTAACGGGGCACGGCAGAAAATAAAAGAAAACTTCCAACACTTATAAAACCCTGCAAACACGTTCGCCGCCTCCTTTCCCACTCGGAAGGGGTATTTCGTTTCTTTTCTGTTTTAACACATCGTTCGGGGGAAGGGAATGGGGAGCCTAGCAAAGAAACCCTCGCCTCCTTCGGGGCGTGAAAGTAATTAACAGCGTCGAAAATTTCCGAGCCGGAGTTTCGAGGCGCCCTTAAGAGCGTCATTGACGTGGCGCCCGTCGGATTGGCGCAAAGGCAGGGCCGGCAGGTTGAGGGAGGGAATGAGGATTTGGCTTGAGAGAGAGAAGGTCAAAATGGCGGGCGAGACGCGGTTTCGGAGGTTCCGCAGGGGTGAGTGATAGCGTGGGAGGAGAAGGGTGAACGGGAGGAGGAAGGAGGGATGGGAGGGACCCCCCGGGAACGAGAAGAGGAAAAAGTGTGGGTGGACAAAGGGAGAGAAACAAAGGGGAAGGTGGAAGGGATGGGAGGAGTGAGGCCAGGCGAAATGCAAGCCTCAAGGACTGCCGTGGTCAGAGACCTTCCCGGGACAAGCGCAAACCTCCTTCCCGCACCCTTCTTTGCAGCCGCAAACACAGGGTGGTGGGTTGGGGGTGCGAGGCGGGGACGACGGAAGGTCGAAATCTCTACCAAGGTGTGCTCCTGACGGGAGGCTTTTCCGAGGTGGGAGTGGAGGGCGTGGGGAAGGGAGGAGGCCGGTGGCGTGAGGTCGTGCTCCATGGAGTCACGAAGCAACGGAAAGGGAGAGGAAAGAGGGCACCTTAAATTATGACAAACAAAGACTTTTGTTCCTTTTTATCCCTCCCCCGGTCGTCACTACGGATCATAAGACATGACCCTCCCTCCCACGTTACATGTAATTAAATACGCTATTGCGTTTAGCCAATCATCTTTTTCTAAAAAAATGAAAAGAAGTACATTTAGGCTTGGCCAAAGCGTTACTCAATTTTATCATTGATAAGATCATAAGCGTGATGCGAAACAAAAATTCGAATTTTTTTTATCATGTTGATAAATTGTAGATCGGAGGCTTTCGCAGCTGTTGAGAGATGCAGAGGTGGTTCTCGGGTTAGACTGCGTGAGAGTCATATTTGGCTCAACGTTTCTCTCCCGTTGCAGGGAGCGTCTTCACTTCGCTCCTGAAGATCCTCCCTGCAACGGGAGAGAAACGTCTTCACTTAGCTCTTGAAGAGCCTCCCTGCAACGGGAGAGAAACCTTGAGCCAAAAATTACTCTCACGCAGTTTAACCCGAGAACCACCTCTGCATGTTGATAAATTCTTTAAAACTCAAACAATAACATTTTTCTTATTGATTGTGAGCAAAACGTCTTCTATGCTGATCAAGAGACGGTCATTGGCATTATTTTTTCAGAAACAATGGCCAAGATACGAATGAAATAGTTGATGCAATAGATAAAAATTACGTAGGATTTCATTGCAACAATGTCAGAGCGTAAAAATCATTCGCCTTGACCGGGATTCGATTTTACGCTCCGAAATAGTTGCATTGTAATGCATGTTAGCGGATGACTCCGTTAAAAGTTACTGTTGTGGCATCTCCCGCAGTTTCTTGAAATTCACGTAGGATTTCCTTGCCCCTCGTGAAGAAACATAATGAATGACGACACATTTTCCCTCCTCCCAAAAACCTTGTGCAATTTACGGAGAGCCGCCGAGGAGGCAAAAGGGCCAAACGAAGTATTAAATGATTAACCCTATACGTATTTTTGTTATTATAGGAAATAATATATATTTCTGCCAACTATCGATTTCAAATTCAAGTCAGAACGGGGCTCGCGCCCAATTTTTTCAAATGGTTCATTTTTCAAAGGGACCAATGTTATGCAGGACTCGGTATATGAATAGCTGAGTGTTGTGTCACCGTGTGCTTTATTCATCGGCCTCGTAAGGCTAAAGATTGAAGCTGCAAGAAATTTTTCAACAGCTAGTCCTATGCAGATTACGTGGTGATGCTTTGGAAGAACTTTCCCCAAAAGACGCGGAATATTCTTCGAAATTTCAATCCACTGTTTCCAAATTTTTCTATTTTCCGAAAAAAATTCATTATTGATCAATTTTGGGTGACCTGAAAACCTAGAATACTCCCTAAACCCTTCTCACAAAATGGATCAATTCCAACAATAATTTCACATTGCATCACCCAAACTGGAGCCGAATACTCATTCTATGGGAAGGGTGCGATGCCAATATTTTAGTTCACATTACTTGTAAACATGGATGAGGACACAAAGGCATTTCACTCTCTCCTTTTCGATAACAATTCAGACACAAACTTCAATGAAATATTTTGAGAAGCGAAAAACATGATTGGACCCTCTTAATAAATTCCAGGCACAAAGGAAAGGCTGTATTGGTTGTTTAGGGGAGGCACCCAAACCTGAGATAATTTGCGCCATAGGGGATGGACGAGAAAGGATGAAGGGTGGAGAGAAATCCAGCGTCGGCATTAGCCTGGTCTTAAAAACGGCGCCAAGGGGTCCGCAGCTTAGCGTCGACGGAGGGCGTACTCCCTCTAAGCGCCCTCCACAAAGCAGCTCTAGTAGGGATCGAAACACCACTGAAAAATATCTGTCTCACCAGGAATCAGAACCCGGGTCCTCCGGGTAGAAAGCCTGTACGTTAGCCACCGCACCATCACGATACTCCAAAGGAAAGGCGATGTCGGAAGTACCATCATGATAGACTCTCAAATGATGACGTAATTTGAAGCCTTAAAGGTTTCAAATTAAGTTGGGTGGTTAAGGGTAATGCAGATTGGTAGGAATGTGGCTGGAGAAGCCAGCTTATAGCTATTTACATTAAGTTCAACCACCCAACCTTTTATATGCCCGCTCCGAGATACTGGCGGATTGTTGCTTTTCTCATGATTGCATTCATGAGTCCGATATTACTTTTTTTAATTTGAAAGACGGATGATAATTTTCTTTAAGACGGGAAAGGAAGCGTCTGCTGTCTTGAAGTTCGAAGATATCCTTTTCGCTCCCAACTGGGGTCATCAACGGCCAATTCCGCCAGGCACTGGATTTTTCCGGATTTACTTGCCCTGTGGTGCCTCTGCTTGTTTCCCCTCAAGGCTCGTTTCCTTATTTAAAAATACGCAGTTTGAGTTACCACGAAATTTTAGAAAAAAATACTTAAAACAAATTACATGAGAAGTCGCTGATAAAGAAATGTGATTGGGCAAGTGCTTTCACACAGTGCATTCGCAAACCCTGGCATTCCTAATAAAAAGAATTTGGGATTCCCTTTTCCATAAGCTCCAACACCTTTCGCTTAATTACACATTTGCACGTTATTGGTAATATTTATTACATCTAATACATCACAAAAGGCAAATATTTAAGCTCCTTATGAAACATACAGGCGTGAATGTTTTCAGTATTTTTGCAGAAAAGATGTTTCGTTTACTTAGTTTTTCTGATACTTAATTTTCATTTCCTCATTTTAATGAATTTGGCTCCCGATCCAACCATTATATTACAGTTTTTGCACGGAATGAGTTACTCAAAAACGACTCAGATTATCTGGAATAGCATGCCAATTGATCATAACAGAGAGAGAGAGACATATCTAACCCCTAAAAGAGTGATATTTCGGAAGAAACGCTCTTTCACTGATCCTCAAAGTTAGACTCCAGACTGAACAACTTGTCTAGTCGTCTGGCTCGTGATGGATGGGAAAAGGCCTCCGAGCATTTCCCTTAACTAAAACCTAGATAAAGGGACAGGGAATAGAAATAACAACCTCGGAAAAAGTTTACCACTTAAGTAAACATTTTTCTGTTTATCTCTCTTTGTTTCCAATTAATCGCTATGCATATATTTTAAAATCTATATTCAGAAGGATGATGACGAAACTTGGGTATAACTTTGTAGTGGGAGAGAGGAATTATCTATTTCCTTTTCGAACAAGCCAACAGTTCTTCTAAATATTCTTATTAAATCTTTTCAATCAGGTCTAGAAACATCAAAACTAACACAATAAATTATTTCTGTTTTTCTATGGACAAAAGTAAATTTACGCACCCTTGAAGAAGTCTTGGAAAGATGTTGTTCCTTTTTCAATAATTGAAAATCGTTCATCTTTGAGCCACTATACTTTTGAGCAACAACCCCGAGGTCCGCATCGGCCAAAACCAAACCGGTCAAATAATGAGTGTAAGACGAAGAACGAAGCCCTTTAATTTAATGGCC
The DNA here is from genome assembly GCA_037158775.1 of Hetaerina titia. NCBI lineage: Eukaryota > Metazoa > Arthropoda > Insecta > Odonata > Calopterygidae > Hetaerina > Hetaerina titia. Next base: position 120,457,289 of record CM073772.1, read on the forward strand.
CAACATGTCCAATCAATACCCAACATGTACTTAATAAGAGGGATCCCGGGGGGACCGAATCACAGGCGCTCTCCTCCACGGCGTGTAGTGTCGGCATTAGTGTTCGCGTGCGTTGTGCCACTGGGTCGCGTCTCCTCGTGTGCGAGGAGCCAGAAACCACTCGCTTCATCGATTCCCGAGCCGCACTTCCACCAATCCATTCCTTATTGGTCACCTTTCTCTCCCCACTCCGCCCCGCGTCATACAGGGTTCGTCCGGAAAATAAGTGTACTGAGCTCAGGAAAAAAAATTCATTACACTTTTACATATCTTAACCTAATATTCCTCAAAATAGGACCCTTGTGAGTCGATACACTTGTTCCAGCGGCGTTCCCATTCCTGGAACGCTCCTGCGAAGGCATCATCGGGAACCTCTCGAAGACACGTCGTCACTGCCTCTTTGACGGCGTCCAAAGTCCCGGGTCGCGGTCCTTTCAAACTCCTCTTTATCTTCGGGAACAGAAAGAAGTCCGGTGGTGCCAAGTCCGGGCTGTAGGGCGGGTGCGGCAGCGTTGCTACGCCGTGTTTGGCCAAGAAGTCCGACACGACAAGCGCGGTGTGAGACGGCGCATTGTCGTGATATTTTTCGCATCTGTAATTGGTCCCTAATAATCTCGTGCACTATTGTTTTTGGCGCATTACACTGCTCTGCTATCATCCGAACACTAAGACGACGATCAGAGTTCAGTACATCGCGAACTTTTCGCACATTTTCGTCGGTGAGTGTCGTTGATGGGCGTCCAGGCCGTGGTTCGTCGTCGACCTCTTCTCTGCCCTCCACGAACATCTTGTACCACCGAAAGTTCATGTTTCTGGACATGGCTGACTCCCCGTAAGCCTGGTTAATCATACCGACAGTTTTGGTAGACGATTTCCCAAGCTTTACCACAAATTTGATGGAATAACGCTGCTCCAAAAACTTCGGCATCGCGTTCCGTGACGTGGGTCGAGCGTGGAGGTTCGCGTTAACAGAGCTCCTCACTACACCACAGCTCAGAGCCGACTGCCTTTTTCAGCGTCGCTTGCCAACATACCCCCCTCCAATCGCAGCCCGTCAGAGCGGTGCTGGGCGCGCTTGGAGCGGCGGGAAAAAATCAGTACACTTATTTTCTGGACGAACCCTGTATCCGATCCCCTTCGCCGCTCCACCAATTTTCTCCTTCCACACACGGATTCCTTGGCACTTAAAAGAACAATGAAAGCAAAGAGGAGGGAATTCCCTGTCTACACAATCTCCCCAGAGATATTTTTCTATCCTTTCTGGCTTCCCACTCTTCCCCTCCCCAGTGAAATCCCTTCTCTCCGCCGGGAGCGCGTTCCTCTGCAGACCTTACCCCTCGGGCGAAGCTGCCCTCCCCCCGCGCCCCAGAACATCATCACGACGGTATTGAAGCACGCACATGAGATCGTTCCGCGGGGAATCAATGTCGATATAACGCTTGAGCGTGATTTACCCCGTCGCATCTCTTCGATTTATTTTAGGTTCGTTATCTATAAACAGAATTGTCCATCGGTGAGAACCCAATACCGATCTCCGCGACCTAATTCCATAAATGGATGTGATTGTACATTCTGAAAGCAAGGAAATGACGGAGAACAAAGCCGTAACCAAAACCGTTACTAAAATGTACTTCAAGCTCGGTAGAGCTCCGTGCGATTTTGCTTGGAAAATGTAAAGCCGGAAAGTGAAACGATTAAAAAATAAAGGAGATACAAAGAGACGTTTCAGGCGTGATATGGTGGAATATCATGATTAATAAAAATTGGCAATTTTCCACAAAATAAAATTTTAAAACGACCGGTTTCGATGTAACTAGAAGATGGTGGCACCAGAAGATGATATACTTACATCGAAACCGGTCGCATTAAAATTTTATTTTGTGGAAAATTGCCAATTTTTATTAATAAAGGAGATACATTCTATTTATCATCGTGGAATACAGTGCAAGAACGAAGGGTTCATTGCACTAAACACTGACTTAATGCATTCTATATAAATGTTTAGACATATTTCAGCCAGTTATTGTAAAATTAATCCACGATATGGAAAGCACAAGAGTCATTGAGGAACCTAATTAGAGCGGGAGAATAGACACAATTTGTAAGGTGTTGACGCACTTTTTCCTTCACATGCAAGTTAACAAATTCTCAAATATGTTTTCCTTCAGAAGTATAATTTACAAATATACTGATGATACGGGATATGGGAGGAAGTAAAGCCAGAAATATTTTCGGTACACATTAAAAATAGATGCTTAGACGAGGCCGCAAACACGCTAGAGAATAAAAGTGTGCCACTTCATCAGTTGCTGCGTAGATGTGAAACCAGCAATTTCCACAAAATACATTACACGACTCGAGGAGTTTTCACAGCGAGATGAAAGACAGATTCGGTGAGAACTGAAATGAGGCCACATTTGCCATAGTTATTTTCTGCAAAGTTGGCTGCTAAAATAAAAATTTTATAGATAGGTTACTCCTTGGCTGCAGAGTGCCCACCTTAAAGAGGAATTACATTTGCAGAAAACGGAAACATCAGCTCAAGTCACAGAACCCATATGCGGAATGTTTTCATTCCCCTTCCGCGTGCATTATCCCGGAGAAATACACGTCTCCTTCCTATGCTTTAAATCACATCTCTGCTATTTCTCTGTTAAATTGGAATGCCACTCAAAATTCTCCACGCAAACTAAACTCTGGACCAGACATCGCTCTTCGCCCCCTGCCTACCACGGCATATAACAGACGTCCCATTAACCTGTCCCTGCCTTGGTGCTCTTACAACAGCCTCCCTCCGCCATAGTTCTCAGGGCGCTCATTCCGGCTAAACTCATTCCCAACCGCACACTGCCCCCATAGTCTTCGCTCCCTTCATCTTTCTCCAAGATATTCCCCTTCCGCATCCATCGCATGCAATCATCCCACTTCCATTCGATTCCCCAGGCCACTCACTCCATCACGCCTCTCCCTCGATGCACGCACGATGTCATGTGTGCATGGAAAAGAGTTGACGGCGAATCCCTCCCCGGCGTAAACCGCGGAAAAAAGAGTGGAGGGAGAGTGCGGAATGATAATTTGCTTTAAATTTGGGAATGCCCTTGTTCGCCGCTGAAAAGAGTTGCACAGTGTTGCAATTTCGTGCTGTGGGTACTCACGAAGCCTTTGCTGGATCGAAATATATCATACGTACCATAATTATTTCTTATATGATTATTCTGTTATATCTCTTTTTCCAGAAGACAAATATTTCCCGTAGCGTGAGAATTTAATACCTGGTCTGATGAATTTTTGAGGCACCAATGCCTGAAGACTGGTCTTGGCACGACCCCAAACCCAAGAAAATCAAAGGAATCATAATGGAAGGGAAAATGGAAGAAAATAACCCACGCAGAAGGCGGAGAGCCTAATACGTAATGAGGGACTTACTGTACTTCCCCGTTTGCCTACCGTACTCCTTACCATCATAAACGGCAAATATCCTGCTATTTTTCCACAGTCGATCTGGAAGGCAAAATGGAGATTTCCTGACTGTTTAAAAAATCTTTATCCTCACGGGAAACAAGAGGAAAGAGGACCATTGTGGAAATAGTACTCCCTCCCAGGAGTGCATCGGAACATTGTGATCTAGAAAGCCATGGTCCGCAAAAAGGTGACGACAAGCGTACACCAAAGAGACCCTCCTCCTCAAGGTGTAAAAAATAGCATCTCACTTAAATCCTAACAACAAAGAGGACAGTTAGGACTTCTATTGTATGCCAGAGATGCCTGAAGGGGTCGTGCGACAGTTTCTCTCCAGCCGAGGATAAAGGTGACGCACGTCGGACACGACAAATAATTACAAATTCTATAATAATCAAAAATGGAACATCTGATAAAACTTTTGAGTATGAAAACCGAAAATCTACTTCCTATAAAAATTCCAACCGACAAAAAACACACATTTAACAGAGAATACGGTCAAGTACATATGTTTAGAATGAAAACTGGAAAATAGATCATAGGAAATGCGAGGGTAAAAAGTTCATAAAAACGTAACAAAATGAAGATAATGCACGAAAATGTGACCTTGAAGAGTAATTGAAGTGAGCAGAATATGCTTAGAAATAGGTAACAACTTAATAGTAAATTTATGGTACGTGACAACAAACGTGAATGACAATTTCTATTAATTAAAGTGAAAATTGGCGTGGGCACTAAAGAGTATATATTCCGGGATTATACCTGAATCGCAAATCCAAATATGGCATCTATTACCTAATCATTGGAAATAGTTTCTGTTTCATATTAAGGAATGCCAGTCTAATACTATCAACTTATCTGAAAATAAAATTGTTACTGAAATGATGCAACAAGTGCTATAGTTATAATGCAGTTAAATGTGCTAGAAGTTATATCCTATTAGATATCAAAGACTGAGGCAGCAAATATTGTTACGGACAAAAGTAATTTTGTAAAAATATGTACTTTCTTTTTGAAACTTACAGTCCATATACGAGGTCTGTAAATTAAATAATGAGACTGGCAACGTAGCGTTCGATCTGGCAACACTGGAGGCGCTGGCCTTGGAGGAGCGACATGGGAACATGACATACACCTTCAGTAAGGATTTCAACTCGCTCGAGTTATTTGGTTGTCTGTAGCAAATTTTTTGTGAAACAGTGTTTTCTATTGTGTTATAAAAATGAGTGACATCAATTGTGAGCAACGGTGTCATCGATCAGGTTTTGCTTCAGACTTGGGCACAGAGCAACGGAAACTCTTATTAAACTTCAGCAGGCCTACGGAGATAGTGTTTTGTCAAGAGCCCAGGTTTTTCGGTGTTTTAAGGCCTTTTCAGAGGGAAGAGACTCGATTGAAGATGAATCACAAAGCGGAAGGCTTCATCTTCAAGAACCGATGAAACTGTCGGCAGAATCCATGATCTTGTGCGCTCAGATCGTCGGTTGACAGTCAGAATGATCGGGGAAGAGTTGAATTTGACTCACACCACCGTTCATCAGATTTTGACCAATGAATTGGGAATGAGAAAAATCTGCGGAAAAATGGTTCCAAAAAACCTTTCGCAAGACCAACAGGGTATCAGGAGGGAAAGGTGCCTTGAATTTTTGGATTCGATTGAAAACGACCCCCATTTTCTGAAAGGTGTCATTAGTGGCGACGAGTCTTGGGTGTTTGTGTACGACCCAGAAACCCAAGCGCCAGAGCATGAAGTGGCACACTTCAACGTCTCCAAGGCCTAAAAGAGCAATAATGAAGAATTCGAACTTCAAATTCAAGCTGATTTGTTTTTTTCGATATCCATGGAATCGTCCACAAAAAACCTCAAGGTCAAACTCAACAAACAAAGTGTTAATCAACACTTTTTCCAGGAGGTTCTTGAAAAAATTCGAAAAAAGGTCATTCGTGCGAGACCGAACATCAAGAACAAGTGGGTGTTGCATCACGATAATGCTCCTTGTCAAACAGCAATTTCAATAAACTTAGTTTTTGGCCGGTAAACACCTTCCTGTGGCTCCTCAGCCTCCTCATTCGCCTGAATTGAGTTCTTGCGACTCTTTTCCCTTCCCGAAGTTGAGAAATCACCTCAAGGGAACTCATTTTGGGGCAGTCGAAAACATTCAAACGGCGGTAACCGACCAGCTGAAGGATATTCCATTAGCGGAGTTCCAGCACCGCTATGAGGAGTGGAAGAACCGTCTCCAGCGCTGTGTGGCTTCAGGATGAAGTTATTTTGAAGTTGGAAAAATAAAATTATAATTCTATGTGAGTGAAAAAAATTTTAAAAATCAATCTCATTACTTAATTTACAGACCTCTCGTGTTTTACTGTGATAAAGCCAAGTGAAATTATAGTGCAGATAAAATAGCCACATAGCTCGTATTTAGCTCCGTCAGAGTCATACAGTGCTCAATTATCATTACAATAACTTAAGTTGTTGTTTTTTAGTTGCACAATCATGAATAAAACATTATACATCAATTGTAAACCTGAAAGCATGAATAAAAATCAAACAGCTCTTCCAGGAGCCATAGTCTTATTTGCGTTTCTTCTTATACTATACATCCTTCACTCCTATCGCCCTTCCTGTCATCCATAATGTCTATGAATTTAAAACTCCACTATTTCTTCACAGTTTACCTCACCTCATTCATGAACCGCAAACATCCCACTAGAAAATTAATGCTTTTAAAAGTTTTCCTAACTCCCTAATGGGGAATAATGTTTTTATATGACCATAAAATGCCCATTTCCCACATCAAAGGCGGACCGTTCGCTAAAGCGTACAAAATATCTACAACACGTGCGTTGAAAACAAATCACAATTCCTATCTCAGAATTTAAATTTCCAAAATGCGTGTTAAATGGATTTAACACTATTCTGACTAGAGGCATACCGAAGTTGGATTTCTACGAACTTGGCCATTATATTTGTACCTCTCTAATTTTTCATCTGGAATGACAAGACAAATTTGAAAGAAATGCTTAAAAAGAAACAATAATGGAAAGTACAATGAAACGTCAAATATTTCGCGTAAAGTGAAGCTAACAGTTTCAGGCTTAACTTTGTGGAATTCCTTCATGGTGAGGGTGAAAGAAAGAGAAAAGAAAACTTTGCACTTCCACACACTTCAGTGTGTGACATCGTGCAGGTTTCTCGTTGAAGATGGACTTGACACTACCCTTAAAAGCTTTCCCTACTGCTTCGGGTTTGCAATGACTTTTTTCTTTTATCTCTCTAGTTCTGGCTGTGGGTGTCCTCAGGAGCAATTGCTTTCACCAAAACTGAAGTGCGTAGGCGAGGGAAGTTTTCACTGATTATCTAGAATAATAAGAACTTTGTTGCAATTTTCAACAATTAAAACTTTATTTCGACTATGGTTTCGATACACTGTATCATCATTAGGTGAGGAATCGTAAAAGGGGAAGGATGAAATATACCAAGCTACGAGGAGGGGGGGAAAGGGGGGAGGGGATTCGCATGAAGAAAAAGGCAGGAAAATCCAATGGAACACCGCGTTAGTGCGGACAGCTCACTCTTCGTGGGGAGAGGAGGGGGGGGAAGGAGGTGTCGTCAGGAAGGGCAGGAAATCCAATGGGGCACCGAAGAAGGGATAGGGGAGTCACCAAAGGTCTATGAGGGGCGGAAGGAGCGGAGATACCACACAGCCTCACTAGTCACTGCACTTGTCTCAAGGAGGGGGGGAAGAGGGGGGGATTTTTATAATATAAAAACGGCCGGGTCACATCACAGAATCACTGGTCACTACACTTAAGGGAAGTCAATGGACAAAAGTGGGGAGGGGCAAGAGAGGATCTGAATGCCATTCAGGAGTTCTGTCTTCTGGTTTCTCCGTTGGATAATTTCTAAACTCTCGAGATCGTCCAGTTTCTTGCTTTTGTGCAATTTGTGCAACGGTTTAAATTCAAATTCAGGGGAATGATTCTTCTCCAAGAATCTTTATGGGCTTTTTTGAAGACAAGCTCTTTGGTTCCAAGGAAAAACTTATTGAGAACATTGTCTACTGGTTTAGGTATGTGGACGACATACTATGTTGTTGGTCTGGTAGTGAAAGGCAGTTGGGCCAATTTGTGCAGTTCTTAAACAACAGGCATAATTCAATTAATTTCACTATGGAAATGAGGGTGAACCAGTCAATAAATTTCTTAGACCTCGGGATTGAATTCAGAGAGAGCCAACATGTCTTTTCCATCTATAGAAAACCCACTTGCACTGACCTAGTGATTCCTTTTGATTCTTGCCATCCTATTTCCCACAAGTTGGCAAATTTCCATTGCATGCTTCACAAATTAATCAGCATTCCAATGCCCAAAACTTCCTTTGACCGAGAACTCACCACCATCAAGTTCATTGCAGAGAGGAATGGCTACAACGGCGACCTCATTGATTCCCTATTAGAGGAAAAACTGAGAAAAGGTGCCGTCGAGCTCCACACAACCCTCCTGCCATACTCCAATACCCCCGCGCATAAATGGTGTAAAATCCCCTTCTTAAACTATTTGTCATATAGAATTGCCAACATTCTACCCAAGGAAAAAATCCGTGTTTCATTCTACACCCCTTTTTCTGTATGCAAAGCCCTCTGCTTAAACAAAGACAAATTTGACATCGATAAACAGTGTGGTGTGTATGAATTAAAGTGCCAATGTAATGCGACTTATGTGGGACAGACCGGACGAAATTTCGCCACACGCATCAAGGAACATCGGAAATGTTATGCTTTAGGCAACACCACATCCATCTTTGCGACCCACCTCTTGGAGAAGAACCATTCCCCTGAATTTGAATTTAAACCGTTGCACAAATTGCACAAAAGCAAGAAACTGGACGATCTCGAGAGTTTAGAAATTATCCAACGGAGAAACCAGAAGACAGAACTCCTGAATGGCATTCAGATCCTCTCTTGCCCCTCCCCACTTTTGTCCATTGACTTCCCTTAAGTGTAGTGACCAGTGATTCTGTGATGTGACCCGGCCGTTTTTATATTATAAAAATCCCCCCCTCTTCCCCCCCTCCTTGAGACAAGTGCAGTGACTAGTGAGGCTGTGTGGTATCTCCGCTCCTTCCGCCCCTCATAGACCTTTGGTGACTCCCCTATCCCTTCTTCGGTGCCCCATTGGATTTCCTGCCCTTCCTGACGACACCTCCTTCCCCCCCCTCCTCTCCCCACGAAGAGTGAGCTGTCCGCACTAACGCGGTGTTCCATTGGATTTTCCTGCCTTTTTCTTCATGCGAATCCCCTCCCCCCTTTCCCCCCCTCCTCGTAGCTTGGTATATTTCATCCTTCCCCTTTTACGATTCCTCACCTAATGATGATACAGTGTATCGAAACCATAGTCGAAATAAAGTTTTAATTGTTGAAAATTGCAACAAAGTTCTTATTATGCCTCGATTCCACAACATCACGCCTGACTCTTCACTTTTCGTGATTATCTAGATATGGGAAAATAACATCCAGAAAACCACTATCTAAATATCATCGACATGGGCGAGACCATTCAATGGCAAGCATGCCGCGGTCCTCTGAGTCATCCTGTTCGTTGACCAATCCTTCACCACTTGGGCGTTTATCCATCCCCCCATGCACATCTCCATTTCCGTCATTTTGCATTCCATTCACTTTCTGTATTTTTGCTTCCAAATTTTCTTCCATTCGATCTTTCACAAACTGCTTTTTTCCCAAAATGTTCCAATTATGTTTTCATTTTTTGTCATGAGATGTCTTCCTTCCACATCCTCGTAGAGGCACCTCATTACTCATCCTATTCTTCATTAAGCCTTCCGTAGCACATGGACGTAATGGTAGAAGATGTTCATCTGCATTAAAACGCCATTTTTACTATTCAAAATAATGCTGAATATAATGCCAATAATTATAGAGATAATTGTGTGTCGAAACCACGACGGTAAATATCGCTCGGATTACTGCGCCGCGGAATTTTTAAATACAGCATAACTTTTTAATATTTTTTGTATGCAACAAATTAAAAGCCTCGCTGCTGTTTTTGCTGAACTAAACAATGAATCGTTTTTCCTATTTTTGTCAACTTTAATTGTCTCGACGATCTCCACTTTCTTCCCCTTGGTGCATTATCACTGTGCCTCTTCCTTCCCCTCCTTTTTCCCCACTCTATTTATTTTCCAGGGCCTCCAGTCCTCTTCGATCGCACGGTAGGCGCTCGACGAAGAAGAACAATGGAATTCCGATACCATACGCCCGCCGATCCCTAGGCCTCTTCCCAAACAGTTAATGGAACCCCCTTCACTATGCTGCCGTCTTTGAAGCATTCCTTCGATGGAATTTCTTAACCTAATGAGGAAATATTAAGTTATCATAATATCCCCGGATAACTCTTTGCGTCTCAATCTTTTACACGAGGACTTTCTACGAGAGATTTCATTTCATAGCTGTTTATTTCACGATCAGGTACACGAAAGCATTGTACCTAGTCAACACAGCAAACATGCAGTGCTGCCTGAAATACATCTCAGTGGTAAGGTTTCCGGGTTAGTCCTTGTAATTGGACGTTGCGTCACCAAGAAGCGTGAGTTCAAGGATCATGTCCACGTTAGCTCTCCTTCCTCCGAGACCGAAGTTAACTACGGAATACACCAGCAGGAGGACGTGTTCAACGGCTATTGGAAGATTGCCTCGGTTGAATGGGTTTCTGGAGCCACTAGGAAGGGAATTCCACCGGTGAACGGTACAAGTATTCGCTTCTCATTTCTCGGTGTCCATCACGTCAAAACTTCATTCGAAATGTTTGAGGAAGGAGAATGCGGAAAGAAAGTAAGAGTCTTAAAAATAGTTCGGCCAATCCAGCCCAATTTCAGGGAGTTACATAGAGGACACGGTATATCGGCAAGATTAATCACACATAGCATAAGAGAGAGAGATTCCCTAAAAAATCAGAGTTAATCTCCCCTTGAACTCCAACTATGGTGCAGTACATCCCATTGGTTTCTCCGTTATAAGGTAATTATAAAATAAATTCATGGGTTTTTGAAATTTCATAATTGAGGCTGGTGACCTAGCACCTCTCACAAATTCGCACGTTGAATGATATTCAGGTTTTTTTTACATCTAAATAGGTATTCGCCGAAAAAACACCATTATTCAACTCAAAGAGAGGGGCCTATCGTCAAATATCTTGTAAAAATACATCCTGATCTCTGTGAATGCTCATAATGGAGTATGTGAAAGCATTTATGCGTAATTTATTCATTATGTGATTCTTAAATCGCCTGAAGCTTGGATTCTAATCTAAATCAATATTACTCGTTCCAAATGCTTTGAATTCCTTATTTTAGATTGAGGGACTTCCAAGGCTCTCAACAACCAATTTTTCCTTCATCGTACAGAGCCCCAATATGAGAAAACCACAGTATTTCACCCGAGGCCGCCGACCGAGGTGGGTACTGATAAAAATATCCGTTATGTTAATGTAATATCCCAGGGATGTTTGACCACTGATTGGGGGTTCCAGAGTTCAAATATCGGATGATACGTTTGAAAAAACTCATCCAAAAACCCAACGGTGCGCCAGAATTTAATGGAAAACCGCAGGCGGCAGGCCCGGATACTTTCAGGCGAGCCCCCGCCTTTCTTGAGCGCGTCAATTGACGGCCGTAGAGCTCGGATCAAAGCGAGATCCATACGAAAACAACTCATGGGTTGACTACTTTGGAAACTCTACGGGGCTGAGAATCACCCTTCAACGGATGCTGCCTTCCGCCATAAACATCTCTCCAAGATAAAGCCAACCATTGTCATTTCTATAAAACCCGAAAAAGACGGGAGTGAATATAAGATGCTAACAGCACTATTTAATGGCAGGGGGCCTGTGCATCACCCCAAATTTTAAAGCGTTGCTTCACGGAATCGGCTTCAAATCCCTCTACAGAAGAAATGGATATTTTAGTTGGGTCACGGAGTGATACGTGTATTATGTTCGGCGCCTCCTGTGATGTTCCTCCGCATACGACGTCTGTCAATTACGTAATGAGACTGATATTTTTAATTTTTTTCATTCAAATAGAATTATAATATCCTTCAGCTGGTCGGTTACCGCCGTTTGAATGTTTTCGACTGCCCCAAAATGAGTTCCCTTGAGGTGATTTCTCAACTTCGGGAAGGGAAAAGAGTCGCAAGAACTCAATTCAGGCGAATGAGGAGGCTGAGGAGCCACAGGAATGTTTTCACTGGCCAAAAACTAAGTTTATTGAAATTGCTATGTGACAAGGAGCATTATCGTGATGCAACACCCACTTGTTCTTGATGTTCGGTCTTGCACGAATGGCAAATGAAATTTTCGAATTTTTTCAAGAACCTCCTGGTAAAAGTGTTGATTAACCGATTGGTCTTGGGCTCTTTGTGGACGATTCCGGGGATATCGAAAAAACAAATCATCAAATTAATCCTTTTTTTGGCCTTGGAGAGGTTGAAGTGAGCCACCCCGACGCTTGGATTGCACTCAAAATCGTATCCACGAACCGACAAGGGCTCCGACGCGCCTACTACACATCTCAGGGTAAAAATATGAATCTTTCAGGAAATGTTATTTGGGCTTCGCGGTGCCCTAGGTCTTTGATAATCCCTTCGAGGCGAATCGCTCCAAACATCCCGAGTGCTGCAGCAGCGCTGCGTGCACCTCTCGGAAGGAGGAGCAGAGATCTCCAGCGTGACGGAAGCATCCGTCGAGAGATAACCGCCTCCTCTCGTCGCATTTTAGGCACCCGCGGCGCACACAGTCATAATCGTCGCCGGCGACGAGATGCACTCTCTCTCTCTCCCTCCGTACACGCCGGATTGAATTCCCTTCGGGCCCAATCAACTCTCGCCCACACTGGCAACGCAGCTTCACTCCGGCACCCCTTCCCGTCATCCGTCGTCCCGGTGAGGAGGAGGGCGGCCACTGACGCGCGGCGAGGAGACAGCCGCCGCGGCGATTGGAGTTGAAAGGCGCGGAGAGGAGGAGGGGCGGGAGTGCATTAGGGCCGCAGGGTCGGAGGTGGGGAGGAATGGGAGAAACGGGTGGGAGGGCATCACTGGGGTGTTCCTTGCGATTGTGCGGGCGGTGGGAACGCCGCCTTGAGTGCCACCCACGGCCTCTCACGAGGGACGGATGATGACGCGGAGGGAGGTCCGGGATTTATGTGACGCGCTGATATGAGGGCGCCCGGGCGGCAAAGCCGAAGAGCGGGCCGTAAACACCAATAGTTTCCTTTCCGGGGACGCGCACTGAGCTTTCCCCGGAATTCAAGCGTGAGGAGCGGGTGAGGCGAAATGTCACGGGGGGTTGACGAAATCAGGTTCCGAAGGGATAACATCATGGTCGCCGACGAAACTCAAATTTACGATGCCAAATGACGAAGCTCCTGGAATCTCTTCAGTTTTTGGACGGGTTCCTGTGAACAAGTGAGTATCTGAACAGCATCTTTGATGCAATAATTAATAATAGTAAATTGAGTGAATAAGAAGGAGGAGGCGTAATTTCATCAACATGTTCACAATTTCCCCTCAAATCATTGAATATTGCCTACATGAAACATTTTCATAAAATGAAATAGTAAAAACTGACAAAATCTAAATCTAATTTTTTTTAAACTAATTCCCGAATTTGCCCATTATGCATTACTATTCACTTCATCTATTCGGAATCGTTTTGTATTTCAAGAATGCATTGCAATGAAACTAGGATGTGTCACCATTGAAACACGAAATACCCTCATTACTGATTTCCAAGTCATACATACACAATAACAATCAATTTTTTTTGTAAATTCGAGATGAACAACTTATAACCGATAACACCTCCAACTTGGAATTGATGAATCTCTAATGCTTAAGTTTTTTCTAATGCAAGAGCCATAATTTCTCTTCTGAAAGAGTAATGATACATATTCATATTTTATCTCGGAAATGAACACGAGAAAAATTGGTAATTCACTATGTTGTAATAGATAGGAAATAGATGAACCCTTATTCATTAACCGAGATGTACACCTTACTTTCAACACATAAGGAGAGGGACAGTGAAGAAGTTATATTATTTCTGAAAAGAGTTTGATTACTTTTACTACAAAAACAATGTATTTTGAGGACTAAAAATATTAATAATAAAATTCCGGTGACAACACACATAAATATGGATTCATCCACGTTCAGAAAAATGTAATATCTCAGATGAATAAAGTAGCCCAAAACAACGAGTCCGCGTCAAACTCTTCAAGGGAGCACAGAACAACCATCGCCATTAACCTAAATATATGTTCACAGCAACGTTAAATCTTGGAATTACGGAATAAAAACTCTTGGAATGCCACTTAACATCGATAGATAGACTATTTAATTTTAAAATAGGCGTCATATAACCGTTGAGTAACGGCTGAAATCCTCGAGCAATAAAACTAGCATTTATGAATGCACAAAAAAGCAATGAGCAGTCTCACCACTGGGTGAAAAGTAAGAGTATAAACCTAAAAGCAGATTACGCCACAGTAAATGTAAATCACCCGATTTATTTATTTTCTCCGTTGGCCATTATTTCTTCTCTCCAATGTAATTATGACACGTTCTCTGCCCTCTTTTCCACGAGCATAAATCAAAGTGAGGGTTGCCCCAAAACGAAAGGACGGAGAGGAAAAAACCCATCCCCTCGTGTACCAAGGGGTTGACATTGGGCGGTTAACAAGCAATTTTCTCTCTGAGAGTGAATGAATATTTCTCCGCATATTGCGGCCAAATGTCTCCATTATAAATTTGAATGCATATGACGATATACAAGATGATACCACACAACGAAGCGCAATTACAATCGATAAGTTTAAAATATGAATTCATGTTTAAAACATGAATTATAAATATGGTATCGATTTTGTCATTCTTATTGATATAAAATATTAGATATTCATGGCTATATTCGCATGGCAGTCTTTATAATTACATTGACGATGGAGGAGATTCATTGAGTGTGGGCAAATACTTCTAAAACGTGGTGGAGATACTGATAGCTAATTAGCTATGCAAACACTCACATAGGTCAATATTCTGGAAAATAATGAGGCTTCAAAGACATTTAGAAACTAAAGTCACGCAATTTTCACCCTAAATCCGCTCATTATTCAGTGTTTAAAATTAAGGCACGTGGTATTACACATTAATAAAGGTCACGTTATTCAGAATAAAAGCAGTAGCCATGATAAATTTTCATGTATATGGTGTTAAAATCCAGCTAAAGAGCAAAGAGTTGTCAGAGAGAAGAAAGAAAATGACTCCTCTACGTGGTTCAAGCCATTTTTCGTGTCCAATCAGTCAACCTAACCAGAATTTATTTTTGCTAAAACAATCCATATATCTACTGGGTTAAACAATCGGAATGAGGATTTTCAATTGCCATTTTTACTTATTAAAACATCACCAATAACCAATGATAATCCAAGGAGTGGATCCACCGTAGCCACCTCGCTCATCATTGGTAGTCCGAGGGCAAATATGAAACCCCAAAGCTAGTATCCCTAGCCTTTCACATGCCGCCGCCTTCTGGCACCGACAGTGGAATACCAAACAAAAACAATAAATGCTTTCATATGTTTCAACTATATTAATTCTCGACGACGCTGTAAATAAACTCTGCACGGGCAGAAGCCGACTCCCTTGTCCTGTTGATATGAAACAACTTTCATTCAACGCCTTAGCAGGAACAAACGAACTTACGAACAAACGTAATGCTCTAGGGCGCACCGGCATCGCAGAGTGCGTGCACCTCCGGCCGCGAGATTTCTACTTGCCACCGCAGCAGGATCGCAAAGGGGCTACAAAAAAAATATCCCAGAGGTAAGTTGAAAGTTCTGTGGTACGTCTCCGGCCAGCAGGAGGTCTCGTGTAGCGAGCGGGATTGGCTCTCGGCGAAGGGAGATCACGAGGGGAGTGAGTGAAGTGAGGCGGGGAGTGGAGGGGGCAACCGGCCGTGGACTAGCACGATCACGTGACCTCCGCCTTCGCCCCCCCCCACACACACACACGCGCGCACGCGGACACATGTGCAAGCCGCACGCTCCTCAGAACGCACCCCTTCACTTCAAAAGATCCATCTCCTCGGGTATTTACGCTCCGGCTGGCTGGCTGGCTGACTGACTGGCTGGCTGGCTGGACGGTTGCTTGCCTGCCGTGGGTGTGTTTTTTTCATTTCATGCCGAACGAGCGCTCGCGAGCAAAACATAACGGACGCCCGCAGACGGAAGGACGGGTGGGCGTGGGAGAGAGGAGATGGGCGAGTGGGTGGTTGGACGGTGGTGGATGAGGACTCGCGTTAGCGGAGGGAGGAGAAAAGAGAAAGAGAGAGAGAGAGAGAAGGGGGTACTTAGGTATGTATGGATTTGAGTGGCAGGAGGAGAGCGATGGACGAAGTGGTGCGGCTGGGTGAGAGTGGGGCGCGGAAGAAAGGAAATGGAGAGTGCGGGGAAGATATTACGGTTTCGAGCCATGGGAAACAAAGGGGCAAGAAAGGATTGCCGACGTCACTTTTAGAAAATGCGAGGAATAATATTATTTAAAAATAAACCATCCGAGCACTTTGTAACAAATTTATGGCATACGAATAGGGGAGAAAGCCTAAAGGGGGCCATCCTTCGACACTTGCTACACGGCTCTTTTCCGAGAGAAATCAATGCATTAATTCACATAAATGAAAGTAGAAAAACTTTGTTACAATCCACCACTTTATTTTTACTTTTTACTTATTTATTACTTTTTTATTTTTACTTATTTAGTTTTACTTATTATTACTTTTAATAAAGTGGTGGATTGTAACAAAGTTTTTCTACTTTCATTTATTAAAATGAACTTCCACAAAGTTGAGGCTGAAACTATTGAGGGCATTAATTCACGATTAATTGCACCTAAGTAAATATTTCCAATGAATAAAAATGGAATAAATTTGTAATTGTGGAACTATTTTCATGGTAAAGCGTTTTGAATTATTCAGAGCTTGAAAAAAGTAACCGAAAACGCAATGTATTTCTGAACCTCTGAAGTGGAGGGGCAGGGCTCTTCCGCAAATGAATAATTCGTGACGATCGTTATATTCCTTGCGACGAGTTTTTATGAGTCACAGCAGCGCTGGAAATGAGTTTTCTCAGAAAGTAATCAATTGAAATGTTTCATGTGGACTAACTAAAAATTTTAAAAAGATGATATTATTGCGTATTCATTGCGCTGAAATCTCAGTTCTCCGAATGAATGGCTCTTAAAACCCAGATATAATTTTTACATAAGCTTAAGCTATAAAAATATTATTAAATAAATAGGTAGCCCGAAGCACATGCTAAAAATGTTACCCGAGGCCAAATAGGAGCCAACCGAGAAATGACATGCCCTATGTATGGTTCCCTACATGACACCCTAAGGACATTCACTCCTCCGCACCATGCTCCAACGTAAAAATTAAGATATAATTACAAAAATCATCCGATATCTCCATCACATTTTATCAAATAACAGCTTAATTAACTTTTCTGCATCAATAACCTCGTCCCACACCACATTCGCTTGAGCGCTATCATTAAGTTTCGCGAAATCCTGTTTAGTGTATCTTGCTCCAGGATATATTGATTATTATGGCAATGCCAAATGAAATTGAGAATTCCAGTTACATTTTCACAATTCTCAGGAACATATAATAAGACGCCATCCACTTTTTCCTCCAATGTTTTTTACGTGCGCCGAAGGGCACCTCGCATCCATCACCCGTTTACCAAGTCATTCTTAATGTGAATCGTAATTAGGAGAGTGGCGGCATGCTCGAATAAGCTCTGCTCGACATTCATTCATTCCTCGTGGACTCGCTTAGCATGCGAATAAGCAAAACGACTAATTTTGGCTCTGCGTCGCAAATTCCATCTCCAGCGGTCGTCTGCACGGACATTCGTTCCAAGGAATGGCATATAATACCGAGAATGAGTGAAGAGTTTTCGGAGGGGGCTCTTGAAAGGGAGTTGGTTTAGAGCACAAGATGTTTGTGAGCTTAAAGAGGTTCATAGAGAATCCTCAAGATTATTTTCAAGTGCTTGTTGCCCTTGTCTCGAGCAAAATCTGGTCAATACTTACTTAAAAAAGAGAGATACGGGTCATTTAAAAAACCTTCGGTACGCGCCGAAGAGGACTATTTTATTCATGAAGCAAGCAGTCAATACGCACATGCTTCAAGGCGCATTGGTGATTACGGCAACATCCGGCAGTAAACAAAATAACGTAACTTAGTTATAAACCCTTAGCAAAACCAGCTTTAAGAAAGAGAGAGAAAGGAAGGTGGGGAGAACAGACAAAAAAGGAATGATGCATGCTTGGAAGTAGCCTGCGCGACGTGGATATGGTCGCGTCACGCTGCTCGCCTGTTCGTTATTTGGTAATATTATTGGGCGAACATGACGTCATAATCAGCCTGTAATCTCAACTTTCGCGATGAATGAAACGCATCGCACCGAGAGCGCGTGGATTGCTTCCTCATTGGCTGGCGACATTCGCCAGGCCCACTACGGCAGAATTACGATAGAAACAGTGAGGCCCTCGAAAATACCTTCATACCAGCTTGACATATCTCCCACAATGGGTCTAGCAGGTTAATATATAAGACATTTGCCATCATAAAAGAGTATCTGTCACGAAAACTACGTGTTTACTTTGAAACCGATAGAGGGATAGTATAAAAAAGAGTAATGCTAGAATACTACTTCTTTAAAGCATATCAGAAACCAGGAGCAATAAGTTTGGCATTAAGATGCATAGCGATGGCTGAGGATACTGTGGAGAATTATAAATTAAAAGTAAAAATGAAAGAATTGGTCAAGCTAATGTAGCTCAATCGATAAAAGAATATTTCAATAGAAATAAATCAAATAAAAATTATATAAACATGTGTCTAAAAAGATTTGTCATCTTACGCAAATTAATTAACTTGGAAACACTGCTTAAGATTTCGCCCAAAGTGACGTTTGTAGCAACAAAGGAAATGCTCCGAGAGGACGCACCTGAGGACGGAATTGGCAAGAATGGATTTTAAAACACGCACACAGTCTGTTAGGCAGCGCCTAGTGATCGGCGCTCCAATTATGAGTCGAGACTTAATTCATAGCTCGATGGTCGGAGAAATCTCGATTAAGACGTCCATGACAATGCACAAAACTTTTCACAGGATCGCAATTCATATATCAGCTGAAACTGCGACCTGATAAACCAAATATTTACCACCATTTCAACCCCCCCCCCGCCCCCGCACAAAATATTACCTTTGTCTAAACATCTAAATCAACGGAAATAATTATATTTCTCATGAGTTGGGTGAATTATGGGAGGAAAAAACGGATTCTGATAATTGAAAATACATGTGTCTGCCAATGTTGTTCCCATGAGAGCATCCGCGGTTTCATTCGATTTTCCTAACGCCATCCGTGCGCGGGGAAAAGAGGGTTGTAGGACAACGTAAAACGGTTAAAAGGGTAACGATTAACTCCAATGGGGGATGTAAACATAATGTTGTGTGTGCATAACTTCCCTTTCTATCGAACAGCGCCGCGTTGTGAGCTAACAAGGAGCATTTTATTTCAGGCAAGGCCACGGGGACACAGACAGGATTAAGATAATAAAATAAAAATTTTCTCTAAAATGAGCGTTCGATGAAATCCTTCAGAGCGGAAATCGTAATGCCGACTAATGCTCACACGCCACTTCGGCGTGCAAACTAAACGAGCCAGCGTGAGACCCCCATCGGAGCCTGGCGCAGGTTATTATCATTAGGTAATCTACCGGTTAAAGTAAGTTTTTGATGGACACAACTATCAAATAAATAACTAGCTACTCCAAACAAAACACATTCGAGCAACCCACTCTACATCAGGTCCCCCTTCATCTCTGCGTACTTCCTTCCTCCCTTCATCCCGTCCAACATCCATATCCTGTTCCTCTCCTTTCCTCGCTCGCCCAACATTCTCCCCTCTATTACCTTCTTCAACACCCGGCTGCCGCTCAATACGCCCTTCATCCACTTTTCCTGGCTCCATAGGATATCCCCCAACAAACCACACTGGTATTTCCTCATTTGTTTCTCTTCTCGGGCCATTTCACCTTCTCCATTCTTCTCATCAACCACATTTCAAAAGCCTCCCATCTACGTCTATCCTCCTGCTACAGCGACCACGCTTCCGCGACGTATATAGCTACGATCAATATAAAAGTAGCGCAATTTTTCTCCTTACGACCCTACTACTCTGACCGCGTTGGTCCAAAACACTTCCGAGATACGTCAACTATTCCACCTGCAATATTTTTACCCAACCTATTTTAATATTTACCATAGCATTTTTCTTTCGAGATCGCATAACCTTTGTTTTCTTAATATTCATTCTCATCCCATATTTATCGCACTGAACCTCCAATTCACTCAGCAATGCTTGTAACTCCTTGGCTGACTGAGCAACTAATGCTTGGTCATCAGCAAACCTAACCGATTTTACGAATTCCCCTCCGACTTTCATCCCTACCTCCAGTTCTTCCAATGCCTCTTTAATAATTTCCTCTACATATAGTATACATGTACGTTGAACAGTACCGATGACAATGGGCAACTCTGCCTTACACCTATTCCTAACACAGCCAATCCGGACTATCCGTTCCCCACTCGCACCTGAGCAGTCTGAGACATGTACAGGTTGCGTATCAGTCTCCTGTCCCTCCAATCCATTCCTATTTTCTGCAATACACGGATTAATTTTTACCAATTCACTCTATCAAACGCTTTTTCGAAATCTACAAAACAGGCAAAAACGTCCTGGTTGTATTCTATATTCCTCTCAATTAGTGATCTCATTACTGCAATGGCATCACGCGTACCTCTTCCCTTCCTAACCCCAAACTGATCATCCCCTAAGTAATCATTTGCCTTACTCTCTATCCTTTTGTTGATGATCCTGAGAATAACTTTAGCTGCGTGGGATATCAAACTTATTGTTCTGTAATCCTCACATGACGAAGCCTTTGCCTTTTTTGGAATAGGAACTAACACCGATCTCACAAAATCTTCCGGCCATATTCCTTCCTCATAGATACTACGAATCAGTCCATATATGGCCTTCTTCCCACCTTTCCCTAACCATTTCAACATTTCTACAGGAATATTGTCCACCCCCACAGCCTTATTTGCTTTCATCTCCTTTAATGCCCTTTCTTTTTCATCGTCGAGTATGCCTGGACCTAAGCTATCTTCTTCTACGTCATGTTCCTTTTCTATGTCTAACCTTGTCGGCCTAAGTTCTTTACCATACAGTGTTTCTATATATTCCTTCCATCTCTCTTGGATTTTTCCTGGTTCAACTATTATCTTACCCCATTTATCTTTAACTGTTAGCACAAAACTTGCTTTCTTATTTCCCGATAATAACTTAACCTTGCTGTATAGAGCACCAATTTCACCCTTCTTCTGTAAACTTTCCATATCCTCGCATTGCGTTTTCCACCATTCTTCTTTTGCTTTATTTGTGGCCCTTCTCAATTTATTGTTTAACTGTTTGTACTTCATTTTGCCTAACTCTGTGTTTACATTTTTCCACCTTCTTCTCTCATCCATCTTTGCAATCATCTCAACCGTTACCCATGGTTTCCTTATCCTTTTCCCGTTAACGGTTCCTATAGTGTCTTTAGCGGCTTCCAATATCCCTTTCTTGATAAATTCCCATTTTTCTTCGATAGTACTCAGTTCTTTACCGTCATCCATCATTTTCTCTACAGCCTGCTGATACTCCTTCCTCGTTAATCCATTTAATGCTTCTAAATTCCATTTCCGAACCCGCCGTCCTTGCCTTATCTTCTTGAAACGAACGTTACATTTCATAACAACTAAATTGTGGTCAGAGTCCGCATCCGCTCCTGGGAAACTGTGCGAATTTATCACACTGTTCCTAAACCTGTGCCTAACCATAATATAATCTAACTGATACCTTTCTGAGTCACCTGGCATTTTCCATGTATACCTACGCCTTTTGTGGTGTCTAAACCATGTGTTAGTGATGACTAACCCCAGTCTCCTGCAGAATTCAATTGCTTTCTCCCCGCGTTCATTCCTCTTGCCTAACCCATAGTCCCCCACCTCACCACCATCTCTTCCTTCGCCTACCGTCGCATTCCAATCCCCCATGAATAGAACGGGGAAAGAAACTGGCCCCCCTACCCAGATGTGTGAATATTCACACGCCGTCGGGCTTGGTACACGGGTGAGCTCTACCAACACCTACTAAACCGACCTTCGGGTTGATTACTGTGTTTATGGTTTATATACATATATAAAACTTAGACAGCAACACACAACATGAGAACACATAAAAGGAATATATATATATATATATATATATATATATATATATATATATATATATATATATATATATATATATATATATATATATATATATATTGTTCTGTTCCTGATTCCTCTTGAGAAAGGTGCTTGGACCACCGAAAATTCGAGAACCAGTGAGTCTCTCTTTTGTGTGTTTTGGTTATGACTATTAGTGAATTTACATTATATATATATATATATATATATATATATATATATATAAATATATATATATATATAATCTTGGAAATGACGCTCTCCGGCGACGCACAAACACACAAACACTAAGACAAAAACACCACACACATAGAAACATATATAAAAATATCCAATGTAAGTGTCCTTCTTTTATGTTTCTATGTGTGTGGTGTTTGTTGTCTTAGTGTTTGTATATATATATATATACAAGAGACAACAAACACCACACACATAGAAACATAAAAGAAGGACACTATAATATATATATGTATATATAAATATATATATAAATATATATATAAATATATATATAAATATATATATATAACCATAAACACAGTAATCAACCCGAAGGTCGGTTTAGTAGGTGATGGTAGAGCTCACCCATGTACCAAGCCCGACGGCGTGTGAAATTCACACATCACGGTAGGGGGGCCAGTTCCTTTCCCTGTGCCGGTTATGGTTTCCCAGGAAGACCTGGTACCCGAAAAATCAACTAGCTTGGGTGGAGCTGCAGGTGCCCAAAGTGCCTTGCCCGGGAATCGAACCCGGGACCCTCCGGTCAGTAGTCCAACGCTCTACCCCCTAGACCACCGCGACCCGCATATATATATATATAATTATATATATATGGGGAAGGAAATTAACCGACACGCCAAGTTGCCCGTTCTGATTTTTTCCCCAACCCTTAACGGACCTCTCCCACTCTAGCCCTATCCCCCCTATCTGTCCCCTCCCACCGTCTACGAGCGATTCTTACGTCCTTTAGAGAAGGGAGAATTGAGGGACATGGGGGAAGAGACCACATGCGTTATATCCACTCCACCATATTTCATCCCCGAATCCTCCCCTAACCCTTAACGTTTTTCCTTGCACTCATCCGTATTATCAATTGACGTTGATTTCCGAAGTCTCCGCCGCTCGAGCGTGGAACGAGCTGGTCTGGTGAGTGGGAGCCTTTACGGTGGCGCAGGAGAAAGAGTAATGAATAAATATATCCCACTCACTCACGGGCCAAAAAAAAAGCCTTGTCACAGCGTCATCGGCCGAGAGGAGAAGAAGGAAGTGTTCACCGCGGCGACTCCCAAAGGATCCCGCCCACCAGGAGACGCCTCCTACTCCAGCCGCCCTCTCCTTTCCCCACCCACTCTCCATGACGCCCCGTAACACCGATACTCTTTCGCCGTCCTGAAACCTCTCAATAATTCCAGACCACTCTCATCATTCATCTACAGCGCTTCTCTTTATATTACACTACACACACGGACCACTTATTCTAATTAGGAAAGAATACAGGGTTCGTCCGGAAAATAAGTGTACTGAGCTCAGGAAATAAAGTTATTACTCTTTTACACATTTTAAGCAAATATTCCTCAAAATAGGACCCTTGTGAGTCGATACACTTGTTACAGCGGCGTTCCCATTCCTGGAACGCTCCCGCGAAGGCATCATCGGGAACCTCTCGAAGACACGTCGTCACGGCCTCTTTGACGGCGTCCAAAGTCCCGTATCGCGTTCCTTTCAAACTCCTCTTTATCTTCGGGAACAGAAAGAAGTCCGGTGGTGCCAAGTCCGGGCTGTAGGGCGGGTGCGGCAGCGTTGCCACGCCGTGCTTGGCCAAGAAGTCCGACACGACAAGCGCGGTGTGAGATGGCGCATTGTCGTGATATTTTTCGCATCTGTAATTGGTCCCTAATAATCTCGTGCACTATTGTTTTTGGCGCATTACACTGCTCTGCTATCATCCGAACACTAAGACGACGATCAGAGTTCAGTAAATCGCGAACTTTTCGCACATTTTCGTCGGTGAGTGTCGTTGGTGGGCGTCCAGGCCGTGGTTCGTCGTCGGCCTCTTCTCTACCCTCCACGAACATCTTGTGCCACCGAAAGATCATGTTTCTGGACATGGCTGACTCCTCGTAAGCCTGGTCAATCATACCGACAGTTCCGGTAGAAGATTTCCCAAGCTTTACCGCAAATTTGATGGAATAACGCTGCTCCAAAAGTTCGGGTTCATGTTCCGTGACGTGGGTCGAGCGTGGAGGTTCGCGTTAACAGAGCTCCTCACTACACCACAGCTCAGAGCCGACTGCCTTTTTCAGCGTCGCTTGCCAACATACCCCCCTCCAATCACAGCCCGTCTGAACGGTGCTGGGCGCGCCTGGAGCGGCGGGAAAAAATCAGTACACTTATCTTCCGGACGAACCCTGTATAAATTTGTTTAGGCTTTCACAGTAAAAACAGACCACTGCAATAGAGGAGAAAACATTAGTAGTTAGGGTAAGACAGTTTTATGGGCCACCGTTCGCGGTTAGGCGAGCTAACTCCTCCCTCTTCATGGAAAGGTAAGCACTGCTTTGATTGAGTCGAGGGGACTGGTGGGAGAAAGGGGACTATCCGGGAGGGGATTACGACCACGGGAATTCATTATCTCCAATGATTAGAGGGTCGTGCTATATTATAAATGCCGTGTAGTTAAGAGGTTCGAACATTGTAATCCGCCGCTGAAGAGCACGCGAGCATGTTTAGTAACGCGATTTGTTAATAATTTAGAAGGCGAGTTATTGACATCACGGTTTTTTCGTTAAAATTAATCTTAGACCAGTTATTCGAGAAATACAAAGACGTAAAGGATTGTCAAAATCGTCTGCATCCATAAATTAAAGATTAGGCGCATGGTCAAATTGTTCTATGCTTTTACTATTCATTTAAATGAAAACCTTAATAAAATTCACGCAGCGTTTATAAGGATGGAGGAATGGTGGATGCAAGGCAGAAAAAAGAACGGGGCGGAATGTAGAGAGATACGAATTATGTGGTTTTGAAGCAGGGTGTACTGTAGTGTAGGGTGTCAAGTAGTGACGTGCTAGGTTAAGAATATAAGGGTGGTTGGTCCGTTTCGATTCAACACCACCTTAAAGGAACAGCTAAATGAGGATGGCAGCTCATTTTAGGAACACCCATTCCTCTTTCCGACGAACCTACCAAACTTTCCTCCGATGTTTCCCTCGACTATTTGCAATTTTGTGCACCCAAGTCTTGTTTTTAGTGAATTATCCCTCGCCTCGCTGCGTGCCTCAGCGAAGTCGGACACACGATTACGTCGGTTTCTGCAGGACCTACTCGCGCAATTCACTACAAGAAACACGAATTAATGACACCACTGAAGAAACGCGGTTCTCACCGCAAATTCCCTATTCCCTTACTATACTTCCGATGCTCACCACCAATTGCCGGCACTTTCAAGAAATCCGCCTCTTTCTCTCGTTTTCCCGAATATTCACTGACGAGGGGCCACCATGATTATAATTTCATCCGGTTTGTAGAGAACAATTATCTGGGGGCTTTATGGCGTACGTCGAATTTCTTCCAGTGGGAAATGTTTTTTCCGATCGACTTACATGCTGCCGCGCATACAGGTTTCACCGCCTATAGCAGCAGGCGGAAAACACAAGACGAAAACTTTCATTTCTCGACACAATTAAGTTGTGAGGTAAAATTATACGGACGAACAACATTCGAGAAGGACCTATAACTAATTCATAGTCTTCTTTTAAAGAAATAGCAGTGATTTTTCAATCAGTCCGATTTAGCTATTTGATTGAACCACTCAGAAGAGGAAGGTAATTAAAAATGTAGAACTCATATCCGTCCACTGTAAATATTATGAGAAGGTACATGCACTCGAAATTATAGGAAAGCCTAATCAATCTTCTCAAAGTGAACCTACCAATTAACTAGAGGTCATTGAATGCTTCTTTCTCACGCCGATAATATATATAAATAAAGAAATATAGTTTTCACAGCTCACATAAAGAAATACGTATAGGTTCCAGTTGATTATTTCTTCAATTGACCGCTTTCATTAACATCGGGATTTGAAGTTTTAGGATGCGCACTCCCTAATATTTAAACACGGCGAATTTTCAGTGGATTAATTCCACCCAAAAACACTACTATCAAATTTGGTAAGAAAAGACTGATTAACAAAAAAGCGAAGAATTTAATTTTGAGGAAAATTGCAATTAGGTGTGCACTACATGCTGATGCAATCTCATGAACTAATTTCATCATTAGAAAAATCTCAGCAATCCAACGGTATAATGTACCAAATTCCAGAAAACTGTACAGAACCAAATTCCAAATACCCAGAAAACCTAGCACAGAAATACAATGCTTTTACGGAAATTTTCCTTCAACCTGGTCTCGATGGTCCGCCTTGTCTCTCCAATGTAGACCTGCGGAGAGGTCTACATAGGAGAGACGGGGCGGACCATCGAGACCAGGTAGAAGGAACATAGAAGACAGTTACGACTAGGACAGGTGGAAAAATCAGCCTTTGCCGAACATAGCATCGGGATGGATCACCCCATTGATTTCAACGGGACCAAGCTACTTGCCCGCGCCGGTGGTTACTGGGACCGCATCGTCAAGGAATCCATCGAAATTAGGATGCCGGACGTAATTTCAACAGGCATTCCGGCTTTTCCCTCAGCCACACATGGAAACCTGTGCTATTGGAGGTGAGAAGAGAAACGAACGGAGCAAAACGACCAGGCGACCAATCGGGAAGCGCCTCCGCGGCGGACCAATCAGAAGTGACCTGAACCCGAGCGCTCAGGTATATAAGACGGCCAAAAACTAAAGTACGTATATCACCATGCTGATATCGAGCCTATCCTCCACAGGTTATGCCGTGCCCGCTGCAGGAACGCAGCCCGATTAGCTGACTCCAACGAGGAGCTACTCACCGCCACCCTCAGCACCGTGGGAAGCCTTCTCCGCCGTCGACCCGTCAGGAAATTGCAGTCCCCAGCACGGGTGATCTCGGGCCAACTGCAACTGTACTACCCTGACATCTCCCTGCCACCGCACCGGGTCCGCACAATTCTGCCTTTTCCCCCCTGCCTGCTCCCTGACTCGGACCTGCCTCTATTTCGTCCACCTCGCCGCAAGCCGAGAAGACTTCAATCTGCGGGACACCAGGAAGAGCCGCGACAAACCGGAGACACTACCAGTGAAAGTGCCGTAGTGACTCAGTGAAAGTGCCACAGTGATAAGTGACCTACAACACCGGACGACAAGGACAAATATTTTGTATTTACTGTTGACTGTTTAATGTTGCTCCCTTCTGTCGTTTTTCTGTGTCGGTGGTCTGGCGGAGGTTTTGCGGGTTTCCCTCCGCCCGTGGGCAAATGCCAGGCCAATACCGCTCCCGCTGAAAAGAGTTTTATTTCCGCCACCGCCTCCATTGTAATCTGCCATTTCTGTTGTTTTCCACCCCAAAGAGGAGCTTATCCTAAAACGGGGTTTCCGTATTTCTGTATTCCTTTCTATATCATGTATTGCTATTCTTCATGTATTGCTATTCTTCATGTATCATTCTGTACGGAAATAAAAACATTTAAAACTGAAACTGAAACTAATTTATGTAATTTCCGCTATCGCATCCTTTGTAATCTGTCCTGTCTGTTATTTTCCACCCCGAAGAGGAGCTCATCCTAAAACGGGGTCTCCGTATTGCTGTACTCTTTTTTCATTTATGTATTCCTATTCTTCCTGTATAATTCTTTACGGAAATAAAAATATTTTAAACTGAACGAGTGGCAATGCTTCTGCCGCTTCATGGGACGATGCCCCTTCTCTACTGTTCTATTTTTTGTTCTGAACAATGCATATGTATTCTATTCCGTATTTCCTGTAACTGTTTTTTCTGTACGAACCATAATGTATAATATCTTGTATTGTGAAGAGATAGACTTTGCCGCTTCACGGATTTCTGAGGGTAAACCAAATGCTACAATTGTACTACTAAATTTGACGCTTCACGTTTTGGCTCCCTCTTGCACCGCCTCACGGATCACATGTTAAAAGAAACACGCGGTTCAAAGGAGGCGGCCTGAGTGAGGTTTTTCCGGGTTTCCTCGCTCCCTCGGGCGAATGCCAGGAGACACGCCACCCCGGAGCAATAGGCAAATAAGCCACAGAGTTAAAGATAAACCTTTTTTTACGCTTTTTTATGCAACCGCTTCATCAAGTCATTTCCAAATAGTCTTCTCTCATACCTGAAGAGGCTTCGGCCAAAAACGGTGATTTGTCGTAAACAAAATAATTTGTATTGTATATTATATTTGTACTGTTAATTTATGGCAAATAAAAACCTTTAAATCGTAATCGAGTGGCAATCATCATCCCTGAGGACGATGCACGAGTCGAGCATCGAAATGTCGGTCATCATGGAACCCCTTACACGGTCGAAGACCCGAGAGAACTTCACCAAAATTTGTAATTGGTTAGGGAAATATGAACATCAAGGAAGGTGATCAGTGAGGATGAGATGTTGGAGGTGAAAGAAAGAGATGAGGAAACATTGGATTGGAAGAGTAGGATATTTTGTTCGTCCGCATACATTGTGTTATTCTTGACCTGGGTTTTCACTTGTTGAGTTCTGATGATGACTTCGTGAGTTGACACCTGGGTCGTAGATGTTGTAATATCTGCGGATTTACTTTGTTTTCTGTGCCGCTTGGGAATTATTTCCACACCCTCTCTCTCATTCCTATCCCATCTCCGCTCCCCTCTGGCCTCCCTTCTCTCTTTCCCCTTCCACATCCCTTTCTTTCACCCCTCCCCACCACTCGTTCTCCACTTCTCCAATCCCCAGCTCTCTCTCTTCTACATACATACCTTTTACCAGCGAGTCCTAACTAATCTTCCGAGGAAGACGGAGCACAATTCCGTCCAGATTATCAAGAAATAACGTGGGAGTGTTCCTTTTGTGTGTTCTCATATTGTGTGTTGGTTTTTATTTAACACTTCCGTATACTTCGAAGAAATCATCTATATATATATATATATATATATAGAGTTATATATACATATTTACCTACTCAAGTGCAAACTTTGCCCTGCCTTTTACATTGGACAGTGTACCACAACCCCTTAATATTAGAATCAATAATCATCGAGCCTCATGCAACAATTCCTCCCTTAATGGTATGCTCCCAATCCCCAAACATGAGTCCGACCACAACACTGTCTTTGACCAATGTTTTAAAGTATCCGTCTTAGCATCCCTCCCACACTCAGACCCTCCACTGAAACTCAAAACATTAGAGCTAGCTTTCATCTGGCTCTTGGATTCCTGGAATCGCCCAGGTATTAATATTAGACATTAATTGTCCCCTTATGTACATAATTTCATCCCCCTCCGCCCCCAACAACTTCCATATCATCCACACCTTTTTTAAAATTCCCGCGCCATACACTACCCCTCCAAACCCCTCACCTCGAATGCCTTCCCCCCTTTTTTCCCCTCTTTTCCCCCATTTTCCCCCTTCTCCTTCCTACCACTACTTTCGGGCCCTCCTCTGCCTCAGTTCTGTTCTTAATTCCTCTTGAGAAAGGTGGTTGCACCACCGAAAATTCGAGAACCACTAAGTCCCTCTTTTATATGTTTTAGTTTCTGTGTTTTTGTCGACTAGTTAGTGAATTTACATTATATATATATATATATATATATATATATATATATATATATATATATATATATATATATATATTTAGGTAATCTACCGATTAAGGTAAGTTTTTTGATGGAGACAACTGTCAAATACACATTTTGTAACTCCAAACAAAACTCAATTTAGCAACCTAATCTACATTAGGTCCCTCTTCATCTCTGTGTACTTCTTTCCTCCCTTAATCCCGTCCAACAATAGAAATATACATACGTATACATGCATATTTTATAGTTTATATATGTACATATATATATATAATTATATATATATATATATATACACACACACACACAGATGATTTCTTCGAAGTAACACGGAAGTGTTGAATAAAAAACTTAGACAGTAACACACAGCACGAGAACACATAAAAAGAACACTCACAATAATATCTTACACATATATATATATATATATATATATATATATATATATATATATGTATAAACTTGGAAAAGACGCTCTCCGGCGACGCACAAACACACAAACACTAACACAAAAAACACTACACACATAGAAACATAAAAGAAGGACACTTACATTGGATATTTACGTTTCTATGTGTGTAGTGTTTTTTGTGTTAGTGTTTGTGTGTTTATATATATATATATATATATACCGGGTCGTGGTGGTCTAGTGGGTAGAGCGTTGGACTACTGACCGGAGGGTCCCAGGTTCGATTCCCGGGCAAGGCACTTTGGGCACCTGCAGCTCCACCCAAGCTAGTTGATTTTTCGGGTACCCGATCTTCCTGGGAAACCATAACCGGCACAGGGAAAGGAACTGGCCCCCCTACCCTGATGTGTGAATATTCACACGCCGTCGGGCTTGGTACATGGGTGAGCTCTACCATCACCTACTAAACCGACCTTCGGGTTGATTACTGTGTTTTATATATATATATAAACACACAAACACTCGGATACAACATATTCCACATACAGAAACATAAAGGAAGGACACTCACAGTATGTATTGACTTTTCGACGGCCCCGCCGTCGTCATCAGAATGGCGTTGTCGGGGAAGAGCAGAGAGGACATGTGCAGAAGGGTGACGGGAGGAGAGGTAAGGGACCAATAGGAAGCGGACAAGGGGGGGAGGGGAAATGTAGGCAGCATTGGATGAAATCAGT
Organism: Hetaerina titia; assembly: GCA_037158775.1. Taxonomy (NCBI): domain Eukaryota; kingdom Metazoa; phylum Arthropoda; class Insecta; order Odonata; family Calopterygidae; genus Hetaerina; species Hetaerina titia. The sequence goes on from CM073772.1 coordinate 120,488,085, forward strand.
GGGCTTGGTTCAGCCCGTGGGGTTTAAAAGACTGGAGCACCCAGATATGCGCCATCTCGCGGGTTCTCACCTCTATATTACTAGCGGAATTGGGAAGGGTTTTAATGAATTTCGCAATTCGCCACGAAGCCTGGCTACTTTTCGGCCAACATCATTGCTTCTCCACGCCATTTCGAGCGCAGCCACATCAGCTCGCCCCACCGAACAGACTCCCCCCCCAGCCCAAACACCTGTTTTCCTCCCTCTGACGCAAATAAGCGCCTTCCATTTACCGCTCCCCTCAATCCCCACTTCAATGCCTCCGACCCCTTCCCGATGCCAAATTCTTCCGTTTGCCGCAGAAGGGGACGGAAAGAAATGTCACAGCCTCATCTTCCATGGCTTCCTCGAGCGGCTTCTCCGGGAAACGTTTCTTATTTAGGACCCGTCTACTCACGACAACCCGCCGCAGTATTGTCGTCGGGGCGGGTGAGATTTCACGTAATGAGAAGAAATCCCGCCGCGGTCCACCTTGCCTCGACGTATCACCCTCGCTCGCCGTGAAACGAATAAGCGTCACGCCATGGTGACTTCAGATCTCACCGCTCCGCTCCCTCCCTCCCCCCCTCTCTCTCTCTCCTTCAGTTAAGGTCACAATTTTCAGGGAATTTAATTTTCAGTAATTTTCTTAACTCTTCTTTCACGGCAGAAACACGGAAAAAACTCGAGAAAGGGCAATGCTCACACCACGTCTTTGAATTAGGTTTATTCTCGGAAATGCTTTTCCTGCTATTCCGTTGGCGTGCATGTGCATGTAATTTGGTAGAGGATTATATGCCAGTTTCCTGGTTTTTAAAATTTACCCCTACTCCATGAAAGAAAAACTCCTTTTGATGATTCTCATACCATTCGTCTTTTTTTCACCCTTGCGAAAGATTTTCCGAGACTTTTTTTAGAGATAAAAAACCTTTATGTGTGAGGCTACTGAACAAGTAGAAAATGAGAAACCTGTAAGTAAATGACGTGCATATTATTCGAGCGATGAAATAATTGCACAATTGTTATCGGTAAATTTAACTAACATCTAAAAGTATAACTTTACCCATAAATTAAACTTTTTATATACATCGAATTATATTCAACTGAATAAACGTATTAAGTAAAAATTGGCAATTTTCCACAAAATAAAAGTTATTACGACCGATTTCAATGTAACCACATCATCATCAGGTCTCCCCTCTTGACAATGTAGTTAAATTGAAACCAGTAGTAATAAATTTTATTTTGTGGAAAATTGCCAATTTTCATTTATAATGACGTTCCACCACGTCACGCCTGAAACGCCTCTTTTTATGAATACACCTAGTAGCGCAACAATGTGCCGGTGTTACTTTTTCGAACGTATTTTCATAACAAATGGCTGTGTACACTGAGTGAAAAAATTCCTCCACATGCCGAAGTAGTGCGTGGACGCAATGAGTGCGTTTATGACTGATATGGATCTTACGTAAACAATTCAAATGGGTTTAATAAAATCAGCGGTCGTTATTGGAGAATTTCACCTTTCTCTCAAGTTTACTATCGGAAATCTTTGGGCGAATTCGCCCCGTCATACCAAAGACAAGAGAGCTGAGACAGAAGCAACGCCTCTTAGCCTCGCCCTTGCTCCGTCTCTTCAAGAGCCGACGTCAGCAGGAGTGACCGCCAGCACAGAGCCTTCACCGTGTGGCAGGGAGCAGGGCTAAAGGGAAAGCAATCGAAGGGTGTGAAAGGGAGGACAAGAGAGGGAGAGCTGGAAATCGAAAGGGGGGCTCCATGCGCTTCCAGGTTCTGTGTCAATATTAAAACAGCGAAGGAGCGAAAAAAGCCGGAAGGAAGGGAGGGGGAGGGTGAGACATGAGGGAGGGGAGGCGAGAAAAAGAGGAGGAAGAGTTGGAGGTAGAAAATAAAGGAAACCTTAGGCTCTCCTTGATGGGCGTTTTGTATGCCACATTGGCGGGCAAACAACCCGACCCCTTCATTCACTCCCAATTCGTTCCATCCTCCCCCACCCACCCCCACCTCCCTCCCTCTCATCCCTTCCCGCCTCCTACGGATAACTCTTCCCAGCCACTCCTCGTCCAATCACACCTCTCCGCCACCTTCCTCCACGCCCACCTCGTCATCGCCATTTCTTCAGATGTCGAACATCTTTTTCGCTTATGATATGAATTTCATATTCGCATGAATCACACGGACGACTCGGGTCGGATTTCGCGGAATTGCCAATGCTCAATTCTCACAATAGAGCCCAGAGACAACCCCTGTAATTGACCCGAGGGCTGGTTTGACACGTGATCACATGATACCGAGCCCATGGTGCGTGTTCGCACATCTAGAATGAAAGAGGACTTGTTCACTCTACCACTCTTCTTTTGATGTCCACAACCCCCGCCCCTGACGCCCATGAAAACCATTCGGACGTCCGCTAGCCTGGAATGCAAAGAGGGTTCATCCTGACTTGAACCCGAGACGACCTGAACCGAAGCTATGGCCACTGGCCTACCACACCGCCATTGGATTAATCTCTTGGAACACACGTAATAGTTAACGTAGTTCGAGTAATCCATTCATGTGAAATTTACACTTCACCACATCCTATTTCACTAATTAAATAACAATCTCATATTGTGAAAATGACACATAATTATAATGATCGCCTTTGGCTACACCCAGGAATAAATTTAGAGTAGCAATATTGAAAAGCAATAAAAATTCATTTAAAGAAATTTCGACCTTCCAAATCCAAATTACAGTGCTTTAACACTATATTAAACAATTTCACGTATCAGTTTAATTTCAATCAAAGTCCTCGGTAGCTATTTCACAATTTGAAGCTTAGTTTACAAGAAATATCCTCACACGTATTTGGGCTTTCCATTAGTGAAGCACCTCCAATCGGTTTTGTTCGTTCCGTCCGCTAAAATCGTACCGGCACCATCAGTTGTGGTGTGCATCTCTTGTGGCTATCTCCATTATTCATAGTGCTCCATTAGGGCCCTCGAGTGCTGAGTTTCCTCGAATTCATGGGAATTTTCTGTGGGGAATATGGTAACACACAATTGATCGCATATGCTGTGTTTACTAATACTACAAAGGATGCAACCTGCTTGTTCTGTATTTGGCATAATATCATTGTACATGATTGCTTCTGTTTCAACGCTCACTCACAGAAAATCTAACGGACATAATACCACTCAACAGAATTATTTTTCATACATAAATTAACATGAGGTAGTGCAAAGCTTGAAGTGAAAGTGAAAATCAAAGAAAAGGTAAAAACCATCTTGGAACATATAATGTAAAGGAAATGATGGTGAGAACAAACGCTCCTCTTAATATTAGGTCGAGACACAAGGACCTCTCAACCTTTATGCAGAAAGTTACACTCGACATGAGATCACTTGTTCACAAAGGTTCGTCCGAAACCATTCGATGCACTATCACTGGAGATATTAATCCCATGCTCATCCTCACTCCGAGCAATGATGTTTTGTAATGGCAATGTGGGCACTGAGATATTATTGCTTAAAACTCAAAAGGAACAACTTCCCTTCTGACGGCGCCAAATAAGACGAGCAGCGTTTATTTTAATGATGGTCTAATCTATGTAAGCCCTACAGTGTTTGAGTTATTTTCCGAAAAGCTCCGTTTCGGAAGGAAACTGACGAAGTTCCGAGTCTAAGACGCAGAATAAGGAAGGACAAATTTAAACATGCATATTTTCCAGGGGTGACATCGAGAGATGGCTTTCCAAAAGTGAGTTATTGGAACTTAAATATTAGGAGAAGAGAAATCAGCTGAACTTATAAAGATTTGGGAAGGCTATACTTTCAGTCGCTTGGAAATTGAAAGTTCGTGCGCTTCACAACGCATCAAAGGTCTTAAAAAACAATATTCTAACATTCGCACTTCTATTTGAAAAAAATGGCCCAAATGGGAATGAATCAAATAAAAATGCACAAAATCTTATATTTTTGGCCAACTTAATAGAGATGGCTGTTGTCATATTTAATTACTGAATTAGTACAAACATAACAAATAATACGTTGACAAATAAAAGCTTTTAGCATTATATGTATTAGTTCATGTTATAGTGAGTTTGAGCCTCACTCCTTGAAACCCAAAATAGCATAACATAGTCTTGCGATTTAGGTATACCACTTAGGACGAACCATAAGTTCCATGATCGATCTATCACAGACGTCTTGCAAGATATTTACCGATGAAATTTCTTCTAACACCCGGTGCTGCCGTCACCCAAGAGGTAACTCACTTGAGTGCTCTTCAGGTGAGCATGTATATCATATTAAGTGTAACTTCACGTATCATGCTAGGAGATGCCAAAATTTCACAAATATGTTCACAGATGAGAGATCATCCCTGTTAAATTTGCATATTAAATTATCTGGGTATCTCCAAATTTTTTGAACGCAGCTACTTTAAATTTTCATTTCATCAAAAACCAAACAATTTCATTCATTATTGTTTTTAGCCTTTCATCTACATGCTAACCCACAGAATATGCCAAATAATCATGCCACGCACATTTTATGACAGCAACCGACTCTAAAATACGAACATCATCAAGGTAAAATCTAAATTGAAACGTTTTCACCAAAAAACTTGCGTTCAAATGCCGCGATGTGGGAGACAACGATTTGATTAATTTTTTGCATAGTTGGGTGTGTAAGTAAAACCAAAGGGCATGAAACTGAGTACATAGGCTAGGAAATTTCGAACAGCTAGGAAGAAATTTAGTTTATGATGCATGAAGTGTCAAGAGTCCTGCGGAAGACAAATATCAGGTGGCTGATTCCCACGTTCCGTCCGATACCAAAATTAATTTCATCAAAGCAAATAGATTCGAAAATTAACGAGAATAAACCTTTCACGCGAATCGCAATGGTGCTCAGACAATGTAGTTAGTATGAGACAGAAAGTTTAATCCAAAATCCGATACTATCGGCAAAGATGAGTTGAGTTTGCAAATCCCCATAACATTCTTGGCTACTGATAGAACTGAGAAAAATGGACGTTTGATCCGCATTAATAAACTAGTTTTTTGTTAGCCCTATAGCTATAGAAAATCTCCACATTTCAGAAAACGATAATTGTAATAAAAAACTTCATTGGAAATCAATAAGGAAGCTTTTCATACCTGTATATCATGTGAGAGTATTATGCTAATGTGTTTTGTATTTGATGACAGGTCTATATTTTATCATGGACAATATCGTAAATCACATTGATTATAAAAAATGGAGGATTAATTTTATATACTTCAGAATATTTCTTAATTTCACTTCAGTTCTTTCTAACCTCAGTTATTTTTAGAATCAATTCCCATAAAAATACTAAAAAGCTGGGAATATGATTCTGAGTACGCCGTTAACATAATGATAAGCATCGAATTCTCTCATTAAAATACTGAGTTTACCGCGAAGAGGTTGCGGATATGGATTACATATGGAAGGAGAAACTTCTACATCTATGTAATACCCCGGAAGCCGGATTAAATATTATAAAAATAGCACGGGATTAATGCTCCTAAAGGAGATTCAGAACAGATAATAAAGCCTGACTTGCGAGTTCCCACTTTAACAGGTGGAACAGCCATTAACAACCAATTAACATTTCTACATCTGCACAATACCCCGCAAGTCACCGCAAGGGTGAGTGGCGGGGGTTGTTATGTTACCACCCGTAAACTAGAATAAAACTACATGCAAAAATCATTTTGCCTGTACACAAATATTACTTTTATCATGCACTCGAAAAACCTTAATCACACGAAAGAAAGCACTGATATTTAACAATATTCAATAACAGGGTACGTACATTCGAATGATGATGTAGAACTGTAAAAAATATGAGTCCATTGAATAAAAAAAATAACATGCAGGAAATCGACAAAATATACGAGTATACTCCACCAAGATGAGGGTAAAAAAGAAACCTTACATTTCCACAATAAAGATTTAATATTTCACAACCATAGTTTCGATGCTGCGTATCATCATAAGGTAACATGTATCAAATATATTCCAACTTATATAGTCTGGCTCCAAGAGGAGGGTAAGGTAGGGGGAGTAAGGGAGAGGGGACGGAAATATTAAATTTTTTTGTGGAAGTGTAAATTTGCTTTGTTACCCTCATCCTGAAGGAATTGCACAAAGTTAAACCTGAAACTGTTATGTTCATACTCTACAAATTCTAATTATCTCATACGCGATTGCTGTCACGTCTATTATGATATCCAATCGTTCGAGGAAAAAGCGTCATTTTAAATTTATCCGTCCAAAATAACTCTCCCTGATTTTACGTTGATTATCTTATCTACCATAGTAAGTGGGGTATGAAGGAGTAGTGGAGTATTATGCCCTTTGCATCCTCACAGAAGAAACCTGTCTCAAATTTATGCAGTAAATTTAACTTGCATTTTAGCCTACGCCCAACTATTGGCGCCCATTTTAATTCCTCCGATAGTGTCGTGACACTGCTACCTTGTTCATAACAACTTTTCACAAACCTAGCTGCTCTTCGTTGCACTCGATCTAGTTCCAAAATTAAGCGTACTTCATGAGGATCCCATAAACTCGCAGCATACTCAAGGCGGGGCCTAACTAACGTGAAATAACGAAGCCCCTCGACCCTTTCATTACAACTCTCAAATATTACTTTTATGAATCCTAACTTTTTATTACTTATTCTGTAAACATCACGAATGTGGTGTTTACAGAATTTGTGGTGAACAAATCACGAAGGGTAGCTCCCATGCCTCGCACCACTTTTGAATTGCATTTAGGTCGTCAGATAACGATACTCTTATCTTCATGACTGGGTATTTCCCCATAGATCGCGGCATCGTCAGCAAATAGACAAAGTTTACCGGAAACCTGAGACCCGATGTTATGAATGTATAAAAGGAATAATAGCGGACCAATAACACTTCTTTTTGGGACACCCGATGTATGTACAGTAAGTGTAACATCCGTCCGATGATACCCAGTCTGCTACGAAACTTTGCTCGTGCCTTTTAAAAATCTAGAAATATAGGATCAACCTCAACGTTATATTCTCTCGAGACCAAAATGCCATGAACGAAAAGTGTCATTTGGGTCTCGCAAGATCTACCCTTTCGGAAACCGTATTGGTTTTTCGTAAGTAAATTCTGAGAATCGAGATATTTCTTGATTGCACTTACAATTTTGTGCTCCAAGATTTTGCATGCTCTTAAATTTTGCATAAGATGGATGTGAGGGAGATTGGTCGGTAATTACGCGGATCCTCTCTGTTACATTTTTCTAACTTGGGAGTGGCATGGCAATTTTCCAGGCTTTGGGTACTGCGCGATCATTTAGGTATTTATGAAATAATATTTTCAGAAAAGGGACTATTTATAAGGCCATCGTCTTGTAAACACGAGTAGGGATTTGGGATCAGGGCCAAGTGATTCATTTGGACTGATGTCTTTAAGTAGGCGTACGATTCCAAGAAAAGGCATTGCAATTTCAGGCATGGGTTCAAAGAGGCGATCGGGTGGTGGCTCGCATTGTTCCCGCAAATGATTATTACAAAGGCTTTGAAAATAGGAATTTAATGCTTCAGCTTTTTCTAAACTCGTTTTAAGTTTTTACCCGTTGCTATTCAGGGATGGCTCCGTAGACTTGTTTCCCTGAACATCCCGTACATATGACCAAAACGCTTTTGGATTATCATACAACATTTTTACCCAATCTTTTATTATTAAATTCTATTAACGCCCGGCGAAATGTTTATTTTCCTAACGCTTTAGCCGTTTAATAGTTTTGCATTATTTCACATTGTTTATTGTTTGACTCGTCCTTTTGGGTCTCTTCATTTTTTTCATGCCATGCTCTTTGGTGTTTTAATGCTTTCCGTGTTTCCACCTTGTACCAATCCAAGTTCCCTCCCGTCGCTTTTAAATTTACTAGGCTAGCGTTGCCCTATTGTAGCCCGTGTGACGTCGAGAAAAGCTCTCCACAAACTCTCACCGCCTCTGTTGTTACTACACCCCTTAAATGTACCATAAGACTGCCGTGGGTCCAGCCTTCATCCCTTGCATTCGGTCCAGTCAAACGAGTAAATGTTGATAGTAAATTAATTGAGCTCTTACGGCCAATTGCATTACAAAATTTGAAAAAACTCCAATAGCCATAAACAGTTAAAACTTACCAACTAGTTTAGGGCTGAGCTAATTGTTTACGGCTATTGGAGTTTTTTTTTCAATTAGTGTAAGTAAATTTTGATTTACTGCTATGAAACTATAGTTTTTCCAGTCTAGGGATGGAAGGTTAAAATCCCCACCGATGAAATTTTCCGTTGTTTAAATGGGAATTCAAATTAGCGGCCCCTCTTTCTAGATCTAGAATTGCTGTTCCTCCGGAACTAGTATGCACAAATGCAGACTCTTTTTGACCGAGGGCTTTTCATGGAACACTAAACTATGCTACCATAAGGGAAAGACTCACTTCTGCTTTCGTGAAAATCATTAACAGCTATGAACTTTCCCCCAAACCTATTTTTTCAGTCTCTTCTCTAAATTCTGAAGCCACAGGAAAAATCTCTTCGTCTGCAAAATCTTGAGATAACCAGCTCTCAGTTCCCATTGTAATATAGGCTTCAGTACTTCTAATCACTTCAGTACATCTGATTCGGGCATTTTATTTTTCAAACTAAGGCAGTTCATTTATAATACGGAGATAGGTCTATTCTCGATGAATCCATTGTGATTTCTTTTGTTGATGGATATTACTGGTAGTAATAGTTTAATAGGGGACCGACAGCTCAGATTGTTTGCGCAATTAAGGATGGACAGGATGAAGGGTGGAGAGAAATCCGGCGTCGGCATCGGCCTGCTCTTAACAAAGTCACCGAGGGGTCCACAGTTTAACGTCCCATCCGAAGGATGGCGTACTCACTCAAAGTGCCCTTCACAAAGTACTTCGAGTAGGGGTCGGGACACCACCAAAAAATATCTGTCGTCACCGAGATTCGACCCAGGCTCTCAGGATGGGAAGCTAGTACGTTAGCGACCGTGCCATCACGATCCCCTGCTACTTGCTCCACGATTTATATTAATAATACAGAATTATCTAACAGTAAAATGAAACACGCAAAAAGAAGTAATTGACGGCGCACGAGTGAAATATCCCTGGACCATTTGAGCGTTTGAATTCATCTCGAATATCTAGACAGCGTAATTTTTACTCACCAAAACAAACAACAATTTACCGAAACTTTAATTAAAGCGTGAAATATTCATCCAATCGATGGCTTTGTTTCCCCTCAAATATCATTTACTCAATCTCTGGATTGAGATTATATTTTTGGGGAAAGTGCTCCAAAAGGTGCCATTGAACACCACCCATTTTAAGGATTTAAAGTACCAACTTTCTATCTCAGACCGAGATTTTGAATGGGAAAATTGTTCCGTCATTGAACGAATGGCGGAATTTAAAGTTGGCCATTCAATTACGTAAGAATCCGTAAAACAACTGATTACATACGTTAAAGACATCCAAATAACTTGTCAACCCATCATATTCATTCAATCAACTGCAGTCGATGTACCATTAATTACAGCTGGAACTGTGGTTAAATAGCCACCGTCCCATAACACGCTCTCTGCCTCTAGAAAGGAGCAGAAATGTTTCATAGGCGTCAGCACCAGTTTCGTTTGCATCCGCAGGCATACTCCTACTTTTATACTATTTTAAGTTACGCTTTGGATGGAATTGACCAAACCGCGGTGCAACGGCACATTTCTTTGCCATGGTTTGAATTCGTGCGAATGAGCGGTAAGCTGTAGAGAACGCATTCGCATTTCTAGGCAATTATCACGAAAATCATTTGATAACGAGACTAGGAGACGTATTATAACATAAACTCTCGATAAAAGAATAATCATAGTAATAACGACATTCAGTACAAGCACTCCATTGGTTTACAAGAAGAAGTAGTCACAACTCAAGGCCCAGAAAATTATTAATATCGGAAGAAATTCTCAGTTTTTGGAAACGTCTCTCCAGATTTACTTTTCTTTCGCGATGGAGTACACCACCTTCAGAATGTCGAGTTTCTTCCAGGATTTCCCTACGAACGACACCTTCCATGCTTTGTATTGTGAATGCATACGAAGGAAATTTTCCGGTACCACATTTATATCAGATACAGAAATATCCCAATAATTAACGTTCCTCTTTCGTGAAGTATCCATTTTAAAGATACGGCTCTATCCTCTTATCCTCAGAGACTCCGTGAAATTTTTCATATCTTCTTTCCGGTCTTCCCGTTTCCATAGAAAATCTCCCCCGAGCCTCCTCTTTTGCATCTCAAAGAGTGCACGTCCCTCGGCCCCTGCAAGGGGACCAATGGCAAATATCTTTACATATTCACGTCCCACTCCCCGAGATATTGCCCTCGCTTTTCACAAGGGCTAGCCAATCTCAGACGTCCAAAGATTTGGAAGCCTTACAAGAGGCTCCATATCGAAATGCGACCGTCGACATTCCTTCGCTCCGCTCGCAATTTCTTCTCCTTTATGTCTCTCCTAGTGTAAGTACCCAAAGGGAATATAGAACGAGGAAATTCGACGTAGAATTTACTCCGACTCTCGCAGGGGTTCTCAAAGTAGCCAGCCAATGTATCGACAGGAGCAGAGCGTAGTAGTTACTAACGTCGTTATTGACAGGCGACTAGAATCGTCATGGAACAAGAGCGTGAAATGGGCCGCATGTGGCTCGTCCATGCTCACTGGTGTCGCTCAAGCATTTTGCACTGTGGCTACATCGGCGTTGACGATAGCTTCAATTCATTAAACTGATATCCATTTTTTTTAGATTGCAAATTGAAAAGTTTTCTTAGGCAAATCCTCGAAAATATACGACGGCTGTCGCAGCAAAAACTTTGGAAATTTTATCTTCAAAAAACCTTCAGAACGGACATCAGCCACATTTCAAAGTGACACGAGTCAATTCTGAGAGCAAACAAAGATAAATATAATCTAACGCTCCTACCAAGAATAAATCGCGAAGCATTAGGTCCTACGCGGAAACTGACGCAAATTACTTTCTGCGAATCAACACCATACCAAAATGTTATATAAAATACTAACATGTTTAAGAATCCATTCTCATCCCATCTTAAACGCAATCCAAAACCAACACAAAAATACCATAAAAATGATAAAACGGAAGGAATTGCAGCTCCATACCACGAACATAACATTGGCAACACGAATCTTCCGAGAGACAACAAGGAACGATGTAAAATCAGAGATAGTGACGCTATCAGACTGCACCAACTGAACTAACGGAAACAAGCATGGGAGAAAGAGGACGAGAATCAAAAGAGTAACTCACACACCGAAACCGCGTTTATAAGGAGGCGAGTGTTCTATGAAGTAAAATATTTCATCACTGCAATTTTAGTCTGAAAGGAAGTCACGCAATTCAGATCAAAGGACTATAAAATTGATGCTCAAAGAGATTTATAAACCACATACACTTTTAACGGCGTCCCCGTGCGAACGAGTTCATATACCCGCTAGGGTCCTTATTCCGTTTTCATTCCCCCCCTCCTTTTTTCGCATAATTTTACACCGCGGAAGGAAACCATTGGTGAGTCGGGCGGAAAAACCAACCCTCAATAACGGGGCTGAATTAAAACTGGTGCATTTTTCGCTCAGAGGAATTTTTAATTCCCTCCCAGCCGTGTGCTGACAGATAAAAGCGGAGAGCGTGGAATGATTCAGCCCAAGAATAGGAAAATCAACTTGTCGTAATTGTAATGACAAGAAGAAGAACGAGGACCAGATACATGAAAATACTGCCGGGAGGCATTCAGATCTGCAGGAAGAATTTACAGAAAACAAGGACCGTAACGAGGAAAGCTAAAAACACTGAAGATTCCCTGCGTCTTCAGTTTTTTTTAAATTAGTTTACTAAGGGGACTTGTCATTGTTGTCATTTCAATTGCAGCCTGGATGAATTAAAGCCATTCTGGATTTCTATAAAATATCCTCCCACTAACAAAAGCTCCGTTGGTTACATTAGATACTTTCTTTAGCTCTGCGTACTTTCCAACACGTTTTTTCGTTCAGCGATCGTCTTTCTACCTTTACACTGCCTTTCCCTGTCGTCGCCTTCCGCCTCAGCACTGGTGCACCCCGTGGCATAACTGTCCAAGTTCGCTTTTCCATGCTCCGAAGTAACTTCTCTCACTCCACTTTTCTTCTTTTCAATTCCATTCATACCACCGAAAATGCCTAAGCGTCCGTTTCCTTTTTGAGTAATATTATACCTAAAATTAAAACCTACAAAAAATCTCACTCTCAAAACTCTCCTTGAGAGCATTTAACCCAGTTCAATCCCGTGGTAATCAAACGGCAAAATAATTCTCATCACTGAAATGCCCAATGGGACACATCGGATAGGGACATGTAGTGTGTGTGTGTGTGGGATCTGGCTGAAAAAGACCTCATTCGGGAAAATGAGAAGGTCAACGCCGGGCAGCCCGCCCGTTTCGTTATGAACTGTTATGATAAAACAAAAAGCGTTTTCGTTTTATCGTAAGCGACGATTCAATGCCAGGTTGAACTTACTAAATAAATTCAGATACGCATGTTTCAGCGCCGAGATCATGCAAATGAATCGCACTTCAGCATAAATTGGTCGCTTGGATCATGTATATAAAATTCGGGAAATAGATGCCAGAACTAGCAGACTCAAAGACACCTTCTTCCCACGGACAATAGGGGAATAGCAAACTGTAGGGTTCTAGATACCAAAAGTGCCACTTGCCAGCCTTAGCGTCTAGGGAATAATTAGTTCTACTCAATCGCATGCACTTTCATTAACCTCTTGTGTGTTGTTGCCCAAACCCTTTCTTTCCGCATGACCCCAATAGAATGCTATTAAATATTTTAGTACTCGTAGCAATATTTCTTGCTCTGCTGTGTTTGTTTATAAGTTCCCTCGTCTCTCGCTCGGTGGGGGGACTCTACCTCTACCTGCAGCGTTGGGCCATATTCCCTACCTGTGTCCTTTTGTATATTGCACGAACATGTGGTAGTGGAATTTTGCCTTCTTACTTGTCAAATTCCAGCTTGCAGATTATTAGATAAAGATTTTCTGCATCCTTAGGTGCAATTTTTTGTTAGTTGATAGTACTCGTATATGCATTTGCATGCGTTTAAGTTGAATGGGTGTTCGCCTGAATTCATACGCTACTGTGGGCGTAGGTTTGCATGGACGTGTTGAATATTGCATGTGACTTATTTCTCTTTTACGAGTCGTAGCCGTGGCGGGGTATTAATTAGAGGTAGAGAGATGAGATGTAGAACAAAGGTGGGAGGTTTTCGAGAAGGAAGAAGGCCCTGTTAAACGTTCAAAATTGGAAGAAAAAAACTACAGCAGGTAAAATACTGTAGCTATCTTGAAGAGTTTTGGACCAAGTAAATAATAGTATCATAGACACCAGAAAAAAACGGCGTTGGACAAAAATGCTTTTGCAATGAGGAAGTTGTTAGCAAAATATAAGGGAAAATATATGTGTGGCTTTCCTTGACACGGGATCTAAATGATTGAAGCAAGGTGTGCATGACGCATTGAGTGGGGGGAAGGAAGGAAAGAGTAAAAAAGGAAGAAAGGAAAACAAAGGAAGAGGTATTAGACACGGTGCAGGAGGAGGGAGCGTCGTTAGGAGAAAGCAGGAAAGATTTATTCGGAGGATTCATATTGGTTATGGAATTTTGCGGACTGTGATAGAGGAGAGAATGCTAGACAGTCGAAGGGGAAGGATAGAATGATGGAGAGAATGAAGGCTGGAGGAATATACTGTATGCGAAATTGGAAGGTTAATTGTAGCATGAAGTCTGGTGGCCTAGGATGATCCTAAAAACGTAGGAATGTTAAGTTTGTGTCCATCCAAAATCTATTTCCAACAGTAGGCTACCAAAAAAAAGATAACAGCAGACATTATTATTATTAATAGATAATCTGTCGGTTAGGATAGGTTTTTGGGTGGACACAACAATCAAATAAATATTTTGTAACTCCAAATAATAAAACCCAATCCAGCAACCTAACCTACATCAGGTCTCTCTTCATTTATGAGTATTTCTCTCCTCCCTTCATCTCGTCCAACATCCCTATCCTGTTCCTGCCCTTTCCTCGCTTGCCTAACATTCTCCCCTCTATTACCCTCTTCAGTATCCCACTTCCGATCAATACGCCCTATATCCATTTTTTTCACTAATCATTTTACTTCTATTAACACCATTGAAATGACACTCATCTCTCAATGGAATCTATTAGCCAACAGATCTTTTAAATGACTTATTTTACGTGGCAACTGTTCACCATTAGGTAGATGATTTATCATTTTCTTTCTCCAATTATCCGGAAAAATCTTTCACCTATGTCTCAGAGCAATTAATTGAGAAAAACAAGTACTTCATCCAACGGTTTATGGTCATACTAAAAAATCAAAGCAATTGAAATATTACTATGTTGAAAGCAATAAAATATTTCTAGAACGTGCAAATCAACACGCACATTATGGCAATGTACGTGTTGATATTTTCCTACTTTTGTCATTGGTTTTGTGCCTTGAAAAATGTTCTCTACGATGGCATATTGCAAATTATGCATATGTCAAATTTTTATTAGCATTTTGTACTTTTTATAAGAACCTATGGTTAAAAATCATACGGCAATAACATGTCATTAACATTGATTTGAAAGGACTACTACCTTGAACAATAAGTTCCCGGAATAACCACCGTGTGGCGCTCCCATCGTTCCGATTTGAGTTCTGTTTTTTTTTTAAATTGGTACATCTGTTGTTGATATTCCCTTTAAATCTTAGTGTCATAACTTGACATTTGCAAAAGTTACGTAGCAAAGAGTACATCTATCTCTGTGTGTGTTGGCGATTTTTTACAATTGCAGAAATGGATTTAAATTTGCAACAACGAACTTGTATTAAATTTTGCGTAAAAAACGGATTTAGTGGCGCACGGACGTTGGAAATGTTGGAAAAGTGTTCCGGCAACGATTCTCTAAAAAAAAACGGTCGTTTACCAGTGGCACCAGCGGTTCAGAAGTGGTCGTGAGTCAATCGAAGATGATGAACGCAGTGGCAGACCATCGACATCGAAAGTCGGTGGAAAAACTGATAAAGTAAAAGAAATGTTGGTCAATAACCGCAAATTAACCATCAGAGAAATAGCGGAGGACTTGAACATTGCCTATGGATCCGCCCAAGACATTGTGGTTAATGATTTGGGTTTCCGTCGTGTAGCAGCAAAGTTGGTGCCAAAAGACCTCAATTTCATGCAAAAAAGAGACCGTGTTGATGTCGCAAAAGACATGATTTGCGAGGCTGAATCCGATCCCACATTCATCAAAAGGATCATTACTGGAGACGAGACGTGGGTTTATGAGTACGACACGCAATCCAGACATCAGGCAAGTGAATGGCGTTCACCAAATGAGCCGAGCCAGTGCGTCGAGACCGTCGCACAGTGCTATTATTCGTATACATTATTCGTAATTTTTTGACGAAAAATGCAACAAATACCATCCAACAGCCACCGAATTCACCTGATTTGGCTCCCTGTGACTTTTTTTTGTTCAATCGAGTTAAAAAACCATTACGGGGAACGCGTTTTAGCAGCCGAGAGGAAGTAATGGAAAAATCGCAGGAAGCACTGATGGACATACCGAAAACCAAATATAAAAAATGTTTCGAGGATTGGATCAAGCGCTGGCATAAGTGTGTTGCAGTCGATGGGGATTACTTTGAAGGGGACAATATAGATTTAGATGAATAAACTTGTATTTTTAATTTTCTGAATAAATTCCGGGAACGTTTTGATCAAGGTAGTATTCAAAATATTTTAAATTTATCTACGCAACAGATAAATTTAAACTTTATGAATTTTAACAAAACATCTTTAAACCAGAAAAATGGTAATATTAAATAGCCATTACTTAAATGAATGTTTTAAATCAATTATTTGGATCTCTTTCTTTTAATGAGCAACGATCTTTGCCAACTATTACACTTGATTTTAACGATATTTATCTGCGGAAAACTTTCTGAAAGTTCCCTTAAATATTCGATTAATTAACCAGCAGATGTTTGTTCTCTTTTTCAAACAACAATAACGGCAAACAAGGAAGGTACACATTCCCAAGTGAAAATACATGTGTATCCAAGAACCAAGCTGATGAATGAAAAACGTAGGGTCTACAATAGCAATTAATGAATAGTAGCAAAAGTATGCATGCGCTTATTTGTTGAAGCAGCGAAGAGGATGAGACTTAATGAGGAAAATGTAACTAAACAATTGCCGAAAAACGATTGTAATGAGATCAACACTCTCTCATTTTCGCCGGCAAACACACACCACGGACTGAGGCACTCGAGTGAGTCCCTTCCGAAATGAGTCCTTAGCTGATGGACAGGCAAAGCGAGGAGGAGGGAGGAGACCGCGGAGGCGAAACCCGGTGGCATCGAGCGACAGTTGAGGGACCCGATAGGGCATCGGGAATCTCGCGAGGCCGGGCGACGGGGCGCGACCCCCCCGATACGAAGAGAAAGTAACAGACTGCGAGAGAGATGGAGGGATGCGAGAAGGAAGAGATGGGGCGGAGGATGGGTATCAACCAACGGATGCTGAATTCGGTCTCAAAGGGTCCGAGGACAATGGACCCATTCCACCGAATCTGCAATAATCTCTCCGGGATTTTGATTCCGAGCCAGCACTCGTGACATTCCCACCGCAGCTCACAGTCAACTCCTCTTTGCTCGCTTACACAGACACGAGTCGGCAAAGCGTAAACAAACAGACAGAGTCAAAACTCAATACTCTCAAACAAGAACAGAGGATATCGCGAAGCATTGATTTCCATATTCATTTGACACTCATAGCGATACGGATGGAGTGAGCAATGAAAGAAACATTGAAATGCTCCTTGAATTCCTTTGTGCGATTAAAGTTTCCCGACATCCTCTTTAAGATATCCTGCCACGTTGATGCAACTATATCGATCCGAAGACGAAAAGATTTCGATAAGCATCGGAAGTAATTTTCATACGAATTTCACTAATTCGTGGCTTCAATGGCGAGATAATCATCCAAATTACTTTAAATCACGTAGAACTGAATGATTTTATTCTTCAAATCACGTAGAAATCCTACATGTGATTATGAATTTGGAATAAAATGTCGTCAGTTTCAATAGCGTCAAAACTAAAATACTGCCATATTCGATTTAAATGTAGTTTGCTTTTCCAGTTATATCGCGCGCGAAATTTAATTGAGATCATAGTGCGAGACTGGAGTGCTTCCCATCCCGAAGAGTTCTCACAGCCCTCCCTCTTGAATGACGACCGTCAACCGGCGACGCCTCCGCGGCCCCCGTTCACCCTTCCCTGCCCACATCAAATATAAGCGGATGCGGGAAAGATGTCTCGTATCCTCCCCTACACTCCGATTATTCGCGCAGATTTCTCCTTAATAGAAGAGAGACCTGTGCGCCGAGGTAAACAGGTCGAAGAGATAAGAGCCACCGGTCTTCGCCTCAATGCTTCTGACCGCTCGCTCCTCTCGCATACTTTATTGGTAGAAAAATAAATACGCGTGCAACGTGTAAATACGTGGCCGAGAATGAAGATATTCAGGGAGCGTTGGAACTTGGCGGGCTGGATTCGTCTATTTTCCCGAAAATGTGAATAGTTCTGATTTGCTGGAGGCAGCTTTGTGCACTGTATAAGCTGAAATTTCGTGTACCAGTTTTCGCTCCAAACATTTTACCCCATTCAATAGTACAATCGAAAAAATATTACAATAACAAGTTCATTTTACGACCTAAACGTGTCCCTATATATGGCTGTAACTTTTTCAAATTTTTATCGCAAAGGACGGTAGTGAATCATTGTTCAATTATTTTTTGAGGGCGCGAAAGGAAAAATTCACGAAACCCACCGGTGAAAACCCAGCAAACGTGAAACGAGAGGGTGGTTGAGCCGGAGGAGAGAAAGAGAGAGGTTAGGTTGGAGATGTGGATGCAATACTGGAACTAGTAATGCTATAATCTAGGCAATATTAGAATGAAATATTAGTTTTTAGACAGGGGTATATTTGAGAAATAGATGAAAAAAGCCATAAAATGACAAAATGCAATGAAAGTCTGTGAGGGGGGCACATTATTTTCAGGGACGCCGAGAAAATTTTCAGAAAGATATGATTAATTGATATTAGGTTATGTAGAGTGAACAGTTTAACAAAGAATTCTTTAAATATGCATTATATATGCAGTCGTAGATCGACACCTAGAAAGAAAAACAACAGAAGAAACAGGACTTTCATCCACGGAGCACGCACAGAGATATTATATTTTTGATACAAAAATTACTTAATGACTGCATATTTATGCAGTCTAAATAAAGAAAAGAGTTAAGATGTCATAAAAACTTCTCCATACTTGAATTTGTTTTTTTCTCGACGTTCTGATCCACTATCTGAATTGATCACGTCAGGAGAACATTCGGTGGGTTATTCTGTGATTTAACAGGCTTATTATTCTGGGAGAAGTTGTGCGTCGGGAAGATATTTTTCCTTTCTTGGGAAGAAAAAAAAGCCCTTAGCTGGAGTAGGGAGACTTTCTGAGAGGTGACATTTCTTTCGAGAGTTGGTGAACCAAAAGAGAATATTCTCCGAAAACCGACTCGAGGAGAAACTTACTGTTTGAATCAGCGAGGGGGAGGGGGAGGTGAGAGGGAATGCGATCCACTCACGAACACGGTCGGCAGCGCTCTCGTGCCGGATCGCATCCTCTCTGTCCGAGGGTACGATGTCTCCATTATTCGCTCGGAAAGTGAGCAGAACACCCCCACCATCCTCTCTCTCGTTCCACCCTGTGAAGGAGTCGCGTGATTCCTGGCTTGGATGATTCATTCCCCATTCTCCAGAGCCCCGCAGGAAGCAAAGAAAGCGAAAAAATAAAATAAAATCGTCAAATAGTGGACCTAATATGATGAGATTCGACCCAACGACGCTCGTAACACACTGAAACAGACAGCTCCCTTTTGACCTGGGGAAAGATCGCAAGCTTGGATGGCCAACACGCGAGCCGGAAAGCGTGAAACGAGAGGGTGGTTGAGCCGGAGGAGAGAAAGAGAGAGGTTAGGTTGGTGATTATTATTAGGTAATCTACTGGTTAGGGTAGGTTTTTGGATGGACACAACTATCAAATAAATATTTTGTAACTCCAAACAAAACTCAATCCAGCACCTAAACTACATCAGGTCCCTCTTCATCTCTGTGTACATCTTTCCACCCTTCATCCCATCCAACATCCCTATCCTGTTCCTACCCTTTCCTCGCTTGCCCAACATTCTCCCCTCTATTACCTTCTTCAACATTCCACTACCGCTCAATACGCCTTTCATCCATTTTTCCTGCCTCCATAGGATTTCTCTCAACAAACCCCTCTCCTCACCCATCATCTCTAGTACTTCCTCATTTGTTTTTCTTTCAGTCCATTTAACCTTCTCCATTCTTCTCCACACCCACATTTCAAAAGCCTGCAACCTACGCCTATCAACCCGCTTCAGCGACCACGTTTCCGCGTCGTGCATAGCTACGCTCCATATCAGAGTTTTTACGAGTCTTGTCTTGGCATCCCTACTCAACGTCACCGTCATCAACTCCCTTCTCCTTGAGAAAGCCTCCCTGCCTAGCGCAATTCTTCTCCATACGTCCCTACTATTTTGACCGTATTGGTACAAAATACTTCCGAGATACGTAAACTCTTCTACCTGCTCCAGTTATTGCCCTCCTATTCTAATGTTTAGCTTATCCTTTTTCTTTCTGGAAAATCGCATAACCATTATTTTATTAATATTGATTCTCATCCCATATCTATCGCACTGAACCTCCAATTCACTCAGCAATGCTTGCAACCCCTTGGCTGACTGAGCAACTAATGCTTGGTCATCAGCAAACCTAACCGATTTTACGAATTCCCCTCCGACTTTTATTCCTACCTCCAGTTCTTCCCATGCCTCTTTAATCATTTCCTCTACATATACGTTGAACAGCACCGGTGACAATGGGCAACCCTGCCTTACACCTATTCCTAACACTGCCCATCCGGACTCTCCGTTCCCCACTCGCACCTGAGCAGTCTGAGACATGTACAGGTTGCGGATCAGTCTCCTTTCCCTCCAATCAATCCCTACTTTCTGCAATACACGCATTAATTTTCCCAATTCACTCTATCAAACGCTTTTTCGAAATCTACAAAACAGGCAAAAACGTCCTGATTGTATTCTATATTCCTCTCGATTAGTGATCTCATTACTGCAATGACATCACGCGTAACTATTCTTAAGTTCTTTGCCATACAGTGTTTCTATATATTCCTTCCATCTCTCTTGGATTTTTCCTGGTTCAACTATTATCTCACCCCACTTATCTTTAACTGTTAGCACAGATCTTGCCTTCTTACTTCCCGATAATAACTCAACATTGCTGTATAGAGAACCAATTTCACCCTTCTTCTGTAAATTTTCCATATCCTCGCATTGCGTTTTCCACCATTCTTCTTTTGCTTTGTTAGTGACCCTTCTCAACTTATTGTTTAACTCTTTGTACTTCATTTTACCTAACTCTGTGTTTACATTTGTCCATCTTCTTCTCTCATCCATCTTTGCAATCATCTCATCCGTTACCCATGGTTTCCTTATCCTTTTCCCGTTAACGGTTCCTATAGTGTCTTTAGCGGCTTCCAATATCTCTTTCTTGATACATTCCCATTTTTCTTCGATAGTACTCAGTTCTTTACCGTCATCCATCATTTTCTCTACAGCCTGCTGATACTCCTTCCTCGTTAATCCATTTAATGCTTCTAAATTCCATTTCCGAACCCGCCGCCCTTGCCTTATCTTCTTGAAACGAACGTTATATTTCATAACAACTAAATTGTGGTCAGAGTCCGCATCCGCTCCTGGGAAACTGTGCGAATTTATCACACTGTTTCTAAACCTGTGCCTAACCATAATATAATCAAACTGATACCTTCCTGAGTCACCTGGCATTGTCCATGTATACCTACGCCTTTTGTGGTGTCTACACCATTTGTTGGTGATGACTAACCCCTGCCTCCTGCAGAATTCAATTGCTTTCTCCCTGCGTGCATTCCTCGTGCCTAACCCATAGTCCCCCACCTCACCACCCTGTCTTCCTTCGCTTACCGTCGCATTCCAATCCCCCATCTCTCTCAAATGTTTCCCTGCAGGAATCAACGCGATTATATCCTCTAATTCATCGTACATCCTATCGACTTTTTCCTCCTTGTGGTTGCTCGGTGGCATGTATACCTGAACAATGACCAAGTGCGTCGGCTCTGCTTTAATCTCTACGAGTAAAATTCTATCATTTGCTAGCTCTATATTGACTACGCTTCTTCCTACCCCTTATTTAATATTACGGCAAACCAATGTTGGCTCTCGTCCCCGCCGCTGTATATCACTCTATAATTGTATCTCCAGTAATCCCCGCTATCCTTCCATCTCACCTCGCAGAGACCTAAAACATCTATATTACCTCTTTCCATCTCTCGCTTAATATTTTCTAATTTGCCTCTCCTCAACATTGTCCTGATGTTCCAGGTTCCTATTCTAACTACTTTCGTCTTCTTCCGAGTCTTCTGTCCTGCTGCAGTTATTTCTTCCCTGCAAGGGTTTCGTGGGATGACGACCGCGGAAGCCTTGCCTCTCCCGCTGCCGGGCACGACACACGGCCTCTTGAGCCGAGTCCCGTAGTTGCCAGGACTCATATAGGTTGGAGATGTGAATGCAATACTGGAACTCGTAATAAAGGAATTTAAAGGTAAATAAAAAAACTTAATGGGCTTGTGCATTTCAGAAATTGAATGAAAAACTGAGATGAAATCTTAATCTGGGCAGTATTGCTGAGCATCCCGCAGCGGGAGGAGGTTGCGACAAAAAGGAAGAGCGGGCAAAAATCAGCCAAGCGGTCGCTCCTCGTCCTCTGGAGTGGAAGAGAAGTAGAAGTGATGTGCATTCGAGACAAAATGATCGCTAAGGTGGCGGGATCGCAGGATAAGAGGACGAGACGACTTTAATTTTAGAAGACAAGGACAATTAAACACTCGATGGAGCCACGGGGTTAGGCACTAGGAAAAATTAAGCTGGTTTCGACAAATATTACCAAACGGGTATTCATTTACAGAATTTAGCGATCTGGTCCTAGGACCAATGCTTGCATGATGTTTCTTTGTTGTCAAGCCTCAAAATGTAAATAGAAACCCTCGTAGAATGAATACGCGGCCGAGCATGAAGACATTCGGGGAGCATTGGAACTGACCACGGCGGGGCGGGCTGCGTTCGGCTATGTTTCCGAAAATGTGGATGTGCTGATTTGCTGAACACAGCTTTGTGAACTGTATAAGCTTATGTTTCGTGTGTCATCCTCATATTTTCTTCTACTTCGTCCAATTGATTAATTATATTTTGAAAATACAAGGTTATAACGTCAAATAGCAAAGATGGCGGTAATCAAGAGGAAAATATGTATATGAAGGAAATTAAAGTAATTTCGAGGGTAAAAATTACTTTCGTACGGAAAGTAAAAGGCGAAGATTCTTATTAACTTAGAGTGACTCATTGTGCGAAAGCTCATCCCATTGTTTCTCCTGCGCAACAGGAGAGAAACATGGAGATGTAGACATTTGTTACAACAGATATTTCGTCGAAATGTTGCAGACCCATCTCCTGGGGGAATCTCTCACATCTAATCACAAGGAAAGGTGGAAATAGCCGAGGAGAGGATTGGGGGGTGAAGGCCAACGCTTTTGCCCTGTCTATCACTGGGAAAACAGATGTGTCTTGCTTTTGATTCCATGAAGAGAGTTTGAGCCGGATAAGCCTTCTGTGACAACACTCCTTTGCTTCCAATTCCATTCCCCGCTAACCGGTTGGATCCCTTGGAGTTAGCGATCCTTTAGGTCCCACTGGATTATCAAAGATGAGATAAAATACAGCCACGGGTAGTGTTTTAGTCCTCACTGTCTGCCATTTACATTCACCAAAATTAATATCAAACGCAAAGAGAATTATCAAAATGATACCGTGAATATAAACAATGAAAGGGATGATCAATTGAAGCGGTTAACTCTAGTTGCGATACTTGTTGAAGACATTAAATAGTAAATTAGTAATTGTGGATATCTTCAAGCTTCACAAAAACAAGTGGTAAACGACATTTTACATTATTAAAATCGTAACGGAGATTTTAAAAGAGATTTAGAAGGGGAAGGAAAGTAAGTTATCAGAATTTATTTTGTAAACTTCCATATTTGATTCCCCAATGAACATTTAAATTTTAATTAAGTCGTCAGAAGTACTAAGAAACAATCACGAAAACGACTCTTTCGTAACCATTATTTTTTTACTAAAAGGTGGATGGATAAAAATATTTTAAAATTTGTCCGCTTTTTTGCAAAAAACCATTTTGATATGATCATAATTAAACGTCATCAATCTGACACAATCGCATCGGAAATGTACGCAATCTCATTCTAAAAAGGAATAAGAGCATTCCATTACAACAATGTCAGAGCGTAAAAATCATTCGCCTTGACCGGGATCCCAGTCAAGGCGATCCGGTCCCGGTCAAGGCAGTCCGGGATCCCGGTCAAGGCGAATAATTTTTACCCTCTGACATTGTTGCATTGTAATGCACACGTAGCGGATGACTCCGTTAAAAGTTACTGTTGCGGCATCTCCCGCAGTTTCTTGAAATTTGGAATGAGAGTAATTTGACAATAATAATAATAATAAATACTCTAAATTATGAAAATATTCCACTGGTAAACCCAAGCGATACACCGTGTGAAAGCGAACATAATTTTAAAATAAGACTTAAAGCAGCTCTTGTGTCTATATTTGTATAATTTAAGGAAATTAATAAATATTTAGGGATTCCCTCTTAAATAATATTCAATCAACAGTTTTAAAATATGAGAAATAAAATGACAATATAACTCGAATTAGGTTGCCAACACAACACGCTACTATTAACAGCGGAAGGAAATAAAAGACCACTAAAAGATTCCATGTAACTGCCAATTATCTGGAAAGGGAGACTTTAATACGGCTCATTTTGCGTTTTCATTCTCCAAAATAGCCTCCAGGGTCCCTTGCAGCATATTTCCCAATCAGCAAAGTGGGACGGGCGCAGTTCAAATGATAAAAACGTAACATTTTGAGCTTTTGCATCTGTTCTCATCATTGTCACTATCCGCTCCACAATTCTAGTTCAGGAAATCAGTCTAATTAAAAGATATTTGAAATTGTTGAAAATAAGTGTATTTTCGAAGCTTCTCAAGGCAGAAGACGATTAGGTAAAAATAGGCATTGTCTCACAACACCAAATGATTTTACCATTCCTTACGTAGTACTTGGTTGTTGTCCCGATGGCTGCTTGCCTGACTGAAACCACCGAACCATGTAAGCCCAGCGCGGCAATGGAATCCCCCCCGCGGTGCACTACCCCATTCACCCCTTCACCTTTCCCACCCCCGTCCCTCCCTTCCCCGTCCCCAGCACGCATCCCGACACAAGCGACGCGAGATTCTAAGCCCTCGCTCGTGCCGCACCCAAAAATGATGCAGTGGAGGACGCCAGATGCCGGCGCGAGTCGGGGAGGTTATAGCGGCACCATCTATCGGGAACGGACGGACGGGAACACAAGGGAGGCGAGACCTTGTTGCAAAAAAACAAAAGAAAACATGGAAGAGAAAACACAAAAATTCGCGCTGCCATCATACGCCGACTTGAGTAAAATAATTGCCACATAAAGGCCCATAAAACTCAGGCTCATGAAACATAGCCCAGATAAAAATCATTTGTCAATTAAGTTCCCCAAATAAACTCGTGGGCCGTCTCGCATGAGGAACGCGGGGTGGAGAAGGGCGCACTTCTGGGATCGGAATTCGCGTCGGGAATCGGTGGTGAGGGAAATTTGCACTTCTATTGGAGGCTCTGATATTCTATTTTTGGGATGAGACTATGTGTGCATATGTCTGGCGTGTATATTTCCCATTTCTAGGCAATTCGAACGGAGGTAAATCAAAGCGATTTTCCATGATGGTCGCGGAACGTTTTTTATGAGGTGTTCGCCAGCCAAAATTTCATACGCAGTCGAGAATCGAATAAGCAATGGAAAATATACGGGGCGAAACTAAAGATGTGCTTCATATTCTTATTATCATTTCCAAATGTTTAAGCAACGTGTTAGAAAATACAAGTTTTTATTCTCTCATTCGCGAAATGGAAAACTTTCCTTGAAACTTTCTCCTCATGAAATCCAGTTTGGAAAACTGGACCTCGCCCTCGGAATCAAAGCTAGGCCTCCGACATAACAGACGCACGCAATAGTCCACATCAGAAGGCGGGGGTGGACCAGAGGTAGCGTATCTGCCTGTGGTAGCCAAAGGTCGTCGGTTTGTTTCCCGTAACCGGTGGACATTTTCCACCACGGCAAAAGTTGGCTAATGGTCCTTCGGAACGAGGCAACGAGAAAAAAAGGCTCCTCCTATGGTGAAAGGCAGCAGTTTCACCAATAGCCTTGGATTCAAACACCGAGCAGAATAAAGGGCTGCATAAAACACGGAACAAATTATTATTCTTCAATGCAGTGCAGTGCTGCAGTTTGAACTCTTCGCACACTTGACGCCAATATCAAGATTAAGAAACATGCAATTCATTTAAGGAATCGCACAAAATAAACCTTTCTATAATTGTAAAGATGGATCGATATTTATATCAAACGCATACTGGGGTTTAAAATAACTGAAGTCCTGTCGCTTACACAGCTTGGAGAGCACTAAGACCCGTTTCGCGGCAACCCCCTCCACCTACTCCAAGTGGGTCGACCCCACTCCGACCAATAGGAATATTCAATTGCATTACTTTTGGGACGCACCCAGTAACATAGGCGCGAGTGAAACGAATAATCTCTCCAAACGCATGCTCTCTGTATTACTAAACAAATCATACACCTCACACGCTCCATTCATAAGGAACTCGATGTAACAACACGGTGAAATATTTGGTTTCCTGATGCTGCATCCAACGGCGCTAAAAATGTTCAGATGTAAATCCAATCGACACTCCTTCCTGAGGAGAGGACGAATGCGTCCACACGGAAATGCGACTGCTTTTATTCCAAGCTGTTTCCACGGCATGAAAACATTCTTGGAGTATTTCACGACGATGCAAAACGCTTAACATTCATTCGGCGAAGACTTCAATGAAGCCACTTGGACCGCGCGCCCATTAACCAACCACTCGAGAGGGAACAAGCCCATTGACGTGCTCGCGGATGCGCTCGCTACGGCAGCGCTGACAAGGTCGAGTAAAGGATCAACGGCTTCGTTAGTTCGACGAGGAGAGGTTTACTTCGGACGAGCAGCTCCGGATGACACCAAGTGGTGGTGTATCTCAATGAAAGCGCACATGATGAATCCGAACGACTACCTAACACTGTTTCAGACGAACTTCTGGGACAGAAGGCTTCTCCGGTCAATGGGTTAAATTTTTGATTGCCTCGGAGGCTAAATTTAACTTAGGATGAATTTGTATAATGTAATAATTGCATCATAAGAATCTCGAGCGATAATAAGAATGTGCCGCTAAAGCGATTGAAGCCGCGTCATATTATACTGCATATGACTTTTTATTTTAAGTAATCTACCGGTTAAGGTAGGTATTTGGATGGACAAACTATCAAATAAACATTTTGTAACTCCAAACAAAACCCAATCCAGCAACCTAATCTACATCAGGTCCGTCTTCATCTCTGTGTACTTTCTTCCTCCCTTCATCCCGTCCAACACCCCTATCCTGTTCCTACCCTTACCTCGCTTGCCCAACATTCTCCCCTCTATTACCCTCTTCAACATTCCACTACCGCTCAATACGCCTTTCATCCATTTTTCCTGCCTCCATAGGATTTCTCTCAACAAACCCCTCTCCTCACCCATCATCTCTAGTACTTCCTCATTTGTTTTTCTTTCAGTCCATTTAACCTTCTCCATTCTTCTCCACACCCACATTTCAAAAGCCTGCAACCTACGCCTATCAACCCGCTTCAGCGACCACGTTTCCGCGTCGTGCATAGCTACGCTCCATATCGGAGTTTTTACGAGTCTTGTCTTAGCATCCCTACTCAACGTCACCGTCATCAACTCCCTTCTCCTTGAGAAAGCCTCCCTGCCTAGCGCAATTCTTCTCCATACGTCCCTACTATTTTGACCGTATTGGTACAAAATACTTCCGAGATACGTAAACTGTTCTACCTGCTCCAGTTATTGCCCTCCTATTCTAATGTTTAGCTTATCCTTTTTCTTTCTGGAAAATCGCATAACCATTATTTTATTAATATTGATTCTCATCCCATATCTATCGCACTGAACCTCCAATTCACTCAGCAATGCTTGCAACCCCTTGGCTGACTGAGCAACTAATGCTTGGTCATCAGCAAATCTAACCGATTTTACGAATTCCCCTCCGACTTTCATTTAAACCTCCAGTCCTTCCCATGCCTCTTTAATCATTTCCTCTACATATACGTTGAACAGTACCGGTGACAATGGGCAACCCTGCCTTACACCTCTTCCTAACACTGCCCATCCGGACTCTCCGTTCCCCACTCGCACCTGAGCAGTCTGAGACATGTACAGGTTTCGGATCAGTCTCCTGTCCCTCCAACCCATTCCTATTTTCTGCAATACACGCATTAATTTTTCCGAATTCACTCTATCAAACGCTTTTTCGAAATCTACAAAACAACCAAAAACGTCCTGATTGTATATATTTTTTATTTGTGAGGCTCTTCACACTGCAAAATTCATATTTTGACAAATAACTGACGCATATCAAAATACTTTCAATATCAAATTTAAGCCTAACTGCTAAAATGAAATGTTTAATTGTATTTTTTATCTATATCCTCGATACCCAGGTCTCCCGAGCATTTGATATTCTAATGTCTTCGAGTAACAATACTAACGTAATGATGAAAACCTCGACCTGGGCGGTAGTCTAGATTGACGACAGTTTCGTCCTCGTTTCAAAGAACATTTTCAGGCCGAAGTGAGTTTTGTTAAGTTTTAAAGCTATTTTATGCCGCAGTTGTATTTTGCTCACACGAAATGGGATAATACTTGAGTAAATGGACAAAAACTTAACGACTTGGAGTCCCCGTCTTAGAAAGTAGTTTCACTTGAGGATTTACAAAAAAAATGGTGCCTCAAAGTTGGCCAAGATTTGGATGTGCAAGTGTAGTTTGGCCAAATGCGCTGTCATTGGCTGCCTAGAACGGTAGGATCCAATTGGCTGTCGGTTTTAATTCTATGCAAATATTCACTAGGGCTGGAGATAGTGGCGACTCCATTTTTGTTCCCTCAGCTTGCTGGAAGCAGTGATTTTTCCACTTAAAACACGATTTCCTGAAAAAAAATACGATTAATTATGGACAATCGTGCTATATTAGGTTAATTTGTACGTGTTAGTGCCGACGTCGATCACTGCGTTGCTGGAAATGGCTCTCTGTTTTTTGGTGGATACGTGTAGCACTCTTGCTCATTACAAACTATTACCAGGCAAAATACCCAAGAAAAAACTGACCACTGTCACACAGTTCTCAAGTATGAACTTGCATATTTATAATTTGAGAGTATAGTCCATCGGTTGACCGTGGGATTGGAGTCAGTGGAAAGGTGTCCAACCCTGCCGATCTCCCCGCACTAAGCTGAATGGCTAATTCACGCACGGACCTCTCACGACCGTATTGGCTGGAGCTAAAACAGTGCTGACAGCGTAGACGGAAACTAACTGCGATTCGTGAAGTGCCAAATCAGCAATAGGAAATTCTATCAAAGAAAATTATGCAATTCCCCTAAAAGGCAAACTGAACCCTTTCCTATTCCTTAAAGGAAATTCGTCTTGAACAAGTATTTGCAGAAAACTTTACTGTTTCACAAATGTACAAGCTTCAGCTGTGGCACAGTGAAACTTGGAACAAAATGGCGAAACAATAGTACTTTTCCACTAAATTAAAATGTTATTATCCGCCAGGTTTTGATGGACTAAATCAAATCATCTGACCACAATGCAGTGCATAAAAATCTGGTCAATAATTACATTTGGTTACAATATTAGCAGGAATGACAAGAAAGGAGCATCAACGAGGGTTAGACATAATTAAGAATGAGGACATTCATAGTGCTATTGTGAAAAAATGGGAACCTACCAAAAAGGGGATATCGGAAGCCACAAACAAAACTAGAAGAAAAGAAATTGGAAAACGACAAGGAAACCTTGGATTACGGACGGGATGACTAGAAAGATAGGCGAGAGAAGGAAATGGAATCAGGCAGAAGGAAGTTGAAGGGTTGAATAATAAACTGAGGTGGGTAACAAATGGACCAAAATAAGGATGGAATAGGTGCGCCACACTGTCAAGCATTGAAAAAACAACAATCAAAATAAGTCAAATGCACCTTTTACCCGATTTAAATATTATATATTTAAAGATTCCATTACGTGTAGCCGTCACGAAAACATAGGATACTTGAAAGTAATTTTATGCCATAGCGTAAGTTAAAATAATAAACTTCACGAGGTGTTATCACAATGACAATACAGCTAATAAGAAATCTTATTAGAGGTGGGTTACCTTACTCTTGGAGGGTGAAAAAGGGAATTTCAGGTAACATTTAAATGAAAGGTACTCAACAATGAAGGTCCTTCTATTCTGCGGGTTCATTAGAAATCTCGGATCGAAGCATTTTACGCACTGATCATTACAGCAGACTAGTTTAATGACAATGTACCAATAACATGTGCATTTAAAGCTCATTTATCTGCTCGTGGAATTTAGAGATAGACATAGGAACTTATTTTCCACGAATGAATCGTAAACACCATAATTCCAAGTTTATGATAATTTTAAGAACATACCGTGCACTCACGTGACTAACGTGACGCAATTCCAATAAGGCTATCTGGTTTGAATGCGTAGGCATACCTGTAAAGGAAAGTACAGAGAATGTATCACAACTTCACGAAAACCATTGCATTACACACATGGATACTATTGAGCAGAATGAAATTAGCTTTCGAACGAAAACACTTCTTTAAAAACGTAACTTCAAGGTTCTTTTACGTAATAATCCATTTGCACTCTCCTTTTAACCCTTAGTTGTTACAATTAATTATTTCACAATGCTATTTTAGCATTTCTGTTGTCAAAAAATCTTTGTTTTCGTTGATTGGAAAACAATACTAAATAAAATCTTCTCAATCGCCCTTATCTCTGTTAACTTAGCAACGAAGTTTTTCCAGACCCTAAAAAAGACGAGAGCACCTTTCCTCTGAGATTAAATAAAATGACATGTGCCGTTAATAAAACGTTGTGAAAGAGATATAAATGTTATAAAATCTATTACCCCACTTTCATTATAGATTTTTCTGAAAATTTTATTCCTACAGTTAAGCCTGTCAGATAGTATACCTTAATTCAATGTTTAAAACTGATTAAAATTGCAGTAAAATTATGGAACACAAAAAATCAAGTAAACATGAGTTTACAAAATAATATTCTTCAGTCTAAAACATAAATAAATGGCAAACATTGACCTCTGGAAAAGTTATATTTATTATTCGGTTTTTGTATCGAATTTTGAACTTTTTTACTGCCACAGAAAATTCTGATTGATTGGATAGATTCTGAATAAAACATTGATGTCTCCTTTACAATTATAAGAATATTTCTATGCAATCACACGTCCGTATACTATATAGCCAGATTTTTCCTGTAATTTTCCATGTAGGACTTGCAAATAAGTTACCATTTATCGAAAACGATGAGATAGCAAAATTACTTCATTTCAATGAAATAATAGGTTCCTCTTAAAATTATTTCCAAAGAGACAAAATGTATACCCAATTTTTAATCGAAGTCACATTCCCCGCATTTCTAAGCCTTCGTAAGAAAGATTTTGTCGTGTTTTCCGCTATTTTTCCACTAGGTAATCACGGGTTTCTTTCCTTTCCAAACGGACCTCTACATTCGCCAAAGGATGGCATGCGTCTCTCTTTCAAGCCATACGACGCCGATATGTGTAAGTTTCTATGATTGGAAATTCCACCAGATGTCAGTCGAGTTGGTGTCGGAGACTAAACAATAATTCATTTTCCTAAAAATAAAAACGCTATCGGACAATAGAAAATTCAGGAAACCATGGATATATGAACTTCAAGAAGGAAGGAGGAAAGAGAAAGCGCGAGGAGGAAAAGGAGATGAATGACTGAGAGCTGTTTTAAAAAGAAAATGGGAAAAGAAGTGGTAAGCATAAAGAATAATAACAAACACCTTCATTGCGGTGTAATTAATGAGTCCCTTATCAAGCAAGGACCGAGTAAATTACAACTGTGTTCTAAAAATCTAATCTGGAAAAAATTCGATGCTTCAGTAAAAGTAGTATTTCCGAAAGAAGAAAGTAAGGATGCGGAGTTCCTACATTCACAGTTATGGTAGAGCAGGTCAATAGCACGGGCGGATTCAACGACATTACAATGAAGCCATTACATTAGCCCCATACACTTCCTAAACAATTAAAATGGTGGTCCTTAAAATTATATGCCTCGTGTTTGATTCATTAGGCTTATTAATAATGGTGTGCTCAGTACATCGACTGCCACTGTGTACTGGTATGATTTCTTGGAGTTGACTTTAAAATAAAAACGTCTCCTTAGATTAGTCCACAATGTCTTGTGCTACGTGCCAGTGGGCAGACTACCACGACGCTCCTTCCGGAAAGTGCAACCCTTCCTTTCCCCTTCACGCGGCCAATCATGCTTGATTCTAACACGCCAAGGGTATTATTAAATTCTTTCTTTTTCTCCACAATATTAATAATTTTTATACAATAGCGAATATTCAGAGAAGCACAAAATACCACATATTCAACTAGTTAGCTTCCGGTTTTCCTAGATATTCACTGATACCTTCATTCGCCCAAAAGAAATATTAACCATTTTGAAGACATTGATTGCTCTGATGATTACGACGAAAAGATGGACTTATACGGGCTCACGGAACATCCAAATTTTAATGAATATTTTAAAGTTTAGCCTTTGAAATGACGGTTATAACTCTAAAATCGACAGTTGATAGATTATGCGGACTATGACAATGGAAGACTAAATTTTCCCGACAAAGAACTACACGGACCAATATATTCAGCAGATTAAGGTTCAGAGGAAGTTCGTCATTATGAGAAAAACAAAATTTGCACTTTTCCACAGATTTGGTTCGATGAACTGAAACGCGTTGTACGTCACAAATAAATCTGTGGAGAAGTGCAAATTTTGTTTTTCCCGTAACACGGATCAATATTTACGGGTACGAGAATCCGGTAATAGATCCACGGATTTTGCGTCTTGTTTAATGCATTAGCTATCGGACAGGTGATGCAGTTTCGGGGCTGCCATAGGGGCTGCCCCAAATGCCCTAACCGTACATGGAATGCACAATGGAATCTACTCAACTTGTTTTCTTTGGAAAATTGAAAATCGGTTTATCGTGTCCTATTTCGCTTTGCCCAAGCAAACACAAGGCAAATAATCAAATTATCAATAAGTTCACGCTCTCCAACTTATTCTCAAAAAATTCCCTTTGATGACGGCTGCACAACAAATTCATTTTTAGGAATCCTGGCATTGATCTCAGCAATTATATGCATCAGAAATGGATTTCTCATTTTATCCGCTTAAACCAGCATTTGTACGAGGACATCTCAGGCAGATCCTGGAAATATCAACTCTTATTTTATTTAAAATGGAGATGACATACTTTCAGGATCTACTGTGAATAGTTGCCACTGTTTATTTTGGAAACTAGATTATATTTTAAATTGAGATGAAAATAATGCATGTCGCAGGTGGTGCATTCTTGTCTTGGAGTTCATTGATCGGGGGTAGGGAAAGACAGCGGAGGACGCAGAGTCGAAAGACGAGGGTGGGGATCTGCGAAGGCCTGGCGGACGACCGGAGACACCCTGAGGAGTGAACAACATCGGAAGCGCGTGCGATGTAAGAGACTGTGCGTACGGTTGGGCAAAAAAGCGCCCGTTTGGGCGAATGTCCTCGACGAGAGAATTCCACGAAATCTTCAAAAGGAAGAACTTGAGCATCTGTGTTCACATCATGACGGTACTTTTTCTCATTTTAAGACGCGCTCATTGCGACTACCCCTTGAATAAATATGATGGGGTAGGTGGCCAACTTCACTGGGAAATGGAAGGAAACCATTCAAGCAAGATAATACGGATAATTTCATAGAATTCATCGCCCTCAATCTTACGAAACAATGTAGGTTTTCTCGCGAACGAAAGCTTCATAACCATTCATTGAGTCTTGGGAATTCTAGCGGGACATAATGAAAACCGAGCGGCCAGAAAGAGCAGGAGCCTCTTCCTCGCGCTCCGAAATGAATGGGATTGATTCACCATTCTCGGGATTGATTCACTTCAATGAGGCACGAAACCAATTTTCGGGGGGCGTGCATTGTTGAACGAGGTAAAGGGGGAATGGAGAGGAAGGATACGAAAAATGGGGA
The DNA here is from genome assembly GCA_037158775.1 of Hetaerina titia. Lineage (NCBI taxonomy): Eukaryota > Metazoa > Arthropoda > Insecta > Odonata > Calopterygidae > Hetaerina > Hetaerina titia. The sequence continues at coordinate 120,521,854 of CM073772.1, forward strand.
AGAATGAGCGAGCATATTATGTGATGGTTTCTCGAAGAGATGAAGACAAAGTGGGCGTAATGAGCCGAATAGAGAGGCTACATGTTTGAAAGAAGATCCTTCCCGACTTTTCATTCTGTTCCTCCATTTACTCTCCTTCCCTCGGGACCATTTTGGCTGGCCGGGAGGCAAGACAGAGATAAAAAAAGAATGCGGTATTACGAAAACCTGATAAAAGAAATACTTGGAAAGATGAATTTCCCTGAGTTCCAAAGACTTTGAGTTTAAAGAAACGAGAAGGTTACATGATCTGCAATGAAAGCAAATGAGCTGATCTCTAAGACGACGCATAAAACATATGTTCCTTTTTTGAGATAAGTGCCGCGGAATATTGGGCACCAAGAATGATCCCTCTGTAAAACATAACTGAGTCGAAATTGTCGAAAATGATTTTCATGGGCATTTAAAAAGACCACCATCAAATTTTATCGACATTAGAGAGTTAGTTACTGAATCACCTAAATTAATAAAGGACACATGCATAGATTATTATTTAAAAATTACAGTTATCATACGGATTGTTCAATATTAATTATCAGGTTTTATTCGCATAATTTGTGGTCACAAAATTTACTATCGATTTTATGTTGAATCATTAGGTTAATCGAAAATGAATAAATGGGCAAGTTTAACGATTTTGAGGGATACAATACAAAATGGCGTTATAACAAGATAAAATACGAACGCGACAGATTTCCATGGAGAATGGAACATTTTCCACAAGATGATATGAACAGTTTTGAGAACTAACTGTAAAGACACTGCAAAAGGTTTAGAGGAACACTCAGCAAACACATGTTATACTATCATTCGATAATCTAGGTCGAAAAATTTAGCAAAGAACGGAGCATGTTGTTCTCGCCGAGTAATGAAAATCGGATTCAACGCACTGCATACGAGTTTCATTTGTCATTCCTTATCGCACGCGAACGGTGGCATTGTTCGGATGATTTCACCACTGGCAACAACTGATTCTCTTATTCATCACGTATTGGTAGAACTACGAGAGAGACGGCATCGTGACCAACTCTTTCGTGCCACCCTAACGTGATTATCAAACCTCTGGATTTTCCGAATCCCTCTGCCAAAGTAAAAGTACATACACTACAGCTGCCATCGAAATCTCGATCTCTAAAACCATTAAGAGTTTCCGAATGCCATTTTGGAAGCCGCCAATCCCATAACCACGTTAAACACCTTTTGCTAAAAACTACACTTGCCAAGGATCTAGCCATTGCCTCATAATAGAATCAATGGGAAACGAATGCCATTATTTCCATTTTAAACAAGTTCTAGCAACGGAATCCAATGCAACCTATAGGATTGGACAACGGTCACCCACGCCAAAGAACAAGAAAAAGAAGGGAAAATAGGAAGAAAACCACACAAATAAGAGAAGAGGAACCACCAGAAAGTAGAGGAAAGGGAATTATCAGGAGTTTTTAAGGAATTCAGCGTTCGCCCTTTCAATCTCGCGTTATTTGAAATCGGGGAGAAAAACCAGTCGGCAGCAAACCTCCTCCTGCAACCTCTGCAACCCAACACGCAATAATGTAACGCGGGTTGCGTGCACATGAGCCAGAGGCGATAAAACGAAGTGCAATGAGCACAAGTTCACGTTTCACGTTAATCAGCATGATGTTAACAGATCCTACCCAGCAACTGTATGACAAATATTAAAAAATACGATATTCATATAGTGCATGATAAAGAGTCAACGATTTGTCTCTTTGAGTCTGGAAAGTAACCCTGAAGAAAATGTTCGGGAAACAATGTGGTTGCGTGCTTGGTAGGGCATATCGCTCATGAACAGTGTGCACCCTGGAAAATAAATTTATAGCATACAGTGGAAGCTAATAAATAAGGCGAGGGAGAAAATTTATTTTCTGATACCAAACAGCTAAAAATAAAATTTTCATAAAAGAAAAGTGTACATGAAATAATAAGTAATAAGTCAAAGTTTACCAAAAACTGTGGAATGATCAGTCTAAAAGGTTATTTATTTTGGCGATGAAAGGAATGCAGATGGAGAAGAATCAGTCGTTTTAGGGAGGAAAGAAAATAAGAGGGGGGAGTAATTCAAATCATAGGAAAGGTCGTTAATATAGAATGGTAATGTAAAAGGCAAATGTAGCGGAATACTACAGACGCAAAGAGTTAGATGAAGACGGCCTTAGATCCATCTCTACGTAGTTCTTTAAAAGTCAGGGATAATAATTCTTGACCGTATTCTTCTGTCCGTCCCCTGCCCTATCCTTCCTTTGGATTATTCGCCATCTTCTCACATATAATTTGCCATCATAGTGCCGATGGGGCCGGCCGTTTCCAGGGATGCACAAACGGAACGTCGCACGTCCACTTGGCTTTCATGTAACGGTTGGAGAGGAGATCAAAGACACATAAGTTTCTTTTTGCGAAAGCGACATTAGCATACCTCAGGCATAGTGACGGAAGCGAGGCGGGATTGAGTTGCTGGTCGTCGAATCGTAAGATTGGGACTGATGAAGCAAAGGAAAAGGGTTCTCTCCGAAAAGATACTTTGCATTTCACGAATGCAGAGGTGTGCTTCTGGCAAAGGTGTGACACCTTTATCTATGCACCTTGGCTGAAGTTGTATCTTTCATGCTTTACCCTCCTCTTGTTTAATCTACCATGGTTATAAACTACAGTGCTCCGGAGACCTGCAAATCCTATAATATGACAAAACATGGCTTTTGGGGAAAATTCACCGTAATGTAGTAGGTGATCATCTTTCAATCAGAAGCTTACTTTGACAGCGGAGGATAAATGATCATTATTTAAACAAAAATATTTTATACACATTGACCGATGAATATGAAAACTTTTATGTTTCAGGAATCACAAAAAGGTTGAGCAACGGAAAACATTGATCTCAAGCGGAAAATTTAAAAATGGTACCACAAGGAAAATTTCGGCAGAAAAAACGTCCTTAAGGTAAATAATACGGTCCATATGCGGATCTCAATTGACTGACGGTTTACTCATATTCGGGCAACAGATGACAACTTTTATCTTGGCCGTTTGAAGGCCAAAATTACGGACGTTCTCCACACTTGAGAGCCGCTCCTGACTGATTCTCTGCGTGCTCAAGTAGAGAAAGTAATGAATGAAATGTCGTATGAATGAATGAATTCGAAATTTAAAGGATATCTCACAACAAATACTTTTTCTATTATTATTTGCATGAACTAAATTCAAATGCAATAATTTTTTCCTCTTCAATTTTGACTTAATTGGGTCGCGGTGGTCTAGTGGGTAGAGCGTTAGACTACTGACCGGAGGGTCCCGGGTTCGATTCCCGGGCAAGGCTCTGGGCACCTGCAGCTCCACCCAAGCTAGTTGATTTTTCGGGTACCAGATCTTCCTGGGAAACCATAACCGGCACAGGGAAAGGAACTGGCCCCCCTACCCTGATGTGTGAATTTTCACACGCCGTCGGGCTTGGTACATGGGTGAGCTCTACCATCATCTACTAAACCGACCTTCGAGTTGATTACTCTGTTTATGGTTGATATTTGTGAAAGGTTGAATATTTGAACATCTGGAATCGAATAAAATTTATTGTATTGATGTAATTTCAATTTTGCCACTAGTTGTTGATAAGTCTAAACAACATTCATGCACACCTTTAAAATATTTTTCAATATAGTTTTGTCAACTCATGCTATTAACATTTGTATAAACGATCACAAAAACAACATTTATTACAATATACCAATTAGCCTAGGTACGTAACTGAAAATAATTTGTGTTTCCCATTGATACATGTAGCCTTCGAAAAAGAAAGGAATTCATTCAATCAAAGATATGCTACATTTTAAAAAATTATGCTTTTTTGTTTCAGAAGAAATTATCGTATCCCGAATTCCATTTTGACTTTACAGTCATAGCACCTATGTTCATTTATCGATTCGTAGCATAATGCTCAAAATAAGACCTATGAAAAATCCTCAATGCTACCAATCTCACAATATCTGTAAAAATAGGTTGTCAAAGTGTGGAAGAAACAGTGTGTCCCAGAGAGTTACTCGGATATCACCATTCTTTGTTAATCTGAAGGCTTTCGCGACGTCCACCTGATGGACATTTCATGCTGCTTCCGGGAATCGCCATCGCGAGGGACAACAGTCAGTGTCGCCCATCGGCCAACCTACCCGACGGTAATCCTCAGAAGCAGCATGGAACACAATCAATCATCGTGGGCACATATCTGTCTTCTGCAAAATCAAATAATTGTGGACTTAATATCAGCAAATATTTTTTCACAGTGTATATTAACGTTGTGGCAAAAAATATATCGATTCTCCATAAATTCCATTCGGAGACTAGACAGCAAAGTCTACCAAGATTAAATTACGTAGAGGCAGAAGTTTATGTTTCTATTTTCACCAACAACATGACCTCCTGAAGGATGATATAATGAGACTCCCTTTCTTGTTTAAAATTGAACAATTAATTCAGGTACAGGTAGATGCTGCCTCTTAGAGGGATTCTCTACGCAAGAAAATCATCATGTTACTAAGAAAGGATTTATTTCTACTAGGATAAATCTATTTTAACTCTCCGATAAATCATAATTACAGAAATTTCATTACATAGGGCCCGAGATACGCCTTAAATTACAAAGGCTTTCTCTCGGTGATTGCTTCAAAGTGAGAGGATGGGTTGTTTGACCAATTACTATAGCTTTATCCTAAGGGTACTCTTGGTTTTCTCATTAAACTTTGAACACATGAACAGATATGAACGAAAAATAGCCAAATTCAATTAAAATCATGATTCTAAAAAGATCATACAAGTTTTGGCACTCATCTTTAAACTATAAAGTCGGATACGCTTACTTTAGAAAAATTGAATATCTTCAGAATGAAGTAAATGTTGAATGTGCAATCAATAAAATACTTATCTCCACAATATGAATTTCAATGGAGGTAATAAAAATCACATAAAAGCAGAAACTCTTAAATAATGCTTCATATTCTGGGAATATGGATTAAATGGAATCTGATTAAAGAGAATCATCTTAGGGGATAACGGGAGACACATTTAGAGGGCGTTCGCTTCGCCCGCGGCTGGGTGCGCTCCCTCCAGCGAGAGCACGGATGTGGCTCGTCGCATGTTTCTCTCGCCTCTCTTCCTTCGTCCGCTCTCGCGGGGAAAGGACTCCGAGGGATTATAGCCTTCCATTTGCCTCTTAACCTTCTCACTGGATATAAAAGAGCCTCCGGTCCTCGTCACCAAAGAAATGACCCCCGAAGCAATAAAACAGCAGCAAAAGAAAAAGGAGGAAAGAGAGGCCTCTTCCTGAGGTCTCTACTGGGATACGAGGAAATAAAATTTAATAAGACACCGAATGTAAAGAGCAAGGAGTGGAAAACAAAAGAAGAACAATGGTGATACAGATGAAGAAGCGCGAACCTTGTGATGGGGAAGAGGAAATCGATGTCGTCTTATGCTCTCTGGCGAGATGAAATGCAGGCGCAGGGTTCTAGGGCAGAAGAAATTGCCTCAATAACAGCAGCCATGGACACCATGCAAGCAACATGTGATACAGATGAGATATATAATGAAGGTATTCTTAATATAGTATACTGGAACACCGCCGTGATTAATTTCTTATATGATAACTTTTGAAGACGGATTGAGTACCGGACCACGTTGAATCGAATTATTCATAGGTAAAGGAAAATCCTAACATTTCAGCAGCACTTGAATTCTATGAAAAAATGTCAAAAACAACACAAACGCGTGTTTGTGAGCAAAAATTAAAGCTATAGAAAACTAAACTACGCGTATTATTTCAATTAAAATATTAGACATATATTTCTACAAATATAATATTTCTCTAATTACGTTTCTATTAAAATAGTGTAACTTGGTAGCCGTACTTATAAATACATGAAATTGTTCTCATCAAGATAAACATTTTTTCCTTTTTATCCAATCTTCTTAACTCATAAAATGTTCAATTTTGCCTTCTGAGAAATTTCAGTGAAAAAGAAATCGAGCCATTTCGATTTCTTACAAATCATCCGGTATACCAAATTAAAATTGATAAAAATACACTATCACTAATTTTATTAAAATATTTATGCAATTTAATTGGCACTAAATTTGTGTGACTCTAAAAATGACATCTAGTCACGAAAAAACACTATATTACAATTGCGGTGATAACAGTGGAATGAGAGATAGAGGCTAAAGGCGAAAACAAAAAATATTAAGGGTAATATCGTGAAAATAAGACCTATAACTGCAGGGCTTTAAAGCCTTCAGAAAATGAATTCAGACTTACTACTTTAGATTAGGCCATGGTCTTTTAGTTGAATACTCAATCACAGGTAAACATGGATATTCCAAACTTATAACAAATAAATTTACAAAGTAAAAACTGATGTGCTTACAATTAGAAATTAGTTGAAATCAACCCCCCAGGTTTTGGATACAATATAAGTAATAAGCTATGCAATGGTAAGTTTACAAGAAGTTATGCCCACTAATGTTCAAAAAACGACCAGGAGAGAGTGAATTTTTTCAGCCTTACAAGATAGCAGGGTTTTTTATAGATGGATTAGATTTATGAAGATATATTAGAATGTTCAAATAGACGCAAAAATGTAGCTGGTAAAAAAATGTATTATATTGTCAGCCTTATTCTAATGCAATAAATTGGTATGAATATTACTCCGGACTCTGAGATCCCTATTATGTCTTTAGTAATTCTGTATGAGGTTGGATGAATCAAAAATCTTAGACATACAGTAAGTTATAACGGAAGGTAACTTTAATTTTTTAAAGACCTTGAACGTGGTTTTAATACGTATGTCGCGATAAAATGAGGTTAATTACTTAATAAGCATGAATGTAAAAAATTCTAAATTGCCCGATCAAAAAAACAACAATGGTGCAAAAATATAGCGTCAAGCCAAAGTTAACCGCGTTTTGGTCGGAACAGAGTCCGTTTGATCGGTCGGTCAACTCGACACGTTCTGAAAAAATGACTTTGCCATTTGGTTATTCTGATAATTTGTACAGCTAAGACGTCCCAGTTCTCAACGGTATATCGTTTAGAATTGGAAAACCTTATCTTAAGAAAAAACTGCAGTTAATCTGCCTTCTATAAGAAAATTACGGAAATATTTAATAAAAATGGAAACCTTGTAATCTAATTCGCAGATTTTCTTGAAAGCATATTAATATTACCAAATATATTTACTGGTCAGATAAGAATACAAACCGTGTAATGAAATCAATCAGGCCAAGGTCAGTGGTGATGAAAAATAAGTTCTTTAGAGAAGAAATCGGAATGTTTCGACTATTAATATACTTTCCCCCCGTCGTCATGGGCATAAAATTTTTAGAGTGAAATCAAGCGATTTGTAAGTAAGTGGTTAGAGAGGCAGCAATGAATACTGAAAGAAAATTCAGAGACCACAAGTTAATTTATCGACCAAAATATTCATAAAACTTAATAATAATCATCATAATGATTAATTTGGGAATCATTCAATGCATTCCTCTACCTGCTCTTAACCCTTTCATGACTTCGTCATCCTTCCCTCCGACGGCAGCTACTACCGATTTCATGAAATAATTAAGTGAAAACCTTCTTTTTTGCAGGTATTAATTCGGCTCGCTGACATTTAAGGTCGAGGTAGACAGAAAATAGTTCAAGGGCTGCCGCGGCACTGGTGGTATAAATGATGACTTCCCCGGCAGCGGATTTGGATGGCAGAAGGAGAAATAGGGTGGGCCAACGGAAAGAACATCTCGAAGAATAAGTAACTGAATTTCAAGGAAAGGAAGGGCGCCTCACCCCAGCAACTCTCCCCACTCACCCCTTGGAGCCGGAGTTCCTCAACCCTCGAGGAAGGTAAGCATGAAAACCGCTAGTTCCCCCCCCGTATTCACTACCTCCCTCCCATCTCGACCATCTTCTCCTTTTACGCAGGACTGCGTGAAAGGAGCGCCCATTCAAAGGAGCCCTTCGCCCTCGGCTCATTTTACGCACAGCCTCCGTTTCTGCGACTATAGTAGTACTCCCGCCAATCTTTTCTATTTCACCGGAGTTATTTCGTCGCTTCTTTAGTTTTCAAGCGCCCTCGCTACAACAAAGTTACCAAGAACCCTCCAAGACAGTTGGATACTCTATCTCTCGCCAATAACGGAAGGAATGAAATTTCACGGCAGGTACGAGATCTGGCCAATAAATACGCGAACTAGTCCGATCTGGCGGCCAAGACGCGGATTATAGCCCCGCCCACTAGCGACGCTGGTTGTCTGAGACCCAATGAGCCGTCTGTGTTTGGCGGATAGTCGAGCTGTGCGTATGGTGCCAGTTATGTTTGTTTCTGTTCCCCTTGTTTTTACTGTTTGTCGAAAATGGAAATTCACGAAATCACGGAGCAACCAATCAAAATCAAGTTCTTTTTTGAAGTGCGTTAAAAGTTATCAATAAATTACTGAAACGTTGACAGCTGTTAACGGTGATAATGCTCTGAAGAAAACATCCGTTGTCAAGTGGATTAAGCGTTTTAAAGATGGCCGACAAGACGCCACGGATGATGCCAGGCCGGGACGACCTTCAACCACCTATGTTGAGGACAACAATGATCGTTTGCTGTCCCTTGTCCTTACCGATCGCCGAAAAACTGTCTCATTGATAGCTGACGAACTGAATTGAGGAAAATCAGAAGTCCACACTATTTTAGCCGAACATTTGGGTTTTAAAAAATGTGTGCGAAAACCGTGCCAAAGCTGCATCGATTGTTCGCCAGTTTCTGGCAAAAAAATTCAGTCACCTTAATCCTTGATCATCCTCCTTGTTCGCCAGATCTCTCGGCCCCTGCGAATTTTTCCAATTCCCAAAATGCAAAAGTATGATGAGGGGACATCACTGGGAAGATGTGGTCACAATAAAGCAAGAAACGACGAGAAAACTAAAAAGTCTGACTGCCGAGGACTTCCAAGAGTGCTTAAGCAGCGGAAAAGAAGATGGAATAAGTGCAACGAATGGAGAGTACTTTCAATGGGACAAAATCGATACAGACTAAATGTTGCATAATAAAATTTTTATGGCCTCGGTTCGTGTATTTATTGGACAGACCTCCTACAGTGAACATAACCTAGATTGCGCCTACAAACACATGAATGATATTATTCTCCCGCGCCCACAATAGAACCATACGCTCATTTATGCATACATGTCCATGCACATCATATTTTTTTCAAAAACATAATTGAGACCCATGTCTTTGCCCTCCTCAATGGCACCACACCCTTGATCATCTCACTAACGAATTCCTTGCGTACACCACAAGGTCACGACGGATTTGTTATATTTCTGTATAATACCTACTACAACTCATAGTAGTAGACTACATGTAGCAACAATGGTCATAATTTTCAAACGGCCCGCGAAAAATGGCAGTTAAGCAATTTTCAATGGGAATAATGACACGCATTAGTAAGTACATGCTTAATTCAGTTAACTTTGTAAATGCAAATGAAAACATGTGATGCAATTTTTATTTATTTTTTAAATTCGGTTAGATAAAATATCGTCGTACACCAGAGGCTTTGAACACCACGAAGGTAACGGAAATCGACGAAAACTACAAGTTGTCGTGAGAGTGGAACGCTAGTATCGTTTGTGGAGCAGCAGTGTGATTGATGTGTGTTTGCCGACAAACTAAAAGACCACGGGTTTGAATACAGTTTCGGACATGGTGGCTGTGTACCATGGTCGCCGGGGTCTCAGTCACTATTGAACTGTCCAGGTCAAGGGCATTGAAGGTCCATTTATTTTCGGACCAGCATCCATTCGTACTCATCAATATGGTTTCACTACACACGAAGTGTTACGTCACCCAGGCTACACAGTTTATCTTTATTGTATCGAGGTCCGTGCGCAAATTTTGAGAGCATACTAATGGCGTCCATGGTTTCATTGATGAGACAACGAATTAATGGTCGAAAACTCAGATCTAATAATGCCTAGAGAGGAAAAGAATATAAAACTTGGGAAAATAATTTTGCTTTCTCTGCGGCAAAAGATGGCAACCTAAAATCATCAGCGAAATATCCTGCCGACATTGAATAAGGAATGACGAACGTCTTCGTCGTCGTGCATGCCACAAAACACAGTTTCTCCCCTACATGCGCCAGGGCGAAGAGCCAAGGGGACGCCAGTCCTTAACTGCTCCACCATATGATCCCGCCACGGTTTTTTGGGAGAGCCCTCCTGCACTTATCTGGATTTTTTTAGGGGATCATCTTCTTCCTTCCCATCAGTTGATGAATTTTTTTCGCTTCGTCCTTTTTTCCTGGCGATTTAAAACTCTCCGTCCCTCACCATACATCTTTCTCCCTTTCCTCCCGCACCCCATCACTCAGCCTCCCCCGCGCGCGCGCCCTCCCTCGACCCCCTCGTCTCCTCCCATTTGCGCCCTTCGCCTCGCCCGCAGATTCCACCGTAAGCTGTTCGACTGTGGAGATGGGTCGTTAATCCCACGGCCCGGAGAGTCCCTCCCTCCTCTCACCCTCTTCTTCCCTCGAGGCTGTGCTATCTCCCCCCCTCCGACGCCTACCCTTCGATCCCCCATCCATCCCTCATCCAACAACTCTTCCCTCTTCCGTTCGGCCGAGAAGTCCGCTCAAAACTTCTGCTCCTCTCGTCCTCCCAACGTTTCGCCCATATCCACCACACCACCACCCCTTCCTCTCACTCTCACCATCAACCCTCTCCCCCCTCCTCTCCGCCTCTCCCTTCTCTCCATAGAAAAACGAAGAAAGCCTCGACGCGTCGGAGGCGCACCCGACCTTAACCGTCTCACCCACTCTTCCTTTCATCGGTTAGCGAGGATGCCTCGCAGGTACGACGCACCATCTCGCCGCCCAGAGGAAGCTTCATCATCCCGAATGGCTTTCCGAAAAGAAGTCATTTCTCAAGGTTCGCTCAAAGCGACCGCTCACTTGCCCAACTAATATTGTTTCCACGTTTTCAATCCGTACTACGCGTTTCCGAATAATGTTAGTAGGTGGATGGAAAATGATGATAACAGGAATTATAGTGAAAGATTGACAGGAAGTGTAGAGATTTTTTGTGATCAACATTAAAATCAAAATATGATGAACATTTACGTTAAATTAAATCGGATGGCATATTTTTTACATTACCGGTTATTAGGGATCCATAAAACAGAAAATCCATTTATAACAACTGATTCAACGCTAGGGTTGAAAACTATAATGAGTGATTCAATTAAACGAGAGAGAAAATGTCCTTCTTTCCTAGTTTCTAAGGGCGTTCCCTTCATTATGCTGCAATATAACTTTTGTTTTGGCTCTTGATGAGCACCTTGTTTGCACATTTTATTTTCCGAATTTCTATCACACTAAAAATATAAGCATAAAATATCGTTCATGGATCTTTTCAACTATACTCTATCCATACTTTTTTTAAAAAATATTTCATTTTTTATTCAATTAATTTGAAAAGTACCATCGGTATTCCTTCTACCAAGGTTCACATTCCTATAAAATCCTCGTATTTCATCTCAATCTGACTGTACACCTTAGCAAGTTTTCGAGGAGTAATTAATTCAGATTTTCTGTATTTTTTTGAATTTTACAAGGGGTTTGCTGTATTAAATGACTTATCACTGTAAACATTACCCGTCATTTTATCACAGTTTGTAGGACTCTAAATTTTTCCAGGTTTTGTGGAATATAGATTTCACCAGGCTCTGCTATTAATTTGCAGAATTGCCTCGTGAGAATATGATAGAAGAGGATATCTTCATGTTGTCCAAACAAACAATCAACCTCGTAGCCTCATATATTCCTTTATCTTATCATAGCATCTAAATTACGCTTAAAACCCAACATTTATCTGCTCCAGAGGGGTTAATGGATCGGATGGATAGAACTTTGAGATTTTCTCACGTAGCGCTCAGGAAGCAATCTCTGCTGAATTTGGGATTGAGGAACACGCCCCTGGCGAATGTGGTGCCATCACCAATGGAAGTGCAATTATTTTTCCCCTAATCCCTCTGGATGTCAACCAAGGCCTTATCGTTGTCCTATGATGCGGTACATTGATTTGCCTTCTGGATTTTGTCTATTTCTATTACAGCGTGGTATTTTAAAAAGATTGCCTCATGTATTAGTATTAAGATAAAGTAGATGAGGGTGAACAGAACCCTCCATCTTCTGTTATCAGGAATGCCACTCACCTCCCGCGCATTTTGATTTAAGTGATTGAATTGTCGAAATAAAATATAGTGTACCATAAATTTGTAACACCAACGAAAATCTACAGGAATAAGATATGGCACCTCCTTGCCCCACCCATCTATTCCGTCTTGCCCACCCATCTAGCCCACGTCGATATGACTATATTCTCCGTTTTACCTATTCGTTGAAAACGGAGAAAAATACAAGCATTTTTGGAAACAAGACGAGTATGGATGAGTACGAGGAGGAGAATCATGATGGATATGGTACCAGGGAGATGCTTATTTGGTAAGAGCCGGCGATACGAGCCAACAAATTCGTATCGCGAGAAAATTACGCTTCATTACATTACGGTTTTTGATTTAATTTTGACCGCACGATGAATATCCATAAATCGATTGAGCTAACCGGCAGCCGACACATAGGAGTTCCCACCAAATCGCACCGGTATTTCTTTCCAATAGCGCATTCCATTACTTTTCCCTCCCGCCCTCTCCCGCTCAAATATCCCTCGCAGGCCTTCCTCTCCATCCACCCCGAAACCCTCGTTCGCAGCCTCTCGCGACACAGGATTGATTTTTCACTTCTCCATTCATCGCGTCCACTCATTATTCCTCGCTCAAGGCCCACCACTCCACTCCCCCTTTCTCCTCCTCACTAATTTTCCTCTTTTTTTATTTTTGATAACAATTCCCAGTTCCTACCGACTTTGAAAACATTTCTATCTTAAACTTTCTCGCGTTCATATTACGCTTGTAAGCTTCGCTCCAATTTTCTCCTGCTTTACAATGCCGGTAAGAAAGGAATTTCTCCTGAAATAACCTCTTTTGGAGTAAGGAAAATGAAGATAACTGTTCAATAAGAAACGCAATGATTAATTTTGACAATCCATGCACACACTTAACCCCAATGTTTCGGGCTGAAGACCTTCTTTTTCCGCCTCCCAGGCCACTGACCATGAAATACTCGCCAAGCACATGGGTCAGATAACGTCTCCAAGGCTCATAATCGTGCGATCGACAAATATTTGCATGTTGTTTTACCCTTTGTACGATGCGTAGAAAGCAAGCGAGTGTAACATATTACATAAAAGCACGCATTCCTAAATTATGCTCTTCTCAAAGCTCTTTGCCTAGCCATGGCCATTCATAGCGACTTCATTGGATTCGAGCGCATGACAGCTTTTCGGGGATTTTTATATGCTTTATCCGCTCATTTCTATGTGCTTTTGTGTATTCAGCATTGCACCCGGTAAATATAAATTTTCTCAGTAACCATGAAAAAACCTTACCACAGAAAAGGTTCCGTTCTGACTTCCGATGGCGAGTTCCAGATGTTTCTGGCTGACAGAAATTCTGCGATTACGTAAAATAGAATTATTATCTCGTGAATTATTAAAAATTAATATCTATGCTATCTCATGGTAGTGTGTTTTCCATCCTAAACGGTAAATTCTCCATCCCCGACACACGCCCACTATAACACACCATTTCATCCGCTTCTCAACCTTCCCCTTCCGCGCTCATTTTCCTCTCAATCTCCTCTTTTTTCTTTCTACCTCGCCGCTAAAGTGATGGGCTGAAAACGATTCCATTATTTCTTCGTCCGTACTCCCGTTCACGGACCATTAGCTTTTCGTCGCCGTAAAATATTTTCTCAGCTCCCTTTTATTTAACCCACCCAAGGAAGTCTTATCCCGTCTCAGCATTATAAGCATTTCTCAATTTTTTTTGCGCAGGACTACAATCCATCTTTTTTGCAACGTAGGTGGGTTATGTAGACGGTCACAACTATAAACCAACTTCTCATTCGGTTACATTAAACTGGTCTCCTCTTAACCATAATGTTCGCGCCAGCAGTTTCCGGGTTTGATGACTTTGGCAAACTGGAATTTTAACAAACTTCATACTCGTTAGCAGTCGTAATAGATTTTATAATTTTAAATGCAAAGGAATACAATTGTAAAAACAAACAATTGAATATCTCATGGCAAATAAAAATGTAATATCTATTTTCTTCGAAATATAGCAATCATTACACCAAAAGCAAACATAAATAAGGAGATGGAATGGGAGGAGGCATTTCTAAGAAATGTAAGTCTCCCTGTAGCAAAACCATTGTTCGACTCACCATCACAGTGATCAATCCGAGGGTGTCGCTTTTGATGGGTGAGGGTAGACGTAACCTCAAGCCACACGTATGCTCTATGGTGAGTGAAATCGATGCATTTAGGGGCGGGTTCTTATGTCTTGGACCTCGGCTGGGGACATCGCCCAGCAGTTCAACCCTCTAGTGTGCAGTTGGACGCCCTACCCCCTGAGTATCCACGGATGGCTAAATAATCCACATTTACTCTTGTTAGAGAACAGTAATAAGGTTTTAACCTAACCACCAAGCCTCTTAGTCGCACACTCCGGCACACCACATGTCAGCGGCCTCTACGCACTTGCGTTCAAACGTACTTCAGCAATTACCTTGAAAAATGTCGCTGGCACTACCCTATGAATTTCGCTCGAGCATCTAACACATTATGCCTCTGCGTATTCCTTTGTGGTCCCTATTGCTCCCTAAAATATGATACGCTGTCAATTACATCATGTTAAATGAACAGCAAATAATTTAGACTCAATGGTCAATGGCCAATGGTGGAAAATGGTAATTATGACCATTTAAGGTTTTGCACAAGATACGACAGCTGGTTACCATAAATTTACTGTACGGCAGAAAAATACGATAAAGTAATTTTATTTTCCAAAAACAAGAGCATATCACTGATAATATTAGTTTCTGAGAATGGATGGAAAAAAGTGGATGCTTATCCAAACGCAAAAAACGTAGAATAGGAGCACTTACAGAAAAATCTTTCTTCGACTTTTGAGGATATATCATTTCTGGAAATTGTAAGAAAAGGATGAAGGATTATTACTGAGATGTCACAAACAGTCGATTATAATCAAAACAGCCCCCCGAAAGGTTTCTATCCATACCCCCGAGGGTATATATTCTTAAAAAAAGTTTTTATCCTATCAATTCTCCCACTCTTTCTTTTCTTTGGCCACCACGCACGGGAGCAATCTGGGCATCTGACTCAGGAAATCATGTAGATGTTACCGGGAAAGGTTCTCCCACACACCGACACACTCTCTCCATCCCACCCCCTGTCCTTTCCATACGACCCCCAATTCATATATCTCCCTCCGGCTACTCTCAGGACCCATAACTCCTCGCCTCCCCCTCCCAACCCTCCCTCCCGCCCGCCTCGTCCCAACCGAAGCCCCCGTTATCCCTACACAGCCACGCGGGGGGCGGGAGAGTGGAGAGGGGCCCTGTGATGGATGGGGGCGGATGGTGGACGAGGATGTGAAAGGGGAGGGGGCTTAATGCTGGGCAAGAAGCGGGGTGGGGGCGACGGGAGGCGGGCGGAAGGGCCCGGGGATGGGTGGGCGAGAAAATTGAGAGAGAAAGAGGGCAGGGGGGTTGAAAAGGTGGAAGAGAGGGTGAGAGAAATACGATGAATTAAAGGGAGGAAAGAAGTGGAAGATGGAGGAGGTACCTGGAATACGAGATGTGGGAGGCCAGAGGGCAGGAAAAAGAGATTGCTAAGACATCGACCGGTCAAGGGCTCGAGGGATCCTTGCGAACTGTCCAGCTAGTCAGTTACTAGTGAAAACAAGCTAAATGAAAAAAGACCATCAAAGGAATCACAAGCCGTCCTTTTGAATAATGAAACCCTTGTGACATGGACGGATCCAGACTCCATGCAACAGAAGGTGAATAAAATATAAATACTTCGATTTATTTCGGATTCTTTCACTGGAAATATTAACCAAACTGATGCTCCTATTGCAGGAATAACCAAACTAAACTATGCTCGGGGCGAACTTTTAATTAGTAAATAGAGACAAAATAGAGAATTTTGTAAAGTCAGGTTAACAATATGAGCCTCTCTTGACGTAGTTTGTAGAAAATGAATCACCTCGGCTTATTCTCAGAGCTCCGGATGCACTGAAAACACCAATGGAAGAAGTTTTGCGTGACCATGGCGGAAAGAAGGATAAGTGCCAAGCGCGGACAATCACGAGGTGCGGTGAGGAATATCGTGACCGTATTTTACGAAATGACTGCCGAAAATTCTCTCTCCGTTGAAATTTCGTCCCAAGGATCGCAAAATACCGCTATTCATGGAGCTAATAATTATCACTGGTGATAACTGCATGAACAGTTATTGTAGACTGCGACGCAGAGGAAGTTGTACTGGCAATAGCGATAAGGTAGAAAGAAAAAAATCGTGATGGATTCTCCATCTTCGTGCTGGTCGTCTCGGATCGGAAAACTTTCCTTTGGTTTCTATATCGTGTGATGCAATGACGGTTATTTGCCGCTAAACACGCTTCGAGCTACCGTGGTGCTGGCTAACTGCCTTTGGCAGAACACAAAGCGATGCGAGGCTTTATTCCTGGAAAGGAAAATGCGCGGTCGGCGGGTGGCTCCAGATGTAAGTGATGAGAGATGTATGGGCATTTGAGATTTGAGGTTCGGTGATACAAACGTGGGTCCTACGTAAGGGTCGGGACCTTTGGTGTACGATAGGAGTTTACGGCGAAGGGCTACCCTAAGGGAGTGCCCTGGGATTCATTGAATCGGAAGGCGGATGACTCAGAACAGAACAACACTCCTCCCTTAACTATGCACTCGTTCATCTTTGAGTAACTACTCGCCTGTGATTTACACCCACCCTGGTAGTTTGACACTTGCCGGCCCCGTAATTAGGCGATCTATGGCAAACGGACCCTTACTCCTCAGATCCCTCGCCACACTTTTCCCACTGCCAACCCTACTTCCCGCTCCCCACCTACTCCGCACCAATCAAACACATCCTCAATTCTACACACCACCAACCACCGCTCCTCAAAAATATTTACATATATATATATATATATATATATATATATATATATATATATATATATATTTAAACATACACTCGTACAATGAGTTCCAATCCCCTTTTACTTTTATCTATTTTCGTGTTCACCATCTAGCGGGAGTTCGTGTTTGAATACTCGTATATCCTACCTTGATCAAAAAGTTCCCGGAATTTATTCAGAAAATTAAAAATACAAGTTTATTCATCTAAATCTATATTGTCCCCTTCAAAGTAATCCCCATCGACTGCAACACACTTATGCCAGCGCTTGATCCAATCCTCGAAACATTTTTTATATTCGGTTTTCGGTATGTCCATCAGTGCTTCCTGCGATTTTTCCATTACTTCCTCTCGGCTGCTAAAACGCGTTCCCCGTAATGGTTTTTTAACTCAATTGAACAGAAAGAAGTCACAGGGAGCCAAATCAGGTGAATTCGGTGGCTGTTGGATGGTATTTGTTGCATTTTTCGTCAAAAAATTACGAATAATGATAGCACTGTGCGACGGTCTCGACGCACTGTGCGACGATTTCTGGTCTCTTTCGGCGAATTGCTTCACGCAAACGTCTCATAACACCCAAATAATACTCTTTGTTTACTGTCTGGCCTTCTGGCAAAAATTCATGATGCACTACACCGTTGTAATCCATGAAAACCGTCAGCATTGCCTTCTTTTTTGACTGAAAACGACGTGGCTTTTTTGGTCTCGGCTCATTTGGTGAACGCCATTTACTTGCCTGATGTCTGGATTGCGTGTCGTACTCATAAACCCACGTCTCGTCTCCAGTAATGATCCTTTTGATGAATGTGGGATCGGATTCAGCCTCGCAAATCATGTCTTTTGCGACATCAACACGGTCTCTTTTTTGCATGAAATTGAGGTCTTTTGGCACCAACTTTGCTGCTACACGACGGAAACCCAAATCATTAACCACAATGTCTTGGGCGGATCCATAGGCAATGTTCAAGTCCTCCGCTATTTCTCTGATGGTTAATTTGCGGTTATTGACCAACATTTCTTTTACTTTATCAGCTTTTCCACCGACTTTCGATGTCGATGGTCTGCCACTGCGTTCATCATCTTCGATTGACTCACGACCACTTCTGAACCGCTCGTGCCACTGGTAAACGACCGGTTTTTTTTAGAGAATCGTTGCCAAAACACTTTTCCAACATTTCCAACGTCCGTGCGCCACTAAATCCGTTTTTTACGCAAAATTTAATACAAGTTCGTTGTTGCAAATTTAAATCCATTTCTGCAATTGTAAAAAATCGCCAACACACACAGAGATAGATGTACTCTTTGCTACGTAACTTTTGCAAATGTCAAGTTATGACACTAAGATTTAAAGGGAATATCAACAACAGATGTACCAATTTAACAAAAAAACAGAACTCAAATCGGAACGATGGGAGCGCCACACGGTGGTTATTCCGGGAACTTTTTGTTCAAGATAGTATAGCTGCGGATAATCCTATACTCTCCTCTGAAGACTTTGCGCAGCAAAGGAATAAGGGCAAGACAACAAATATAATAACGTAGAAATATGTAATTTCTTATGCGTTAATCATGAAACAGTCACGAAGTGACACCGAAACCACTTACTTAGGTAAGCTACCGGTTAAGGTAGGTTTTGGTTGGACAAAACTACCAAATAAATATTTTGTAACTCCAAACAAAACACAATCCAGCAACGTACACTACATCTAGTACCTCTTAATCTCTGTGTAACTCCTTCCTCCCCTCACCCCGTTTAACATCCCTATCCTGTTCCTGCCCTAGCTACAATCCCTTGGGTTCGCGCAGTTAATAACTACGCTCCATATGAAAGTCTTGAAGAGCTTTTTCTTAACATCTTTACACAAGGTGCCTCTCATCAACTCCATTCTTCGTGTAAAAGCCTCCTTTCCTAGAGCAATTCTTCTCCTTACGTCCCTACCACTTTGACCTTGTTGGTCCAAAACACTTCCGAGATACGTTAACTATTCCACCTGTTCTATTTTTCCCCGCCTATTCGAACGTTTAGCTTAGACTTTTTCTTCCAGGAAAATAGCATAACCTATGTTTTATTAATATTGACTATCATACAATATCTATCACACTGAAATTCACATTCACTCAGCAATGCTTGCAATCCGTTGGCAGACTGAGCAACTAATGCTTGGTCATCAGCAAACCTAACCGAAAAGAAAGAAAGAAAACACGGCAATTCCACTTCCACTTTCATTAATGCGATCCTTTGGTGGGTGAAACAGCTCCATAACGCCATCTCTCGGGCAACATCTATCGGAGGAATTTGGCGCTTTATATGATCGCAGACCTCAATGTAAATCAGGTTTCCTTATTAGCTCAACTGGTAGAGCATCCGCTTGGGAAGGTCCGTGGTTCAAATCCAGGATAAGGATCCTGGATTTGGATCCTGGATAAATCCCCCTGCCACACACCTTTTTGGTGGCTCGCAGGGTACTTATGTAGATGTAGATATAGATGTAAGGAAAAATTTTTACTTTCGTGATCTGCTCAAAAACCGCCTTCCCCACATGTCCTGTGTTCGCCTTTTATGTGTTTTCCTATCTCCTTTCCTCATACCTATTTCTATGTTTGAATGAATGTTTGTGCGCCGGATGGCGGGATTTTCAAGTTTGAATGTGTTTGGCCAATGTGGCTCGTCTCTTCTTCTGGCTATGCGTGCCATGAAACGCACCGTTCCTATCCTTTATAATATCGTATGAATGCTTTTCTGAAAAATTTTTCTAAAGAATGAAAAATTTTTACTTTCGTGATCTGCTCAAAAACCGCCTTCCCACATGTCCTGTGTTCGCCTTTTATGTGTTTTCCTATCCCCTTTCCTTATACCTATTTCTATGTCTGAATGATATAATAAATATTTAGAGAAATATTTAATGCATAATATTTACAGAAATATTTATGCTATATATATATATATATATATATATATATATATATATATATATATATATATATATATATATATATAAAACTTAGACAATAACACAGCACGAGAACACACAAAAAGATCACTCACAATAATATCTTGATAATTTCGACGGACTCGAGCTCCGTCTTCTTCGGAAGATAAGATATGACTAAGGAAACGTGTACGCGGTGCAGAGAGAGTATGGGTCGAGGGAGAGGGGAAAAAACAGGCAGTGGGGGAGGGGTGAAGGAGGGGTATGTGGAGGTGGAGAACGCGGAGCGGAGAACAGGTGGTGGGAGAGGGGTGAAGGAGGATGTTATGGAGGGGGAAAGGGAGGCCAGAGGGGAGCGAGATGGAATAAGGAGGATGCGGAAATCGTAACAAGCAACACAGAAAACTAACAATTCAACCACAGATACCACAACACCCATGACCAAGGCATCAACTCACCAAGTCATCATAAGGGCTTGACCAGTCAAAACCCAGGACAAGGATGACAAAATATATGCGGATGAATAAATTGTCCCACCACCTCGCGAGAAACAAATCCACCTCCATCCACCCCAGCCCCCCCCCCCCCCATTTAGTGAACGACATTGAGACCCGGATGTTGATAGGCTTAACACAGCCATATAAATGCTAATTCCATTGTTTTTAATTTTATAGTGTTATCGGATGGGGGAAGGGATGGTAGCACGGAAACATTGTAACAGTGGTTAAAGGGGGTGTTGTGGTGGGAGGCATGTTTTGGAATGGGAAGACCCGCGGATCTTCCCATCGGCGTTCCCATTCCTGGAACGCTCCCGCGAAGGTATCATCGGGAACCTCTCGAAGACACGTCGTCACGGTCTCTTTGACGGCGTCCAAAGTCCCGTATCGCGTTCCTTTCAAACTCCTCTTTATCTTCGGGAACAGAAAGAAGTCCGGTGGTGCCAAGTCCGGGCTGTAGGGCGGGTGCGGCAGCGTTGCCACGCCGTGCTTGGCAAAGAAGTCCGACACGACAAGCGCGGTGTGAGACGGCGCATTTTCGTGATGCAGCCGCCAGATGTTTTTGATCGCTGGCCGGACGCGGGCGACTCGTTTTCGAAGCCTGTCGAGCACTTGGATGTAAAATGCAGCACTTACAGTTTGTCGTTCAGGTACAAATTCGTAGTGGACGACTCCCCTTTTGTCAAACAAGACAATGAGCATCGCCTTGATCCGAGATTTGCTCATGCGAGCTTTCTTTTGACGGGGTGATGATGGGGTGTGCCACTCCGCACTTTGTCTCTTCGACTCCGGGTCGTACTCAAAGACCCACGCCTCGTCACCCGAAACAACGTTCTCTAAAAAATGTGGATCGTTTTTGCAGTGATCCGCAAATTGTGTCGCGATTTCCAAACGATTGAGTCTTTGATCATCATTGAGCACTTTCGGCACCAACTTTGCACAAATTTTTAGCATCTGTAATTGGTCCCTAATAATCTCGTGCACTATTGTTTTTGGCACATTACACTGCTATGCAATCATCCGAACACTAAGACGACGATCAGAGTTCAGTACATCGCGAACTTATCGCACATTTTCGTCGGTGAGTGTCTTTGATGGGCGTCCAGGCCGTGGGTCGTCGTCCACCCCTTCTCTGCCCTCCAATAACATATTATGCCACCGATAGATCATATTTCTGGACATGGCTGACTCCCCATAAGCCTGGTTAATCATACTGACAGTTTCGGAAGACGATTTCCCAAGCTTTACCGAAAATTTGATGGAATAACGCTGCTCCAAAAACTTCGGCATCGCGTTCCGTGACGTGGGTCGAGCGTGGAGGTTCGCGTTAACAGAGCCCATCACTACACCACAGCTCAGAGCCGACTGCCTTTTTCAGGGTTGCTTGCCAATATACCACCCTCCAATCGCAGCCCGCAAGAGCGGTACTGGGAGCGCCTGGAGCGGCGGGAAAAAATCAGTACACTTATTTTCCGGAAGAACCCTGTAAATAAATAAATAAATATATATATATATATATATATATATATATATATATATATATATATATATATATATATATATATATATATATATATATATATATATATATATATATATATATGGTGGGTGAGGTGAGGGGTTTGTTGAGAGAAATCCTATGGAGGCAGGAAAAATGGATGAAAGGCGTATTGAGCGGTAGTGGAATGTTGAAGAGGGTAATAGAGGGGAGAATGTTGGGCAAGCGAGGTAAGGGTAGGAACAGGATAGGGATGTTGGACGGGATGAAGGGAGGAAAGAAGTACACCGAGATGAAGAGGGACCTGATGTAGATTAGTTTGCTAGGTGGGGAGTCACAAAATGTTTATTTGATAGTTGTGTCCATCCAAAAACCTACCTTAACCGGTAGATTACCTAATAATAATATATATATATATATATATATATATATATATATATATATATATATATATATATATATATAGATGATTTCTTCGAAGTAACACGGAAGTCTTGAATAAATAACTTAGTAACACACAGCACGAGAACACATAAAAAGAACACTCACAATAATATCTTGATAATTATGGCCACAATTGACGTCATATCCCTATATACCTCCATTCTTCACGAAGAAGGCCTTGCTTCCCTAAACCACATCCTGTCAAAACGCCCTAGTCCTCAAACTCCAAGCACCGATTTTCTCATTGACCTCTCTAACATCATCCTCACCCGTAACTCTTTTTCTTTTAATGACAATTTTACCTCCAAATCAAGGGCTGGGCCATTGGAAGTAGATTCAGCCCGTCAGACGCTAACCTCCACCTCGGTGTCCTGGAAGAGAAGTTCCTTTCCAGTCACCCTCTAAAACCCCTTCTGTGGCTTCGGTACGTTGATGACATCTTTCTACTCTGGCCAAAAACATAGACTCCCTCAATTCCTTCATCTTCCAACTTAATGATTCCTCATCTCTTTCTTTCACTTCCAACATCTCATCATCACAGATCACTTTTCTCGATGTAAATATTTCCCTAACTAACAACAAATGTCAAACCTCCGTACATACTAAACCTACTAACAAACAACAATACCTTCATTTTAACAGCTGCCACCCCTACCACACCAAACGCTCCCTCCCTTACTCCCTCTCTGTCCGCGGGCACCGCATTTGCAACCATCCCGAATCCCTCAACAACTACCTCAACAACCTTCACCATTCCCTCCTCCAACGGGGTTACCCAGATTCTCTCCTTCACAAAAAAATTCTAAAACAATCCTACACCCCCAATCATCCCTCAACCACAGACTCCCACCCTCTCTCAATATGCACCACCTACTTCCCTGGCATCCAGTCCCTGAAATTCATCCTCAAAGACTTGTACCCCATCCTCAAAAATCACAACGTTTCGTCCAACCTTCTTCCTAAATGCCCTTCTGTTACTTTCAAACGGCCCGCCAACCTATCAGATCTCCTCAAAACCACCAAGCCTCTTTCCAAATCCCCTCCCACCCCCAGAATCACACCCACTCCGGGCTTGCGAGCAAGATGCAAAACTTGTCCTATTTTCACCACCCCACCCCTCTCCATCCCACCTTTTAACTCTCTTCCGCCCTTCCCCCACTCCTCATGCATATCTCAGGATGTAATCTATCTTCTGACTTGCACACTCTGCCCGGCATTTTACATAGGCCAGTGTTTTTTTATGTGTTCTCGTGCTGTGTGTTACTGTCTAAGTTTTATATATATATATATATATATATATATATATATATATATATATACATATATATCGTTAACATTATTACGTAATCCAAAACCGAATCCAGCAACATCAGTTCCCTCTTCATCTCTTTCTACTTCATTCCTCCCTTCATCCCGTCCAACATCCCTATTTTGTTCCTGCCCTTTCCTCGCTTTCCTCCCTCCTCCTTGAGAAAGCCTTCCTTGCCTAGCGAAATTCTTCTCCTTACGTCCCTACCACTTTGACCTTGTTGGTCCAAAACACTTCCGAGATATGTAAACTGCTCTACCTGCTCTATTTTTTCCGAGCCTATTTTCATATTTAGCTTAGCCTTTTTCTTTCTGGAAAATCGCATAAACTTTGTTTTACTAATATTGATTCTCATCCCATATTTATCGCACTGAACCTCCAATTCACTCAGCAATGCTTGCAACCCCTTGGCTGACTGAGCAACTAATGCTTGGTCATCAGCAAACCTAACCGATTTTACGAATTCCCCTCCGACTTTCATTCCTACCTCCAGTTCTTCCCATGCCTCTTTAGTCATTTCCTGCACATATACGTTGAACAGCACCGGTGACAATGGGCAACCCAGCCTTAACTCTCTTCCTAACACTGCCCATCCGGACTGTCCGTTCCCCACTCGCACCTGAGCAGTCTGAGACATGTACAGGTTACGGATCGGTCTCCTGTCCGTCCAATCAATTCCTATTTTCGGCAATACACGCATTAATTTTTCCCAATTCACTCTATCAAACGATTTTTCGAAATCCACAAAACAGGCAAATACGTCCTGATTGTATTCTATATTCCTCTCAATTAGTGATCTCATTACTGCAATGGAATCACGCGTACCTCTTCCTTTCCTAAATCCAAACGGATCATCCCCTAAGTAATCGTTTGCCTTACTCTCTATCCTTTTGTTGATGAACCTGAGAATAACATTAGCTGCGTGGGATATCAAACGTATTGTTCTGTAATTCTCACATGATATAATTTTTACCTTTTTCGGAATAGGAACTAACACTGATCTCACAAAATCTTCCGGCAAGATTCCGTCCTCATAGATACTACGAATCAGTCCATATAGAGTCTCCTTCCCACATTTTCATAAAAATTTCAACAGTTCCACAGGAATGTTGTCTACCTCCACGGCCATATTTGCTTTCATATCCTTTAAAGCCCTTTCTATTTCATCGTCGGGTATGCTTGGACCTAAGCTATCTCTTTCTACGCCATGTTCCTTTTCTATGTCTAACCTTGTTGGCCTATGTTCTCTACCATATAGTGTTTCTATATATTCCTTCCATCTCTCTTGGATTTTTTCTGGTTCAGTTATTATCTGACGCCACTAATCGTTAACTTTTAGCACAGATCTTACCTTCTTACTTCCCGATAATAACTTAACCTTAGTGTAAAGCGCACCAATTTCTCCCTTCCTCTGTAATATTTCCATATCCTCGCATTGCGTTTTCCACCATATATCTTTTGCGTTATTTGTGGCCCTTCTGAATTTATTTTTAACTAATGATACCTAATTTTTCCTACTCTTGGTTTACATTCGATTCTATATCACGTTCTTGAAACATTCCCATTTTTCTTCGATAGTACTCAGTTCTTTACCGTCATCCATCATTTTCTCTACAGCCTGCTGATACTTCTGCTTTGCTTGTGACCCTTCTCAACTTATTGTTTAACTCTTTGTACTTCATTTTACCTAACTCTGTGTTTACATTTGTCCATCTTCTTCTCTCATCCATCTTTGCAATCATCTCATCCGTTACCCATGGTTTCCTTATCCTTTTCCCGTTAACGGTTCCTATAGTGTCTTTAGCGGCTTCCAGTATCTCTTTCTTGATACATTCCCATTTTTCTTCGATAGTACTCAGTTCCTTACCGTCATCCATCATTTTCTCTACAGCCTGCTGATACTCCTTCCTCGTTAATCCATTTAATGCTTCTAAATTCCATTTCCGAACCCGCCGCCCTTGCCTTATCTTCTTGAAACGAACGTTACATTTCATAACAACTAAATTGTGGTCAGAGTCCGCATCCGCTCCTGGGAAACAGTGCGAATTTATCACACTGTTCCTAAACCTGTGCCTCACCATAATATAATCTAACTGATATCTTTCTGAGTCACCTGGCATTTTCCATGTATACCTACGCCTTTTTTGGTGTCTAAACCGTGTGTTGGTGATGACTAAACCCTGTCTCTTGCAGAACTCAATTGCCTCCTCCCCGCGTTCATTCCTCGTGTCCTACCCCATTGTCTCCCACCTCACCACCCTCTCTTCCTTCGCCTACCGTCGCATTCCAATCGCCTATCACTACCAAATGTTCCCCTGCAGGAACACACGCGATTATATCCTGTAACCCATCGTACATCCTATCGAATTCTCCCTCTTTGTGGTTGCTCGGTGGCATGTATGGTTGAACAATGACCGACTGAAATTCATCGGTTCTGCTTTAATCTCTACGAGTAAAATTCTATCAGTTGCTTGTTCTATGTTGACTACGCTTCTTCCTACCCCTTTGTTTAATATTACGGCAACCCCTCGTTGGCTCTCGTCCCCGCCGCTGTATATCACTTTACAATTGCCACTCTAGTAATCCCCGCTATCCTTGCATATCACCTCGCATACACCTAAATCATCTGTATTACCTCTTTCCATCTCTCGCTTAATATTCTCTTACTTGAATGTCCTAAACGGTATCCTGATGTTCATTGTTCGTATTCTAACTACTTTCGTCTTCCTCTGCGTCTTCTCCCCTGGTATTACAATTTTTTCCCTGCAAGGGTTTCGTGGGATGCCGACCAAGGCACAAAATACTTCCAACTCCTAGATCGAACAAAATCTCGCCGTAAACAAAAAACAATTAAAAGAAATACTCAGGGAAAAAACAATTCATCAATGGAATAAAGACTGGCAGAATTCCGATAAAGGTATTCACACTAGAGAAATTTTCCCAGACGTCATTGAAAGGCTAAAGATAAAATTTAAGCAAACTAAAAAAGCGACAACTCCTATCAGGCCATGGAAATTTTGAACACTACCTCAATAAAATAGGAAAACCAAGGACTAATCTATGTAGTACCTGCCTAATAGAAGACACAGCAAAGCATAGAATAGGGGAGTGCCTACAGTATGAAAAACCCAGACATGAAATTTGGCATAGCATGACTTATAAGAAAAGCGAGATGCGTGAGATTGTGCTATTTTGCCTTAAGCATAACTGCAACCAATTATTTAAAATGATATAATAATATTTGATAATTGTACAATAAGGTTTGATAGAATTTGTTGTTGTCTTGTATGTTTTATTGTATAAGTAAATTGTATATAATTGCTATTTTAAGTTAACTAGTAATATTTTTTCCTAGTGTGCGATCAAAAACTCCTGTATGACTTGGTAAACTGAAGTGTTATCATAAAATAATATTTATTCCTTAGACAACTTATTATCTCTAATTGTACTAAATTCGAGTCCAGCATCACTTTTGTCATTTAATGCTATTTTGTCATCTTGTTTGATATTTCTTTCTCGTGTTGTGTAATTGATGTTAATTGCATCAGCATACTAAAGGGAGATTAAGCAGGGACCCCCTCAACATATTTCACTTTCAAAATCAGGAATAATGCTGTTCACTTACTTGATTTTCAACTTTATTTCGTGTGTTTAGAAATGGAATATGATAAGTCAACTTAAACAACTAGTTTTATATTAGAAAATACTTGGAATAATACCTGTTCTCGGAATAACTGTAATATATGCCATATTAATAATTATATATGCCAAATAAATGCCATATTGCAGCTGCTATGTCCAGCCAGCATGTTGCGCCTCCTAAATGGTAATATCAATTGCATCGATTACATAATCTAGACACGCCTCGGAATTCCATGCATTCTCTCCATGTGAATTTGCTCTGATTTTTTTTAAATAATGGCCTGATTAGCGCTTCATCACGGAATTACCGGGCATTAATACCAAACTACAATTTGAGCATTATAAAGCACCTCTACCTCATTTTCTATTCACGAACTAATCACTTTGATAGCTATGAGAGATGATGAATAGGTTAATTAGTCCTAATTTCACCCCCATACCTGTAAGAAATGAATGGAAAAAATGTGTTCATGCATTGAAAAGGTATTGAACGGAGCCACCATAAGGCTTATCGACCATATTTTAAATTAGGTGACCCTGATTAACTATCAATACTCGTTTCATTGAAAATTTTGCAAGACAAATACATGAGCCTTGAACTACTAAGCTAAAAGTTATTAAAATGAAATGAAATTATTGACTCTGTAATTTCAGACACTTTATTTAAAAAACACGACCCAGGTTTAATTAAGTACGTGGATTTACAAAGTCAATAATTTCATTTCAATACGTTATGCAAATTTCATAAAGTTACGTCGGAGTCAACAAATTTTGGAAAAGTTATTGATGTATTGTGTAGACCTACGTTTGGTTAGAAAAGTGGTGTTAGATCCATTAAATAAATATACTATAAAATGAAATATTTTCGAGTTTAAAAATAAAATTTCTCCTCATAGTGCATATTTCAGCAAATTAAAAAGTGTTTGGAGTAAGATATACTATGTCTTATTAATTAATTAAAGGGAATAGTATTGCGTCACGTATTTGGTCCCTAAATTATTATTGCATCCTCCTTAATTAACACAATTGTTCATATGTATGATTATATTGGGTTCGCAATTAATTTTTTTAAACAAATATTGACATGGAACTAACCCTATAACTATGTTATATGCCAAATCAAAAGCCGTAAATCCACCCGGGAAAAAATGACGTGTCTCGGAATGACAAATCTCGGACTAAGATTTGGCCACTCAGATTGTGCGTATCTTAACCAATAGTGCAATGCAAAATCAAAATGAACCCTCTTTAAGTGTGGACCGGACAACATTAATTGAAATTACTATGTCCCTTGTTCCTAGAGAACGTTCCTGTAAGTTCCTATAAATGGGCAAAGGTTTTCCCATTTATAAGAGTACGGCTGGGGTTAACTCTTCCCATTATGGATATTACTTGGAAATAGTCACATGAACAATTTTGATAGAAAAGGATATTCTATTCTTCTTCCTCCGAATATGGACCTCATAAATATGAATTGGGAATTTTCATAACATCATAATATCTTTCATAACATGACGTCATAACATCTTGTTCCTTTAAAGCCCCCAAAATTTCAGGGTGTAAGAGGACGTCTCGGTAGCTTAAGTGGTTAAAGCACTCGGCCGGATATCGAGGGATCCGGGTTCGAATCCCGGTCAAGGCGAATGATTTTTACTCTCTGAAATGGTTGCATTATTATGAATTGGGAAATTTAATGAGGGTTTGCAAATGAACTCATAAGAACCCCTTCTTTCAAGAATGCTAAAAGAAGGGTTTTTCGCTTGGCCTTATTTCTTCTCCCACTATTTATTGATACTAAACAATGTAGCAACGATAATTACCTTAAATATTCTTATACCTTACTTGTATAGAGAATGATAATAGTTGCAACCGACTCTTTTTGATATCCTCATTGAAAAAGAGTAGCTTACACTGCCATACTTTGGCTTTCATCGTTAGAAAACTTACATTGGGCAATAAAATGGCTGCAAGAATACTATATGATAAACAAGAAATAACAGTCGAAATAAAATTCCTAGGGAAAAGCATTAACTTTCTGAAAAATGCTTTCAGAGGGAACTAATTGCACAATCGTACTTCACAGTACATAATACTAATAATTTATGAGAAAAGGTCAAGAAGGGGCCTCGAATGTACACTTTTAAAATTTCTAATTAATATCTATCACATTCTAAACACAAGATATTTATTGCATTGTATAAGGAAGAAAAGAAACCTCGTATCAATAAGAGATGAGATTTCAAGGTCACAGTTTAAATGCTCTCCGTAAATACTAATCTTAAGTCAGCCCAATTCTAAGAATGCATGTGCTAATAAATTACTTGATGATGAAATATATTCCTAACGTAGAAACATATCTCTTGGTAAAAGTAAGCTACAATGGAACGTTGCCCAAATCAAATATCAACCGGTCTCCTCCATTTATATGAGACCTGGACTCATTTGCATCATTGCAGACAATATCGTCACCTATGACGGAAATTTCGACCCGAATTCAAAGCTTGTTCTCTGATAAGATATTAAACAATAAAACCTTCAGAGAAAGGGAGAAAAAATAAACTTTGATGCAATAATTGAAATAAATGAAGGAATAAACGACTAAAAAGTTGTTTGCTATACTTGTCATCAAATGGTTACTAAATTTAATTAAATGAGAGTAAGGTAGAGGCATATACATCTACATAAATACCCTGCGAGCCACCAAAAAAGGTGTGTGGCAGGGGGTAAGAGTATATAGACAAGGATCACGTAAAACTTCTTGGGCACATCCCATTTTTCCTGAGCAGTAATGAAAAATGCGAAGTTAATTATGGTTATAAAACAAGTTAACAAGTTCCGGAGGCAGAAAGTTTAATCAATAACCACATAATCCATTACGTTATAAAGTTCGGATCCAAGAATTCTGCAGAGTCAGACATTTAACAATTATAATAAATTGCGGGCAAATCAAGTTGGGGAGATTTAGAAACGATAAAAATACACAACAGTTTGACAAACTCTCATTACATATACCTCAGCGGGTTTGTTAGGTCACCATGGGTATATATATACTCGTACAAGTATTAAAAGTAGAGTGTGGCAAATTGTGAAGAATTTTTACTGGTACTAATCAGACATTCCACTTGAAGTGGATTACACTTAATTAACTTTTATAGTCTATAATTTTTTTCACTTATGAGGTAGGTTTAGAGGAGCCTGATAAAATGATAAAAATCAGTCGAACTTTCCCAAGAAAAAGTCTCGGAAGCTCAAGGACCGTGAAGAAGTGCGATATGCAAGGAGGAACAAATCGAGCGAAGTAATAAAACTAAAATCCGAAGAGAGGCAAAAACCTCCAAGTGGCTCTTTTGGGCTTTTTTTAATCTGGAGGGCACTGAAGCGGATGTGAAGTTTGATCAACGGAAGACGACGAATGAAAATTTGCTAATTAACTCAATCATTTCTTAAGACTGTTTCGGAAAAACTACGTGTAATTAACCTGGTCGAGTTCAAAATTCATGGTGTGAGACATTTTCGAAGAGAAGTGATAATAACAAGCCACTCAATGTTACTAAATCTAACCGAAGGGAAAATTGTTCAATGTGAAAAAATCTTGAGTAAAAACAGATAGTTTTACCTATCGTATCATCGTCATCACTCTAAAAGAATGAATACTAAATTAACATTTTATAAATCATCATAAGCACATATATGTACTACTTTAATCCATGTGTTTAGGAGTTTTGATTTACTGCAGCCTTAGCAAAACAAAATACTAGGAGGGATCATGACGTCATCCAAATACACCTGGCACCGAATCAAAGAATGATATCACTTTTTAAATATCAATGAATGGTATTAACTGAGGAGAAGAAACGGCCATCAAAAAAGAAAAACTCTGTTTTCATATGTTACTTTACAGAGTTGTAATCCACTAAAATTACATAAGTCAAGGTTATTGTCCAGAAAACATCTATTACACATCTTTTTGGAGTATCCGCATCGAACTGCATCGGGTAAGTCGGTATAAGTCGGGTGCATTTCGAAATGAGGTCTACATTTGCCTGCTATATTTTCCAGTCGAATTCCGATGCGTAACATATTCTAAAATGAAATGCATATTAATGCATGAGCATGCATTCATAGTTTATTCATTCACGTGAAAAATGTAAACCAAAAAGTCGCGCACCACGTGATGCGCTTACTTCACCAATCATTGGAGAAAATGTCTCACCGTGAGGCAGTCGTCGCCCAACATTGCCGCGTATCAACAGGCGCAATGCAGGAGACGAACGCGAAGAACAATCGCTCTCACACACACGCTGGCATTAAGGGTTGATGCTTCGGAGGACCTTCCCTTCGGATGAAGAAGGCTTCGAGGGAGAGGAGAGGGCGGAGACGCCACTCTCCGACTATCGGCGACGAGAACAAACATCAACCCATGTCTCTCTCTCCAATACACGTGTGACCCGACGCGACGGGGCGAAATGAAAGCGCGAGGAACAGGAGGCGCATCCAGGCACATGCATTCCACCCCCTCCCCCCAGTAGAAAAAGCCATCCCCAACATCCACCGCGCCAATTCCGCCTATTCTCGCGCCATCTTCTCTTTACACCCCTCACCCCCCAACCATCGCCCTGCGGCGGGAAATGCAAAACGGAACGGCAGGGAAAATAGAAGACGTCGAAGCGCACGACGCGGAAACATATGGCTCGGGTTGTCGGGAGAGGGGGTGGGTGGCGGGAGCGGCGCAGGGGGGGGAGGGGGAGAGGGTGGACTGGGTGCAGGCGGCGTGCATTCTGCGCGGGCGTCCCGACGTATCCGGAAAAGCCAGACGTGAAAGCAGTGTTTTTGGAGATCTTTTCGAACAAAATAAAATATTGAAGGGCAGATGAACAAAACCCTTGACCCGGCGGAGGAGGCGATAAATTGGATAGATTTCGAAAAAGAGAATTGAAACTCAGCGGTAGGATATCTATATCGAAAAACAAAGGAGTCCTCGCGATGCCAACGGGGGCATTCCCGCACATTTCATCGATCCCCGGGGAGTGACGGCAGTGAGGAGATGAAATGGGCATGACGAGGCATTTCGTTCGGTTCGAAAATATTGAAAAGAGAACTCACTGCGTTCGAAATCACCCGTCAAGCACCCGGGAGGCGGCGTGCAGTTTACCACGCCGATGCATGCAAAAAAGTCTCAGCCAGAAAATTCAATATTTCTGTTGAGGCAAACCACCTTAGCATTTTTGGATATTGAGAGGGCGAAGGAAGCTTATTTGGGGTGATAAGAGATGCAGCAAATGGCAAGTTTGGTTTGGAAAGCAAGTCGTTCGCTATTATTGCAGAAGTGACGTCAATAGGGGATGAAAAACGTTAATTCTCTCAAGCGCTATACACAAGCTTTATTAAATGTGAAGTTCGGCTCTATTTGCGGTTTCTAAGGAGATAGCTGGTTTAGGACGTGGTTAATTGCATTAGAAAGGAACATCAAATATTTGATTGCTAGATAAGAGGTGATAGTGAGAGATAACTACTTCGTGAAATACTGCGAATGAATCACAAGGTGCCATAGCCTCGGAACAGAATGAAGTCATTAAAACCGGTTACGTTCCGACAAGCAAAATACAAGAGCGTAAATAAAATATGGCAACACTTACTCCAGCAGTCTTTGTTTTAAAGGTTCAAAATCACTTCACAACATTTAGTTTCTTCAATTATAGGTGCATGCGTTTCGATCAACTTTCTGTCAAATGCAACCAGCAGCAAAACCAAACACATGAAAATACCCATGCAGAAAAAATACTTGCCTATTTTTAAGTCCTTCTTGGACATCCATGTACTTGCGATAATAAACAATTTTACTTGAATATCTTAATAAAAAAGGAGAAAAAATTTCCTTTAAATATAACTTCATACTCGCATGTGACAGGTTCAACTCCCAAGTACCGTTATCTATTTCCCAATGTCGATATAAATATTTCATTTACTTTGATATAGCGATTTAACCTTATTATAAGGTAATCTACCGGTTAAGGTAGGTTTTTGGATGGACACAACTATCAAATAAACATTTTGTAACTCCAAACAAAACCCAATCCAGCAACCTATTCTACATCAGGTGTCTCTTCATCACTCTATGCTTCTTTCCTCCCTTCATCCCGTCTAACATCCCTATCCTGTTCCTACCCTGTACTCGCTTGCCCAACATTCTCCCCTCTATTACCTTCTTCAACATTCCACTACCGCTCAATATGCCTTTCATCCATTTTTCCTGCCTCCATAGGATTTCTCTCAACAAGCCCCTCTTCTCGCCCACCATCACCAGTACTTCCTCATTCGTTTTCCTTTCGGTCCATTTCACCTTCTCCATTCTTCTCCACACCAACATTTCAAAAGACTCCAATCTACGCCAATCAACCCGCTTCAGCGACCACGTTTCCGCGCCGTCCATAGCTACCTACGCTTATCAGAGTTTTTCCAAGTCTTTTCTTAACCTTAACCTCCCTACTCAACGTCCCCGTCATCAACTCCCTCCTCCTTGAGAAAGCCTCCTTGCCTAGCGCTATTCTTCTCCTTACGTCCATCCCTACTACTTTGACCTTATTGGTCCAAAACACTTCCGAGATCCGTAAACTGATCTACCTGCTTTACCTTTTCCTCTCCTATTTTAATATTTAGCTTAGCCTTTTCCTTTCTGGAAAATCGCATAACCTTTGCTTTATTTATATTGGTTCTCATCCAATATCTATTGCACTAAACCTCCAATTCACTCAGCAATGCTTGCAACCCATTGGCCGACTGACAAACCAAACCCTGGTCAGCAGCAAACCTAACCAATTTTACGAACATTTTCCAACTTTCACTCCCACCTCAAGCTCTTTCCATGCCTACTTAATCATTTCAGTTAACAGTGAAGTTAAAGAGAGGTGTTATTTTGCTCTAGTTGGGCCACATTTGGAATATGCCGCAAGTATTCGGGATCCTTCTAGGGAGACAATCTGGCCAAAAGAATTAGATAAAATCCAGAGAAAATCCGGCAGATTCGTTAAAAATCTTTAGATAAGAACACAAGTGTAACAGGTCTTTTCGGGGATTTCGGCTAGGAGCCCCTTGAAATACGAAGAGAACCAGCGAGACTTAAGACTTTTAGAGAGATTCAGAACCAGCGAGTTAAACGATGACACTAAAGGAATAATAATTGCCCCAAACTATTTAGATAGATCAGACCACAAAGATAAAATAAGGGAGATAGATTCAGATAGATTCAAACACTCATTCCTCCCCAGAACAATCAGAAATCATAATAGCAAGAAACCGAAGTCACTTCAGAAATATTAAAAACATTTAAGTTGCAAGTCGGAACAAAATTAAAAATTCCAAGATATTAGGTAGAAATGTAGGTGCATGCGTATGTTTGTTGGTAGTTTGTGTGTTTGCATGTGTATTGGGTGAAAGGATTCTTGCATGAATGTTTGCCATGTTTGGTTTGTGGACTATAAATTTGTGGCTTCTGCATGCGGTTTTTTTCTTTCCAAATTGCGGGTGGTGCCCTAACACCACCACCACGATGTGGATTTCTTCCACATATAGTATACGTTGAACAGCACCGGTGATAATGGGCAACCCTGCCTTACACCTCTTTCTAACACTGCCAATCCGGACCCTCCGTTCCCCACTCGCACCTGAGCAGTCTGAGACATGTACAGGTTGCGGATCAGCCTCCTGTCCCTCCAATCCATTCCTATTTTCTGCAATATACGCATTAATTTAACGCGTACCTCTCCCCTTCCTAAACCCCAACTGATCATCCTCTAAGTAATCATTTGCCCTACTCTCTATCCTTATGCTGATGATCCTGAGAATAACCTCTGCTGCGTGGGATATCAAACTTATTGTTCTGTAATCCTCACATGATGTAGCCTATACCTTTTTCGGAATAGGAACTAACACTGATCTCATAAAATCTTCCGGCCAGATTCCTTCCTCATAGACACTACGAATACATCCATATAGTCTTCCTCTCACGTTAACCTTATCAAAATAAATTTCTGTTCTAGTATTTATTTGAGCTGAAATTTTAAGGGGAACCTAAAATATGACAGTTTTGCAACAATATAAACACCAACAAAAACCAACTATTGCAGAAGCAGGCAGTCATTCGTTTGAAAGTATCCATTAAATAATTTACTGGATGATTACGGTTTACCTTATACTATATTACTATTTGATTTGTGAACATTCTGGAGAAACTAATTTTTAAGGGTGAAAGTGTTCGCGTGAAGGATTGAAATCTATTCTTAAAATTCATAGGATAATTAAAAATCTATCAATAAATGCAAGAGCTAGAAAATGAATTTTGGAACTTCAATGTCGGACTTTCAGATGAACTACTTCGCGTTACTTTAGCGCTCGACAAATCGGCGCAGCACCAGACAGAGAGCCATTTCTTGAGGAAACTTACTTCTAAATATTTTTTCTGCGATATAGTGGAACACAAAATATGGATTCCTATTGAGACACCGCTGCTTCGGGTGGAGGTTTACGGTATTCATTGCGACAGATTAAATCCATTTGATAGCTTTTTTAAACTGAGAGCCTTAGACGAATAATGCCATTCATTAGCAAAAAAGCCCTTTGGAGAATTTAAGAGAGAGATAAGCACTGCGGAGAGGGAAAATGCGCGTGGAATAAAATGCGTAAAACGCTTGAAAACCAAGAGAGAAATTGACTTGGTCCAACTAGGTCGTGAAGGCATGAGAGTAACGGCGTAGCTTGCATCCATCGCTGAACGCGACCCCTGTACCCCCTCTACGCGGGATGAACACTATAAATCTGTGTTCTCAACTGTAAAATATACAATTCCTAGGAGATTAATACAAATTTGCAAGTCGCTGTAAATACATGAGGAGGTACTTGTGAATATAAAAGGGATAAATTTCGCTGAATTCGAGGGACTGGAGAGTACGAGCTAGTTTAAAACCTACCATTTATCATACTTTCAAAAACTGAGGACGAGAGTAACGTACGATTAAATGCATAAATTCAAGGGTTGTATCAGAACTTTTGTAATTGCGGCAAAGAATTGTCTCGAAAGATCCAAATGGAAATCATGAAGTAACTCGAAAAACGTGTAAACATTTTGAGTATTATGAAAATCCCTACAAGAATGTAAAGAAAGGCGGATGAAGGAGTCAAGATTAAGATAGAGATCCGTTCAAAACTTCGAATACTGATTGAAAAATTCTAGATGAATTACTTTATCACGCGAAACCCTCAGAGCACAACAATTCGTGTCTTGTCGTGAGAATATGTAAGGGTTGCGAGAGTGATTGAAAAATTCTACATGAACGAAGTATCACAGAAATAGTAATGCACTACAGAGCCAAATTTAAATGAAAAAAGACTTCCATAACATGAATGGCCAACATTTCTCTGGAGGGAAAAAGGCAAAAGAAAGTCGAAAATTCAAGGTTACAACATTCTTAAGAAAATGTTTGATTCGTCTGTGGCCGTAGTTCTCCCTTATCGGTGGTATTCCAGTCGGACACTTGAGCCAATAAGGATACATTTTTTCTCCCGGGTCATCACAAAAGACTATAAATACTATGCAGGGCGGCTTAATGCTCAACTGACGCCTTTCCGACGGGTATTCGTCTGCCTTTTCAGCGCGGGAGATTTCGCGGTAAATTTTGTGGCGTAGGGAAATGGGTCGTGGTGAATAAAAGAAAAAAAAAGGAGAGGTGAAGGATAGAAAAATAAAAGTAAAACGTGAATAATAAGAGAATAAAATGACTGCAGGGCCGTGCGAAGTGGAGACATGAGATAGAGGGAATAAAAATGGCAAAGAATGGAAAGTGAGGAAAATGGATGGGAGCGACTCACACAAAGGAAACGAAGTTGCTGTGCTTCGGGAAGAAAATATCAGCAGAAGCAGCAGTAAACACAAAAAAGAACCCGGCTTCGTGCGCCTCACTCCAGGGCGGAGAGAAAAAAGGGGTTCCGGAGGGTAGTATGCAGAACTGGGTGGAGAGATTATAAGGCAGGAAGGAGGGTGGAGACAGGAGCGAGTGTAGCCGGCCACCCCTGTCGAAGTAGGATGGGATAAAAACGAGCTCCCTCAATGGGATGCCATGGCACCCTGCCGTCACGAAGGGTCTTTCTAGAAAGTCAAGCGGGGTGGGTAGAAGGGGGGGGCGGGTAAGGGTTTTGGCTCGGCGAAGCTCAATCCCCAACGCGAATTAATTCCCCGACTAATGCATGGTGGCTCCGCGGAGGCGCCGGGTGTCCCTCCCCAGGGCGGTTGATGGGTGAGCCCAGCGACATCAGAGCGTCTCTTAATTCGAACGGACGGATTCCCTCGAATCTTCCGCTTCAGCAGCCTCCCTTTTTCGGTCTAATTCGCTCCATGGG
Source organism: Hetaerina titia (assembly GCA_037158775.1). Classification (NCBI taxonomy): domain Eukaryota; kingdom Metazoa; phylum Arthropoda; class Insecta; order Odonata; family Calopterygidae; genus Hetaerina; species Hetaerina titia. The sequence goes on from CM073772.1 coordinate 120,559,787, forward strand.
TTATGCCCGACGGCAGCAAATCAGGAGGGCGCCTGCTCGTCGAGCTCCCACGTAAAACAGGATAAACTGCACCCGTCATTAAAAGTAAATTAGCAAACTTGTCAAGTTCAGAGTGGATTAAAGCACGCGCAGGTTGACGGAAACACTTTCAGATTTGCGCCGGAGAAGATAAGGTGTCACCAATTCAAAGGGTTACTTGCACGTGAAAACTTGTAAGGAAGGCGTCATAATGCATTCGCTGGTGACAATCTTAAATATCTAGGAGCATCAGAGGAAGGACGCGAAAAATTACTTCATTATTAAGTGAAATAAACGATACTTGATCCGTAAAAAAATTTTGTGGTAAGAATGGTAGGCGTCACTTCTGGGAAACCTCGACGTGAAAATAATCTATCAAGGAAGAATACAAGTATTAACTCACCATTACATTACGAATTTAATTTGTTTGATTTTGACACAATGGGGGCAATGATAAGAAATATTAGCCTTAATGATATTACTAAGGGAGAAATTAGGGAATGAACTGTTAAAGCACTGCTTCAAAGAATTTTTATTAGATTTGCATCACGTCTCAAGCAATTACGACTGCCCTTATCACAATCCATTTCTTTCTGCCGGAAGAAAATAAAATGATCCAATTAATTATGCCAATTGAGAGTGGCTGCTGATTAATACTGATCTGCTGAGCGGTTCTACGGAATTCATTATTAAATTAATGGGATGAGCTTCGGCGACTAACTCGACGAGGAGCTGAAGGCTCTTGCATCTGCCTCCATCGATACCCTATACTATCAACCTTGGATGTCTATGAAGGTGCTAAAAGCCAAAATATATCTTGAGGAGATTTATCTTTTTCTCGTATTTCATGAAATCGCGAGCCTTTTCTATATTAGAGCATTCTCAATTCATGCATGACGCTACCACATTCATTTTTGTACATCATCCTGAAAAATTCACAACCTCCAGAATATTTGGGTGCAGATTAACTCAGGACTGACACCGTCGTTAAATCTACTGAAGCCAAGAGCACTAAAGAAAGATTTATACTCGTACTTAAAGGAAAGTCAAACTTTTTGTGAATCATTTTTCTGAGTGTTCAACTTTCCTAATCTCTATTTTATTATCCACACTTAAACATCCATTTATCAAAAATTCCTCCCAAAGCCACTTTCAAAGATGAAAATAGCTTTTGAAAGGGCACTTTTGTATTTTGTGACACTAATTCGTTTTTTAAATATTCCCAAGCAAATGTCTTCCCACAGGAAATTCGTGGAGGAGAACATTGAATTGAATTCGAAGTGTAAAAGTTTAAATGCATTTTCTGCCCTCGTGTGCTCTTGTCCTCTTGACACAATTGAAACGTGCCCAGTAATATATCTTATCCTCACCGCATTTTTCTAATCATTCGTTTGCGTTCGCCTCATTCGCCAGAGGCATCCATCGCTCCTTCCCAGCACTTGCCTCGGACAATAGCATCTCGAAGATTGGTCATCATGATATGGGAAAATGGAGGAAAAATGGTCAAGTTATTTTCTTTTCCTTATCCCACTCTATCACAGCCTCACTCTCCCTCCCGCTGTGGCAAACGCTTTCGGCGCACTTCGAGCGCCAAGGAGGAAAGGGAATAGAACGAAAGATGGAAATAAATGAAGTAAACGAAGAGTGATAAATAACCTATAACCCAACCTACGTCTTTCATTTGTCTTTTTCTTCCAGCACACACGATCCTCCTCCCGCCCATCAACCTCTGCCCGCGAAAACTTCGTCAACGGTCGAAGGTTAATGGCCCTGGCCAGCTATATACGTTTCCTGCGAGAGGAGCGAGCCTCATTTCGTGCAGCTCATCCTTCAATTCTCTAGCGTTCAATGGTTATAATTTATTAATGGTAAATCGTCGTTAGATCAGTGGTGCTTTATACATTTCCCCCTAAGATTGGAGCTAAAGAGAAATATTTTAAATTAGAATTGAATAACAATCTCAAAGGTGAAATCGTTACAGAGACTGAAATTTAAAAAATTCTAGATAAAGGTTTTAATTTAATTGAAATGGAATTGGTGACCCACATTTTGAATTATCTGCAGTTGGATGCTAACAATGGTGGGTTCCATGATTGTTTAGTTCACCAAACGAAGGCACTCGTGAGACCCAATGACGATGAAGAGATTACATCTACATAAACACCCTGCGAGCCACCAAAAAAGGTGTGTGGCAGGAGGTGTAGCACCAGGAGGAAAGGGTAAGGGATAAGGGGGTTGAGGTTTATTCAAATAGGTGGGGAAAGGGGGGGGGAACCTGTAACAGAAAAAATCTATTTATATATATATATATATATATCCACGCACAGTCTCTAAGCTGTGCGTTAATACTTATTGTGTTGGACTGACTCCTTGGGGATTTCGATTACAAGCATTCTGGTCTCTTATCGTTCTAGGAAAAAATTACATTTTAAACCTGTCAGTCTTGCAGTCTATCTCTCTAATCTTACATTCGTGATCCCTCCGACCGTAATATGTTTGGGTTGATATTATATCCTTGATGTCATCGGAAAAGGGCCCATCTTTAAATGTTTTTAATAATTTTAATCTATATTGTAAACGCCGCTGTGTGAGAAAATCCCAACCTAAATTGTCTGGCAAAGTCGTTGCGCTGCTGCGTTGGTCATATCAATGTTTGACAAATCTAGCCCCCTTCCGCTGAACTCGATCTAATTCCGAAATCAAATTTATATGATGAGGATCCCATATACTGGCAGCATACTCTAGGTGGGGCCTGGCCAAGGCAAGGAAACATCGTTCTTTCACCTTTTCGTCGCATTCACCTAGCACTCTTTTCACAAATCCCAATTTATTTTCCCAAAAATGTATTACTACGCATTTAAAAAAAATTAATTCCAATTGAATTAAATTTTAATTCTGTCACACCAATTTTGAATTGTATCTAGGTCGTTGGCTAACACGACTCTGTCTTCGTGATTTAGAATGTCCCCATAAATTAATGTATCATCGGCGAAAAGACGGAGCTTGCTATTTAATACGGTACTGAGGTACCCAGGATTATCGGCTGGGTCTCAGAGAGACATGAAGTCACAATCCATCGGCGAAGGAAAAACTAAGCAGATGTAAGCAGAAACGCCGCCATCGACAGAGGCGGCGATTTAAAGATATATACATTTAAAAAAATTAAGAAATACCACAAAAACTCATTTCCATATTTATAGCAGCTTATGCAACATCGGCAACAAAATTTTCAGCAACTTTAATCTGCGCTTTTTCCTTTTTTCATTCTTCCATTACCATTGCCTCGAAAATCACTTGAAATTCATGCACATTTAGCTACCAAAAGTAATAAATAATTGAGGAGGGAATAGAAAGGGGGTGGAGAAGATAAGCAAGTCTTGGGAAGATATCTCATAAATACCCATTTCTTTTGCTTCCTATTGTTGCTCCCTTCCACCAAATACATGAATCTGGCACTTCATTTTTCGCCTTGCTATGACCTTGTTTTATCGACCCCACCGCTAGCTCCACAACTGCGACATTTTTCCGAATTGAACGCCCGATCCCCGCGCACGCCGATTCCCAAAATTCAGACGACCCTACCTCGCCCTTCGCACTCCTCACCTGCCTGCTCACCTTTCCTTCTCTCGCCCAGCTTAAAGCCCTTCCCATGCATCATCAATTATGCATCATGAGCTAACGGCAGTGACCTTATTTCAAAAAAACATCGCCCCCTTGGAATTTCCTCATCTCATGATTCCACCTTCCTTCTCATCCCTCCCACTCCACATCAACCGAGAGGAGTACTTCCATCCCTCCCGCTCCCTCCCCCTACTCTCTCTCTCCACAACATATTCATTCCCGCCTCCACCCTCCCATTCTCACTTCCCCAGACTCATCTCCCCCGTTTCCCTCGACTGTCTCGCACCGAATCTCCAAAATGAAATACGTCGTGTCGAATTCCAAGTCCCGAGAAAGAATGTTGTCATCATTTTGTCCCGGGGAGCAAAGTGAAGGTGGAATAAAACACTTCCGTCCACCCTAGTTTCCTCCCCCTTCTCTATCTCTCTCTCTCGCGGAATGCTAACATCGGTTAATTTACCCCCCTCCCTCCCCCCTTGGGTTTTCTCTAAATTTTTACCGAATTCCTGGCCAAGAGTCCGTATAAGGTTTTTGGGTCATCCTCATATCACGTGCGTACATCTCAGAACTGCGGCAAGAGAGTACATTCTAAGTTGAGGCGAATTGAAGAAATGAAAAAGTAGGCAAGGTTGCCCAAACTGGAGCTATCCGCGCTTATCTGGGGACGAAAACTTGCTTCCATGGGTAGTCTTCCTTTTAAGTCGAACAACCCTTTCCGACCAAAGGATAAACTCCAGAATGAGAAATAAATTACCCTAAATATAAAAATTCCATCCACTTACTCTCCGCTCTAGAACCAATTTTTCATTTTTAACATTACATACGTGCAATTCATCATTATTTTCTCTCAGCTACCGGCTACAGAATTTAAAATAAGCTTGGTTTTAAGTTTAAGGACATGAAGAGTTTATGACTAGAAACTCTAAAATGACATGCTGCGAGTATCGCAAAAGAAGAGTATCGCGAAATCCACGGATTACAGTATCCTATTCCGTGCTAAACTACACGTTATTAGAGGAGGGGCTTTTGTCTTGCCATCATTTTAACGTTTATCTTACTCTAGCCTTGAACTACTCCTTAATTCCTCTTCTGGCCAAAAATACTATATACACTCAACTTTTCCTGCCTATTTTATGAAGTAAAACATGATTATGGCACATGAAAATTTAACTCTATTTGCTAAACACGTAAAATTCGAAATGTAATAAATAGGAAATTATAAACACGATAACTGTGCATTCTCTCAAAAACGCCTTTAATTGAGGTCCAAATTAGGATAACCTAAATTGTTAAGCCAGAAGTGAATCTATACTATCTAATGGGGATACAACGAGGACATTTTTTCCGCAATCAAATGTCAGATATTTAATGGAACTTGGACGAGACGAAGACTGCGGCAGCTAAACTGAAAACTGAAAAACAATCTTTCCACTTGCCTCGTAAATTTCAGCACTTTTACGTCATTTGATATACACTTAGATTACAAGAGTTGATGAGACATGTTTTGATACGATCCACGAAAGAAACCGAGATTCCATCCCACGCAGAACCACTCACAGCTGCCACAACTCCTTCATCGCATCGAGTCATTTTTCAACTGGAAGCGACGGATTCATTACATTCCTTTGGAAATGTCTGCCGTCCCTTGGAAGAACATAAACATGTACTCTGAGTCAAAACAATGGGAAAAGGACACGGTAGACATTGTTCTTTATTACTTTCTCTAGAGGAACAAATCTTCTCTGGAGCATGAAAGAAAGAGGTTGAAGTGGAGCGGATAAAAATCGGCCGCTTTTAAAGTGACACCATTTCAAACATTTGTGAAATCATGCTCTTTGAATATCGGGTTCCGAATGCCGGATACCGTCTCTCTCTCTCACTCGACGATGGAATTTACCTTCCCCCAAGGTAAACCTCGGCTCTTGCAGTTTTATGAGCATATTTTACGTTCGGACACAAAAAAGTCAGAGGGAGAGTGTGGAGCGGGACGCGGTGGGAAAGTGCATCGAAATCACCATTGCTCCTGGGGTCCCCGGAAGAGCGGCGCTCCCTCCCGCGCGGTCCTCCCACCCAACCGCATTCCCCTACCAGTACACGCAATAGACCACCAGTTCCACTGTAAAGGTGAGAATACTCCCAAAAGGAAACGATGGCGCAGGGGTGACTGTACTCGCCTACGCTCCCGCACTTCATTTCGGACGCGCACTTCCCGGGTCCCAGACCCCTTTCCCGTCGGAGGAAAAATTCAGGGACTGGAGTCCCTGGAATTTTCACCTGGCAGCGGGAACAAAAAGAGTCCGACCAGGAAAGAGAGGCAACCCCGTGCCTCCCCCGACCTCCTTCCCGTCCACGCCGTTCCGTCGACGCATCGTGCATATGAGTCGGGTGGTCGATGAGGTGCTCTCGTAAGGGATATGCAAGAAGACGGCAAGAGCGGCGAGCCTGATATTAGAGCAGAAGAAGAGAATATTATTGCCGCACGCAGGAAGAGAAAGAAAAGGCTCGATGGTAGGGCTCTTTGTCCATCCTGTCGTCTCCTCTTCCATTCGACTGGAGTGCACCTTGGGGTGAGATGACGCGGAGATGGGAGGGGCCGGGACGGTTCAGAAGGAGGATTTGGGCCAAAGGCGTGGAGTCCTTCCTAAGCGAACCTCCCCAGGTGCTCTTTTTTTCTCGGCAGTCGCAAAACATCGTGAAAAATTCAATTGAAACGTAAAGAGTTCGAAATGTGAGGCGTCGAAGGTTAAGGAAAACAATTTCATCAGTTTAAGGCAACCGCCGATGAATCCGATCGCGCGCACGGCTTAATATGCTCCCGAACACTCTCATGCATTTTATGAGTCGTTAAAATGAAAAATGAAAAATCATCCGCTGATGATGTCATCGATTTTGTCGCGCGAAACCTAGTTCCATTTCTCAAGTTTTTCCATCCCACAGCAGGCTATGAAATTAGACTGCCTTCCATTTTACTCATCCAACAAATTTCTTCAACAACTGTGCGAAATACTAATTTGTAAGTACACCTTCGGAAACTACCCTTGCGTAAACTCATTTGAAGCTTAATTCATCAAATGTATGCTTAATGATATACGACAATTTTGAACATAATTTAGGTTTCACTTGTACTCAATTTTATATTTCACTGATCTTCTAATGGTTATCTTAAAATGAATGAAAACAACAATATTGAATAATTTTATTCTACGACGGGGAGGATCGAAAATAAAATAAGAATTGATGCAATGTAATAGAACACAGTACTAACGGCTAGCTCTATTGAACTATTTATAGAACCTATGGGTAGTATTTTCTTTTCCGTCGTTGTCTTGGAATGTGAAAATGTCAGGGCCAAAGACATCTTGCTCAGACACGGGACGACCACTCAGTGCCGTCTCCGGGGACCTTTGAATACATTAAACGGCATGATAATAGATCGCGGGCCTCCGGGACCGGTTGCAAGTGCACTCGACCCCAGTGGTCACTTCGGAGACCAAAAGAGTTTCACGACCACTTGTCGACTGGCCACCCCAACGACAAACCCACCTCCTCACGCCTCTCAACCCAAATGTGTAGCTGCTCCTGTTGTAGTTGCGACAGCGATTGTGCACAGTCGTAGTTATACGCAGATAAACACATAAGAAGAGGCTTTACAAGACTACTCCCGATGGGTTTCATCGAGATAAGGTTCTCGGGGTAAGAGTTGTGTGGGGTGCGATAGGAATCTAAATCGAGAGTACTGCTTTAGGGCGTTACACTGTTATGACCCCCACGAGGAGCTTCGAGGTCGCGGGCACCTTTTCAGAGCCCATGGGAGTCAACAGTTCTCGCCCACGCACACGAAGCTTAAAACACACCAGGACTCAAACAGGATTTCGGGTCTAGTGCTCCATTTATCCTGAAACACCCACCCCGCTCTCATTCACCACGGTGGCGGGAGATGGGCGAAAGAGGCGCCGACGCCGATAGGCTGGGATGTTGCAAAATTCCGTTCATTGGGGCAGCTCCAAATTCTAAAGTTTGCAACGAAGAAGATGTCATCCAGGGAAGACTTCTGCCGTTGGTCAATTCTTTTTTCAAAAAAGTGAGTGCATATACACGAGGCATGCTAACGTCAACTTACATCTATTCCACCAACCACAACAATTTACTAATGAAAACTGATAAAATATAGTTAGAAAGATGATGATTACACAAAAGGAAGCTCCAGCATAATATTTAAGGATATTCTAAAAGGCAAGTTGTTTGGTTTGACATTAGCAACAGAAGGAATTTCACTGTTCCATAGTTATACTTTGGAATCCTAATCTGCTAAATTCAAACGTGAGGCTATTGGAATATACCGCACTCAGCACCCAGTGAAATGATAGTGTCATTTAATCATTTAGTTCCAAGACTTTACTAACGATATTTTCACCAACGAACTTACGGATTTTTACCACTCATTTTTCCACGTTGACGACTGTTCTCAACATATGTAATTACTTATTCAAACAGAAGACCCTGAGCCACTGCCTGAGTCACTAACAATGTTTTTTTCAATTATTCATTGCTGCTAAACAATCGTGTTAAATTAATTAATTAGCAATTTCGCCAGATGAAAAATCGTATTGTAAACTAAAATCGTGCATTATCGTCGGTATTTCTTTGGGTAAGTCGATGTTTATTCCTTTGAGAGTCACATAATGGGAACACGAAAATCTAGCATAACCAGGCAATTTTGTTGACTTACTGTGCGGATCGGCTATATTTCGAGAAACACCCCGGACGGGAGTGCCTTCGACAGATTCCTTTCCCATGATCCCTGATTCCTACACACGAGTAGATGACTTTAAATCGACGGCGAAAAGTATTTGCACAAACCCCATAGCCCTCAACGGTGCTCATCTTGTACGTGAGGCGGTTTGGAATGAAGTGGTGGTGCTTACAGGGCCCCAGGAGCTTACAGGACCGGTCCCACGAGGATTTCTCGTTATCCTAGGAAGGGAGCTGGGAAAAATTTAAGGTGGTGAGGGAAGAAGAAAGAAATTAAACTGGAATGTTTATCCCGAGATGCTAAGGAAGGGGGAAACTTAGTTTTATTACTATATATATATACCATAAACACAGTAATCAACCCGAAGGTCGGTTTAGTAGGTGATGGTAGAGCTCACCCATGTACCAAGCCCGACGGCGTGTGAAAATTCACACATCAGGGTAGGGGGGCCAGTTCCTTTCCCTGTGCCGGTTATGGTTTCCCAGGAAGACCTGGTACCCGAAAAATCAACTAGCTTGGGTGGAGCTGCAGGTACCCAAAATGCCTTGCCCGGGAATCGAACCCGGGACCCTCCGGTCAGTAGTCCAACGCTCTACCCCCTAGACCACCGCGACCCGCATGTATATATATATACACACATATACATATATATACACACACACATATACACACATATACATATATATACACACACACATATACACACATATACATATATATACACACACACATATACAC